>JAWPHD010004157.1:0-195530 GCA_037043455.1 Cyrtodaria siliqua | reverse complement strand
CTTGACTCTCCAAGCAAAGGGCAGATAACTTAATAATGTTTACGTTCAACTTTTGCGTTTAGTTCACTTTTTCACAAACTGTATGCACTAGACTTTTCAAACTTTGCTTGAATACAGTTGTATCTTGGGTGGTACATTGCAACGTGACAAAGCAAATGTGAAGTGACCTTGACCCTCCAAGCTAAGGGCAGATAACTTTAATGTTACCTTCAACTTTTGCATTGGTCAATTCCTCGCAAACTGTATGACTACACCTTTCAAACTTTGATTATAGTTGTGTCTTGGGTGGTACATCGCAACGTGACAAAGCACAATGTGGAAGTGACCTTGACCTCAAGCAAAGGGAAGATAACATTATATAACTAGGTCAATTTTTTCACAAACTGTATGCACTTAGGCCTTTCAAACTTTCCTTATAGTTGTTTCTTGAGGGGTACATTGCAACGTGACAAAGCAAAATGTGGATGTGACCCTGACCCTCAAGCAAAGGCGGTAGCTAACTTAATAATTTTTACCTTCAACAATTTGCGTTTAGGTCACTTTCTCACAAACTTTATGCATTAGACAATTTTTAAACTTCGCTTATAGTTGTTTCTGTGGGTAGTACATCACAACGTCATGTCAAAAAGCAATGTGGATGTGACCTTCACAATCAAGCAAAGGGCAGATAAACTTTAATTGTTACATTTACATCACTTGCTCATGAACTTTAATTATGGCATCACTAGATGCTTTAAACCTAGTTGATAGCTTAACTCGTTGGAGTCAAAACATTCGAGTGGACTTAGTGGGGTCTTGGGTAATGCAGCTTGTTGGATCGCATGGATTTTCATCGATGACTTTGGACCTCTTGTGGGAGCGATGGGTTGGTTCGGGTGGGATATGGGTGTCAGATGTGGGTAATTATAAATGTTTTGTAGTCGTGCAGGGGGTGTGGAATGTATTTTGCACGTTTAGGCATCGCAGGTAATCTGGTTTAGACCAAGTGGGGGGTGGGAGGTAAGGTGGGTCTATGGACGGTGGGTTGATGCAGGGGGGGGGGGGGGATGAAGGGGGTGGGGGGGCGGGGAGGATAGAGGGGGGAGGGAGGGTCGGGCGGGGTAGGAGGGGGGCAAATAGGGTGGGTGGTGGGAAGAGGGGGGAGGAGGGTCGGGGGGGGCTAAGGGAGGGAGGGTGGGGGGGCTACAAGGGGGAGGCGGGGGGAGGGGGGTGGGGGGCGAGAGGGGGGGGGGGGGGGGGGAAGAAGTGGGATGGGGTGGGGGGTCGGGGGCGGGGTTGGGGGAGGGGGATGGGGGTTGAGGGGGGGGGGGGACTGGGGGGGGGGTCGGGAGAGGGGAGGGTGGGAGGGATGGGAGGTGAGGGGGGGTGGCGGGAGGAGGGGGGGAAGGGTAAAGAGGGGAGGCGGGGGGGGGTAGGGGGAAGGGTGGGCGTGGGGGGGAGGCAAGGGGGGGGAAGGGGGGGGGGGAAGGAGGCGGAGACCAAGCAGATGAGGATGGAGGGGGGTGGGGGAGGGGCGTAGGGAGGGGGGGGGGGTGGGGTGGGGCAAGGGGGGGGGGAGGAACGGGGAGGGGGTCGGGGGCAGGGGGGGTGAGGAGAGGAGTGGGGGTGGGGGGGGGGGACCGAGGGGGCGGGGGGTGGAGGGGGGGAGGGGGGGGGGTGGGGAGCGTTGGGGGAGGGGGAGGGGGACTGGGGAGGGGTGGGGACAGAAGGAAGAGTGGGGGGGATAGGAGGGGAATGAGGGAGCAGCGGGGGGGGGAACGGGGGGGGGGGGGGAGGCAGGTGAGGGGCGGGTGTGTTTTGCTCTCTATCTATTTTATTTCTTCTTTTTTTTTTTTTTATTTTTTTATTTTCTCTTTTATATTTTTTTTTTTTTTATTTCTTTTTTTTTTCTTTTTTTTCTTATTTCTTTTTTTTTTATCTTCTATTTCTTTTTTTTTCCTTTATTTTATTATTTCATTTTTTTTTTTGTTTTTTTATTTCTTTTATTTTTAAGTCCCGCCCCGTTAGGCGAGACATGTGAATCCGCGGATTTCTTATTTCTGTAATACTCTTTATTCAAACGTAGTTTATCTTGTTTCTGTAATGCTCCATATACAAACGTAGTTTCTCTTATTTCTGTAATGCTCAGGTTTCAAGCGTAGTTCTCTTATGCCTGTTATGCTCCGTATTCAAATGCACTTTTCCTTATTTCCGTAATGCTCTGTATTCAAACGTAGTTCCTCTTATTTCCGTAATGTTAGATGTATTCGAACGTAGTTCCTCTTATTTCTGTAATTCTCCTTATTTCAGACGTAGTTTCTCCTATTGAGCTGTAATGATCAGTATACAAACGTAGTTTCTCGAATTTCTGTAATACTCAGTATTCAAACGTAGTTTCTCTTATTTCTGTAACACTCCGTATTCATCGTAGTTTCTGTAATGCTCCATATTCAAACGTAGTTTCTCTTATTTCTGTAATACTTCGTATTCAAGCACAAGTTTCTCTTATTTGTATTCAAACATAGGTTCTCTAGATTCTGTAATTCACAGTATTGAAACGTAGATCTTTATTTTTCAGTATTCATAGTTCCTCTTATTTCTGTAATACTCCATATTCAAACGCAGTTTCTGTTATTTCTGTAATACTCCATATTCAAATGTTGTTTCTGTTATTTCTGCAATGCTCAGTAGTTTTAGTTTCTCTAATTTCTGTAATGTTCAGTATTCAAATGTAGTTTCTCTTATTTCTGTATTGCTCATTATTCAAACGTAGTTTCTCTTATTTCTGTATTGCTCATTATTCAAATGTAGTTTCTCTTATTTCTGTAATGTTCAGTATTCAAATGTAGTTTCTCTTATTTCTGTAATGTTCAGTATTTCAAATGTAGTTTCTCTTATTTCTGTATTGCTCATTATTCAAACGTAGTTTCTCTTATTTCTGTATTGCTCATTATTCAAATGTAGTTTCTCTTATTTCTGTAATGTTCAGTATTCAAATGTAGTTTCTCTTATTTCTGTATTGCTCATTATTCAAACGTAGTTTTCTCTTATTTCTGTATTGCTCATTATTCAAATGTAGTTTCTCTTATTTCTGTATTGTTCAGTATTCAAATGTAGTTTCTCTTATTTCTGTAATGT
Organism: Cyrtodaria siliqua; assembly: GCA_037043455.1. Lineage (NCBI taxonomy): Eukaryota > Metazoa > Mollusca > Bivalvia > Adapedonta > Hiatellidae > Cyrtodaria > Cyrtodaria siliqua. The sequence continues at coordinate 192,413 of JAWPHD010004157.1, read as the reverse complement.
TCAGTATTCAAATGTAGTTTCTCTTATTTCTGTAATGTTCAGTATTCAATGTAGTTTCTCTTATTTCTGTATTGCTCATTATTCAAACGTAGTTTCTCTTATTTCTGTATTGCTCATTATTCAAATGTAGTTTCTCTTATTTCTGTAATGTTCAGTATTCAAATGTAGTTTCTCTTATTTCTGTAATGTTCAGTATTCAAACGTAGTTTCTCTTATTTCTGTATTGCTCATTATTCAAATGTAGTTTCTCTTATTTCTGTAATGTTCAGTATTCAAATGTAGTTTCTCTTATTTCTGTATTGCTCATTATTCAAACGTAGTTTCTCTTATTTCTGTATTGCTCATTATTCAAATGTAGTTTCTCTTATTTCTGTAATGTTCAGTATTCAATGTAGTTTCTCTGTATTTCTGTATTGCTCATTATTCAAACGTAGTTTCTCTTATTTCTGTATTGCTCATTATTCAAATGTAGTTTCTCTTATTTCTGTAATGTTCAGTATTCAAATGTAGTTTCTCTTATTTCTGTAATGTTCAGTATTCAAACGTAGTTTCTCTTATTTCTGTATTGCTCATTATTCAAATGTAGTTTCTCTTATTTCCGTAATGCTCAGTATTCAAACGTAGTTTCTCTTATTTCTGTATTGCTCATTATTCAAATGTAGTTTCTCTTATTTCTGTAATGTTCAGTATTCAAATGTAGTTTCTCTTATTTCTGTAATGTTCAGTATTCAAACGTAGTTTCTCTTATTTCTGTATTGCTCATTATTCAAATGTAGTTTCTCTTATTTCTGTAATGTTCAGTATTCAAATGTAGTTTCTCTTATTTCTGTATTGTTCAGTATTCAAACGTAGTTTCTCTTATTTCTGTATTGCTCATTATTCAAATGTAGTTTCTCTTATTTCTGTAATGTTCAGTATTCAAATGTAGTTTCTCTTATTTCTGTAATACTCCATATTCAAACGTAGTTTCTGTTATTTCTGTAATACTCAGTAGTCTTAGTTTCTTTTATTTCTGTAATGTTCAGTATTCAAACGCAGTTTCTGTTATTTCTGTAATGCTCAGTATTCAAACGTAGTTTCTCTTATTTCTGTAATGTTCAGTATTCAAATGTAGTTTCTCTTATTTCTGTATTGTTCAGTATTCAAATGTAGTTTCTCTTATTTTTGCAATGCTCAGTATTCAAATGTAGTTTTTCTTATTTCTGTAATGCTCATTATTCAAATGTAGTTTCTCTTATTTCTGCAATGCTCAGTATTCAAATGTAGTTTTTCTTATTTCTGTATTGCTCAGTATTCAAATGTAGTTTCTCTTATTTCTGCAATGTTCAGTATTCAAATGTAGTTTCTCTTATTTCTGTAATGCTCAGTATTCAAATGTAGTTTCTCTTATTTCTGTATTGCTCAGAATTCAAATGTAGTTTCTCTTATTTCTGCAATGCTCAGTATTCAAATGTAGTTTTTCTTATTTCTGTAATGCTCATTATTCAAATGTAGTTTCTCTTATTTTTGCAATGCTCAGTATTCAAATGTAGTTTCTCTTATTTCTGGAATGCTCAGTATTCAAATGTAGTTTCTCTTAAATCTGCAATTCTCAGTATTCTTAGATTCTCTTTTTTCTGTAATACTCTGTATTCAACAGTTTCCCGTATTTCTGTAATAATTCGTTTGCAAATGTAGTTTCTCTTATTTGTAATCAAACGTAGTTTCTGTTATGCTCAGTATTCAGAGTTCCTCTTTGTTCTGTAATGTTCAGTATTCAAACATAGTTCCTTCAATATGTTTTTCCAAAGCAGACATGTCCTACAGGATCTTGCCGGCTTATAGTTTATTATAGGTGATTTCTAGGACAACACATTTAGGACAATACTGTAACGACGTATCTCTCACACCAACGCATTATTCTCACCAAGAGAAACGACGCATCACCCACCCATGCACCATTCATCTTAGAGTCGGTTTCACTGATTTCGTAGAATTCGCTGGGGCGGTGAAGTGTTGTGATGGTATGTTCTTGCTCCTACATCCGCTACTGACGTTGCGTCCCACAACCACCGGATATGAAACTTTTTAGAAACATCCATCGGAGGGTCCTTTTTAGGAGAGACGTTCTTCCCATACCCGGCCGATCGTCCACTGGTGAGCTTTAAACAACATTCGCACGTTGCACTCGGTATGTGTCCTTTCCCTGGCGTGTCGGTTAAGTGACGCGGCGTTTCGATCTTGCTCCTACAACCACTGCTGTCGTGGTGTGGTCAAGTGTTCGCAGCTCCAGAGTTCAACGTGGAATGGAGCGGATTGGAGCTGAATTGAGGACTAATCTTTGTATAACTAAAACTCTACACTTGCATAAACTTCGGGGGAAAAAACGTTGCATTTTATACTTTTACTGATATACTTTTAAAATATAAAAATAAAGTTATTTAAGATCTCTTCTGCGACAAAGACTATCCCAACCTGACTTTTATGGTGACGGGATGCGATGACGTGACAAATTGACGTTTACTTCATTCATGATAGGGAGGGTTACGTTTAATTTGTCTTCAATCTTATCGTAGCGTGCTCTTAACAATTTAGTCTCTTGTTGCGCTGGCTTCTGCCACGTCAAAGAGATCATCTTTGATATATATATTGATATACGCACTTGATCAATTCCGGCCTTTTTGAGTGCGAGTGTAAAAAAACTGCTTTGTAGCTATTATAAAAACTATTCGTTTTGTTTTAATACATTACATAAACGACAATGGAAGTATTTTCGTTGTTGTTGCTTTTTAAAATATCCATGAGACCTGGTGTTTGGATTTTCGTGATAACTTCACAGAAACATTCACTAAACGTGATAACTTCACAGAAACATTCACTAAACGTGATAACTTCACAGAAACATTCACTAAATGTAAATGAAACTTCCAGATCAAACCAAAATGGTCGCCAGGATAGACAGTTTGTGATCACAAAAAATAATTAGACTGCTTCACTTTCGTCCATTTTTAAACTCAAACGCTGTTAATATTACAGCCTGCCAAGTACCAAATTACACTTGTGGTGGCGTCATTAACAGAAATGACAAAATCAAAGGGATTGATTGAATTGGATTTTATAGTCGCACTAACAGCTAAGGTCATATGGCGACATTCCAGCTACCATTGGTGGAGGAAGACTCCAGGTGCCCCTCCGGGCAATTTTCGTGCACGGGCGGGAACCTGGGTAGAACCACCGACGTTCCGCAAGCCAGCTGGATAGCTTTCTCACATAAAGCCCCTGAGGGATAGAACCTACATCGGTGAGGGGCAAGTGATTTCATGTCAGAGACGTTAACCACTCGGCCACGGACGCCCCAGGGAGATAATTACATGCACAAATATAATATCTCTAAAGTCATCTTACACTGCATATACTCATGTACTCATTGTTGTTATTTTGCTATCCGACGTTTGTCCCCTAGCTTAAAGCGGCCAAACTTCGCAGGATTCGAAGCTTGATGCCCAGCATTTCTAAATATACTTACGGTCAATGAAAACGCACCACAAAACAAATCATTTTAAAAGTTAGAATTTGATGCATTTTGGACAAAATATGATATAATCCATATAACGAGTAGAACTTTTAACATTTTTTAACGTGCACATCTGGATTAAGTGCATTCCACATCGATGTTATGAAATGCACGTGCATTTCGGGCTATCTTCATTTACATCGCACAAAGAACTCATTTTCACAAAAACAATTACTGCATAATACTGTCAGAAGTCAAGGAATAAAAAGGCCAGTAAAACCAATTATAATTTATTCCCAGACAGATTAATGCAGCTTGAAATTTAGTGGAACGGTGTTCTTTTTATGATTATACATAGTAAACAATGTTACATGACAAGGTAAATAACTGCGTAACTGCTTGTCATAAAAGCCTAGAAATAAGACAAGTTAGGTACCGAGATTCAATACTTAAAATATAGGCAATCTTGGTTCAACAGTTTTATTCCAAATGGTCTGCGAATAATCCAACAGCATAAACATATGGAAGTTTCCACTGACCGTCAATATATCATGTATATAATCAAGAACCTGTCGGCTGTGGTGTTTGGGTGAATTGTCGATAAAGACAAAACTTTCATGGTTTTAAAACAAATAGCATGCTTTAACAGAAGAACATTCTCGTACAATACTCTATTTGTGATGAACCAATGAAACAACACACATATTCAAGTAATCTATATCTCAATCTGTTTTCAGACAGTTCTGTCACGCGGTATTCTGTGAAGTTGAACATGTACGTTTTGGTTTATACCCAGCATTGACAGTGTTGATAAGTTGAAAGTGTTGTTACGAGTAAAATGTTACAGAAAGGAACTAAAACCAGAAACAACTATTTTTATGATATAATCAACAAATTTATTTAATACTACAATGAAAAATATAAACTTAAAGAAATATGTTAAATAGATACAGTATTTCTTTAAAATCCAATATACGAATAAAGTACAAATAATATTGATAAGTGTCCCTTTAATCTAAATTGTCAGGTGTCCCTGTGATAAAATGTGTTAAGTGTCCGTTTAATCCAATTTCACTTCAAGTCTTTCCTGGTTTATTAATTCACAATAGTCCAAAAGTCCAAATAATCCATTGTCACTTTTATTATAGATCATCGCAATATTTTTTATCCTCACAATATATTTTAATTCACAGATCTAATATTTTAACTTCATACTGAATTTGAAGTAAATTTAAATAATGAACCAGATACTCAACTCCAAATACTGAAACCATACAACGACCCCAAAAGGCTGTATTTATACTGTCATAGAATGTCATAGAACATTTAGAATAGTCCGGTAAGATAAACAAGTCATTTTTAAATAACTTTAACAGTCACATGATGCCTCATAGAAGGTCATAGAAGCTTTAGAATATTCCAATAACCTTGAAAGAGTAATATGATGCATCACATGATGTAAACTATAATTTAGAAATTACTAGACTATTACATAAACTCTGGATGTTAATCAAACAGTCTGCCTGAAAATCAATAGTACATAATCTAGCTATTTATATATGTGCTATTAATAGAAACAACTTGACAGCTGGATCAATATATAGCATTAAATACATGAGGGTAACAGTGTACATGATGTCCAAATGCAAACAGCACACGAAAGCCTTTAAGCTGGTACTTTGTACACGATGTGTACGGGTCAAAGGATTTTAACCAACGTTATTGGCGTGATATGTAGATTTATTTTTTTATCCGATTTAAAATTAAAAATCTCCATGCATGTATCATACAAATTGATTTTGTTTGTGTGTGTTTTTATGTTTTTTTGGGTGACACTTCATAAACTTCCGATCAAACCTTCACATTGCAGTGTAGCTAGTCCTAAATAAAAGCCGACTTCTGCAGAAGCCAAAGATGGCCACCAAGATGGCCACCACAGCTTAAAATGGTAGTAGACTAAAGAAAATTGACCTGTTTCCGGCTCCTCCCAGAGTATTAATTTATATCCTTTAGCATAAGTACTAATAGCAAAATAAATGGTATGGTATGGTATGTAGCTGATCCTGAGTTTTGATGCGACTTACAAGCTGGCCACCAACGGTCATCTTTGTTTACATTTTGGACTCCGTTTAGAGAGAAATGTGATCTTTGCTCCATTTACATGTATTTCTAGAAGGAATCCATATTGGTACGTCATACTTACATGGCGGCGCCCCCGATCACAGAAGTTTGCAACCAAAAGGCATTGCCAGCGAACATCATTTTGACATTCACACAAGCATTCGTTCAATGCTGTGTGGGCCGTAGAAAGGATAGTGTCTAGTGATCACGATACTCTTATTTCCAACAGAACTTCCTCATGGACGAAGCCCGTCTGATATGATGCTGATATGCCTGAACGACGACCGAAGGTCACGAGTCTTAAGTTATTCTTCTAGAGAACGCACTCGGACCTTTAAGACTTTTTGTCATTTTAAAACAGTACATGTATACCATGTTGAAAAGTGGTCCTCACTATGTTACTGTACTTTATCACACAATGAATGAATGAATGAATGAATGGTGTTTTACGGCATGTCGACACATAAATAGGTCATATCGTGCGCAAAAACCGACGAAAGATGAAGAAATTAAAAATTAATGTAAATATAAACCAGTAAATATATATAAGAACACATTATAATGATTATATAGTCTGATTTCTTTTAGGAAATCTAAAACAAGACTAAAATCTACAGTAAGTTGCGGCATGAAATACACTAGTGTAATATATGCAGATGAAGGCCGAATCAACGTTCGGTATTTTCCGTTCAATCAAAATTGCTTCGTCGATAAACATACCGAATTACGGAAATCTACGAGGCAGTTCCGATTGCTCCGTGAGGTACGGCCATACGACAATGATACGTTAATAGATGTACGTTATGTGGCATTTTTGGAGTTACGTGATAAATAAAATCTTACATTTGTGCCGAGTTAAAACTATCTGGATAAGATTAAAATGATGCTCGCAGCCTTGCATCATATAACAGTAGGGGAGCAGCCTTGCATCATATAATTGTATCCAACTCGCAGCCTTGCATCATATAATTGTATCCAACTCGCAGCCTTGCATCATATAATTGTATCCAACTCGTTCAGTAAATTCAATATTAAACATACACTCATGTAAGGTCCTCTATGTATTCTTGTCAAAATTCGAAATACACAGTGTGCGTGTGTGACTCCTACGGCATATGACCGCCATGTGCAGTTAAAACTGGTTCCCTGTTGCATTCCGGAACTCTGTGCTTTCCTTATAGGATCAAAATCCAACAGGGCACCAGTTTAAGTTCAACTGATAGAAACTGTGTAATGGTGTCAAGTATCAACCAACCCTTTAGGCTTTTTAATGATCCTAATTTACCTTCACGATTTAACCAAACTTTTCGTATCACATATTTTCTAATTACTTACAATTTTCGCCATTGACAAACAAATCCTGATTTTATTTTGATATAAACTTCCGCTCCAGTTCTTTAATGAGATTTTAAATCGAAAATAACTATAATTATATCTAAAACGTTCCCACGTTTAAATGTTTTTATTTCTTGCAATTTTGTCTTTTTATGTCCATATTTCCAATTGATCTTTGCTATATCTCTTCCACAAACCATTAATGCAGTGTAATGTAATTGTTTTTCTATTGTTTTCGTATTCCATCATTGCATGTCTTAGTGGCCTTAATCTTAAGAAAGATTTTACATGTTTACTTTCCGTCATTTTATTGCATATCAAACGGACCATAATTGTGCATAATTTTGAAAGGTCATTGGGTCACGATCATCCTTATAAGATTATGACAAACAGAACTTTGACGGAATGTCTTTCGGTCAAATAACGAGGCCCTGACATAGGATAGTTTAAATGAACCATTCCATACAGCCTAACTAATAATGTAACTGGACAGAACCATTCCATACAGGCTAACTAATAATGTAACTGGACAGAACCATTCCATACAGCCCAACTAATAATGTAACTGGACAGAACCATTCCATACAGCCCAACTAATAATGTAACTGGACAGAACCATTCCATACAGGCTAACTAATAATGTAACTGGACAGAACCATTCCATACAGCCTACCATTCCATACAGCCTAACTAATAATGTAACTGGACAGAACCATTCCATACAGGCTAACTAATAATGTAACTGGACAGAACCATTCCATACAGCCTAACTAATAATGTAACTGGACAGAACCATTCCATACAGCCTAACTAATAATGTAACTGGACAGAACCATTCCATACAGCCTAACTAATAATGTTACTGGACAGAACCATTCCATACAGCCTAACTAATAATGTAACTGGACAGAACCATTCCATACAGGCTAACTAATAATGTAACTGGACATGTTTGCTTTACATGTATGATAACTGAGTTGAATTGAATTGGATTTTATTGTCGTTTATATGTCGAGTTTCCAGCTTCAGTTGGTGGAGGAAAATCCAGGTGCTCATCTGGGCACGGGTGGGCACCTGGTTAGAACCACCGACGTTCCGCAAGCCATCTGGATAGCTTCCTCACACAAAGATTCTCCGCAAGCCATCTGGATAGCTTCCTCACATAAAGATTCCTGGTCCAACGAGGGCTCGAACCCACAGCGGTGAGGGTCAAGTAATTTCAAGTCAGAGACTCTAACCATTTGGCCACGGACGACCCTTAGTAATTTTTTAATGGCATTTTGAAACATAAAACCTTCCAAACTTTCCAAATGTGGAATATACCACACTTGCCATTCTATTTTCCTTTCTTTTTTATAAACTTGTTTCTTGTTTCATCATTATCTTACAATCATTAACATTATTCTCTGGAGTTAAGAGTGTGTGTTCTTTTGATCAATATACTGTTTAATTTTACATATACTGTCATTCAGTGTTTGTTTTTATTAGCAAGGTAAACATGTATTAACAATACTTTAAAGGGACACTGTCCATAAGTAAGCAGATATTGAGCATAGCCAAATAACTGTCTGATTTTTATTCAGTGAAATGAAAACATGAAAACATTAACATAGACCCAGATAAGCCTGTAGTAATACATTCGTGAAGTTTGAAAACAAAAAAGTTTTATTTATTTTTTGTAAATAATGTGGGACCCACATTTTCTGCTGATCACATGACATTCATTTACGCATTAGCGTTGATATGTTGTATCTCTTACGTTATACATGTGACCCGGTTAGCTCAGTCGGCAGCGAGCTGGACTATTACGACGTTCGGCTATTATTACCCGCGGGTACCGCGAGATGCGGTACTTCTTTTTTTGTACCACTATTGAATTCCGTCAAACAATCTTGATTTTATTTAGTAAATATTCAATAACGGTTGGTGTCTTATGTTTGTCAACGTAATTATTTTGTGTTTTATAGGCTAAACGTTACGGATTTTGTCCCTTTTAAGCTCTATTTTATCTTAGCACAACTTGTTTTATATATCATAACGTTTCTGTAGACATGTTTTATATATGTCATTGATTCAACACATTTGTAAATATATTTTGTTTGAGAACCATATGTCAGATGTTATCTCTATAAATACAATTATTATTATTATTATTATTATTATTATTATGCATAATGGCGAACCAACCTATTTTAGTCCGTAGAAAAAACTACTACAATATTTTTGATTTTAACATGATTTGGTTTTAAAAATGTTGCCGTATGTGAGGCTCAAACAGGCCCGGGGATGGGTTAGTAGACGAACGAACGTACGCGATTTCCTAAAAACGCATTGATTAATTGCATCGCAAGTTCGTATTACATTTGTATATATCTGCAATCCGATTATGCATGCGAGCTTCCTCTAATCCTCTTATCAAGTACACAGTTTTATATCTCAGTTTCTACAGCTTATCGAGGCTATTTTGGTTGTAGGAATTCCCGCCCCACACAAACCCCCATTTGAGAATCATGAAACAGAAAAATACATCTTTTGATATTCAGAACATCATCCTGAAACACTTTACCTATTTCTAGACTTTAACTGTTTAGCAATGTTGTAAATGTGCTGTTTGATATTTTCAAGAGAAAAAACGTGTTAACAAATGCAACGTTGTTTTCGGTCCTCTGCAGAACCTTTCCGACATGGCATTCCTTCTATTTTATGACTGGTATAATGATCGGTGCTTATCTTTTCATCGATTTTTCTTAGCTTCGGACGAGATCTATAAATCAGTATATGGTCCAAGATTCGTCTAGAAATAATTTGGTGACAGGGGGACCAATTATCTTCATTATGGTTATTTAACGTTACCCGATACCTACCCGGGCCGCTTATCCTTCCTTATCGACATTCTATCCGCTGTGGAGTTGCGCCCTTACTGCTTTATCTACCTTTGTTTTCGTTTTGTACAATACAACACCGAAATGCAAGCTTTTTTTAATTACCGGGGTCATTTGTAAAATTTTGTATTTCTATAAAGGTGACATTGGTCTACAATGGATTAAGTAATTAGGAAAGCACGTTTTGACATGAAGAGGTCGTATATTATTGTGATCGATAGAGGTCTGGAAGAAGAAATATTGGTGATGGATAGACTGGAAGACAGATGTCGTCCGAGGACCTACCCGGGAGGAAGTTTTGGCGACAATAAAATACCTATCAGTGTGATTTATGAGAGGTTTCATCATGGTGAAAATAAATGCTTGAAATTCTTGTTCACATTGAAAGGTCATTTTCCCTCATTTCTTCTTGGTCTCCGCACTCCCAGTAATAGATTATTAACAAATATTCAAACGGTAAGATTTGCGCACAAAAAGCAGCATCCTTTGTTTTTACTCGTTTAATTCTAGTTCAATAGTTAGTGCCTGACATTGAAAGTCATTAGTCAATATTTAACAAGATCTACATTAGTTAATCGTCATTCTTACTGGGAACTTAAATGCCCGCAATAAAAACCATTCAAACATATTTTCCATGAGAATATTTTTTTGAGCTGTTCTCGAAAATCAATGATTTGAAACGCTGAATTTCTCGAACGAGTTGTTATGTCAGTATTTTAAGAGATTCAAGAAAAGATGGGTTGAACTGTTTTTGTTAGTCAACAACAGAAACAACAACAGAAACAAAAACACGACAACAAATTGCAATAAAAGCAACAAACTGTACGATAAATTGATGAGTAAGTTTGTAAATAATTTCAAAAATAGCCACCATTTGTGTACTAAGGATTTCGTGAATATAGAACCATAAGTTAACTGCAACTCAAAACGGCCGTCTAATATTAAACACTTTAGTATCCCTATAACTTCATTTTCAATAATAAAAGAAAAACATAAAACAGAAACGTGTTCTTTTAGTATGTTTTTACATTTTTAATTTTTATTTTATTTGTTCTATATATATTTCTGTACATTTCCGATGAACATTTAGTTTTGTATTATTTTTGCGCAGCCATTTTATTAATGCATTATTCAGTAATGGCATTGCACTGAAAACGCGCCTATGTCATTTTCATAACGTAGACATATGGCATTAATCACAGGACGAAGATGCAGACACGCATACCTCTTTTCTTACTTTTAGTATTTCGTATTCTAAAATATATTGTTTTATGAAGGAATGTCTTAATACCGTGCCCAAACGCCTTACATCAACACTTCCGGCCATTGGTGCGACATCTCTGTGTTGGAGTTGCTCCTATAGCTCTGCGTGCCTGCTATGTGCCGCCACGCCGTTAATCACCATTTCCGGTTATTTTCCCGTCGTCTCGCTCTTTGAGGGCGCTCCTATATGTCTGTTATGCACCTCAACAGTGATTATGGTGAATGTTCGTGATTAAAAGAAATATCAATTCTTTTGTTTCTTATAATTAATCTGTTACAGTATTTTTGTTTTTCGAAGTCCCATATTTCTCTCCTTTCTAGCTGAGAATTGTGACAAACATAATAGCAAACACGCGTTTAAAAATAATAACGTTTGATTTGTGATTTTTCGTCACAAAATAAGATGATACTTTATATGTTGAGCGCTTCTATCTCATGATATAGCAGACGACAAATGGCATGTTCATGTTTCATTGACGGTATAGACGCTGATATTGGGGACGATGATGATATTCTGTTCCGAAATAAACATAAGTACGTAGACGGTGCTCAGTAATTAGAGATAATTTATAATGACCACACAGACGATAAATACACACCAGGCCTGTCAGGTGTCCTATACAAACCTCTCTCTCTATGTGTCGTCAACCTCCTACATGTATCTGCCAGTAGGTATGCACGTGTGTATGCTGTTTGTTTACAACAATCGACATGCTGTTTGTTTACAACAGTCGACATGCAGTTTGTTTACAACAGTCGACATGCAGTTTGTTTACAACAGTCGACATGCTGTTTGTTTACAACAGTCGACATGCTGTTTGTTTTTCTAAACACACTTGTTCTTTGCATTAAACGTATATGCAGTAAGCAAACGGAAGCAAAGATAAAAAAAAAAGGAAGTTCATGCACTAAAAGGGGCAGGGCAGGTATATGTGAGTGTCGTATATGTGAGTGTCGTCTTACATTGAGAGACGAGTCGGAGAACCGGTCTAAAGGAAATATTAAATGTTCTGACTATAGTCCCCGTTATTTGTGTAAATATATCTGTATTTACATATGTATGTGTTTTTTATATTTCAGTGTTTTCATTTCTTATAAAATGCACAAACATATATGGTTTCCGACTTTACACTAGTAACATGTATATATATTAATAGTACATACTACATATAATAAGCATATTGATTTGTCACTGGTTCAACTGATTATGTTGATGACATTGAACAGTAAAGCAACAATATATAATAATGTCAACTGTATTGTAGTGTATTAATTGTGTTGTTTTGGAGTGTATAACAGATTTTAGTTCATCGATAAGTGAGAAAACTTTATGTGTTCGCGAAGCATGAGTGAAATATAAAACTTGTACCACTTCGAGATGAAATAAATCTCTTCTTCACGACAAAAAATAAATGTCTTCTTCACGACAAAACAACAAATCTCTTCTTCACGACAAAACAACAAATCTCTTCTTCACGACAAAACAACAAAAGTTCTTTTTACCTTCTTTTAATCAAAGTTTATGCAGAAAAAAAAATGTTTTCGACAAACGTCAGTATATTGAAAATTCTTTTTTAACACGCCATATCTTTTTAAAAAAAACTTGACCTATTTCAGTAAACTACGACTCATTATCTCAGCTAAGTGAGATCTAACACTTTATGAAGAAAAAAAGTTGTTTTCGAAAAAAAATGAACCGGCAAACTAACATCTGACAAACTAAAACACTTAACCGATTTTCCAAAACTACGACCCGCTTTCTTAGTAAGATCATTTCCAAGCTAATGCTATATATTTAATAGTTATTTTCTTAATATAAAAAGTTGTTGTTGATAATTAAAACAATGAAAATTATAAATGGTAATTCACTGTTTGAAACAGAGATTAGCAAAATTATTTCCTTGAGAAAATGCTATAATTCACTGGAAAGCATCAAATAAATATATTATATTTCTATGATAAGAGATTGGGATATGAAGATTATTATTTCGTTAAAGTAAAGTCTACCATACTGCTGCGACGTTGTTTATTGTGAATTTCAGTGCCAGAAAATAACTGTATATATAACTGTATATTACTGTATATAACACTTATATAACTGTGTATTACTGTATATTTATCAAAAATCACGTCCACGTTAAGGCTAACTCGTTATTTTTGCAAACTATACACATCTTAACATTATTGACAATTATCTAAATATATATAACAAACAACATATATATACGAGAGGCGCCCCATTTATATTTGAACACTTTTGTTTAAGGTGGTTTTTTTCAGCGGAAGTGATTGTCATAAAAAATACGTGATTTAATGATGTGAAACTGTCATTTAAAACGTATGCATTTGAAAATTATATCCAATCTCGCGCGGTCCTTTTTAAATTGCATTTTGAATAAGGTGTACACCATTTTCTAATTTGAAGCCTATATGTTGCTGTTGCCGTGGAGTTTTACCTTAAACCAAATAATTGCACTAAATGCATATCATAATTGTTTAAACCTGTGTTTATAATTTAAATATGATCGTATGTTTTATTTTAAGACAAACATATAGATGCTGAATTAAAAGCTCGACTTTTTATCGCAATATTAAAACATTGACATATAATAGGAAAATTTGCTCCTGTGTTACTGATAATTTTATAAATTAACCAAAATAACTGTTTTTATCATATTTTGTGATAAACAAACTTGAACAGTTATTGTTGATGTATATCATATATGTATATCGTATACCTTATAAAGATATATTTGGTAAACAAATATATTATTTTTATCATTATTTGCAAATGTGTGTGTTTTGACCCTAAATTTTAAGTTATATATTTTTCTATCTTTTCTTTTGAGAAACTTATGAAACATGTTTTTTATAGTGGAGGAAGTCACAAAAATGCCTGCAGTTAATGTTTTGAACTAGACGCTTTCGTAAATTTAGTCATTTTCATAGTTGAATTTCATGTTAATTTTCGCTAAAATCTTGGAAATCGACAAATTAAAAAAAAAATGCATATTACACTTTTCTACGTTCAGGCATGGACATATCGGATTACTATAACCTTTAACGATATTTTAAAAGCATTCGTGTTAAAATTTGTATTGCAGTTATTTTTATAATTGACGATTTTTGCTTCAGAATGTCATTCTCTACCCATTTTCAAAAATGCGGATGCAGCAACATTAGGAAGTACATAATAGTGCATGCCAGAATGTTTCATATCGAAGGAATCATTAGACTTGACATTACAATCAACATATTCGGCGAGAATTTCAAGATAGTTGATTCAGTTACACAATAAAAGTGTTCAAATATAAGTGGGGCGCCTCTCGTATACTCGAAAAATAGGCGAAAATAAGAAAACATAAAAACACTAATATGCTATATATTAACACATGTATTATCTTAAATTTAAGTTACATATATTATTAGCTTAAATTTAAGTGAAATTATATATAGTTAGTGGACACAGGCTTTTAGCGGTCAGTTTTGAACCTTCGCATGAGTGACTGTTTGAGACAGGTTTGAATGTAGTAAACAAATAAATAATATATATATAATAAAATCATGCATAACATGTTGAAGTATATATACATATACACATTTTTACTCTCCCAAGAGAGAGAATCTTGAACTGAAACACTTGAGAGTAAGTGAGAAATGGAGAAAATGTATTACGAAAAATGATGTGTGACATATTTAAATAGACTTTATATGTTGCCATTTATTGCCGTGTATATATATATGTATTTTGTTGTACCTGTGCACTCATGGACATAAAGGTCTTTTGTACTAACATGGAATTCATGCATTCGGACCTATAAAGAGACAAAAGCTAACACAACTGTAAATGTCTAAAGCGGCGTTTACCAAGCTACAAATGCGATGTTTTCTGCCTCGTATATCACTGTATCTTTAATGCTATTTCTGGAGATGATAAATACAACTTTGAGCAAAAATACAGAAGCACCGAATATGAAATGTATCTGACCCCTGGCCTTTTCATAATGGCAGTATGAACCCCAGGAATTTATCGCTATAATTATGTGAAAGCCTATAATTTTCCTCCGCTCAGACTGTAATGATTTATGCTATACGACAAATGCCAATACGGCGAAAGTTATTAAGTAAATTTTCACTGTCACTTAAGTCGATGCCATCTAGCCAGCGCTGGTTATCAAAGGTTACAGAGGACCTCTTGTTCTATGTGTTCTTACAAAGGTGCATTCGTGACACCAAAAGGCATCTAACATGTCAAATGAACAAAACGTTTGCGCACATGCATTGGTTATTGCAGCTGCGAAAGCTGGCACTTTAATTTATAATAAAATGATATCTTATGTTTTAATAAATATGAACATTTGAATGTGGTAAACATAAAACATGTCGAAGCCTACCAATCAATTCGTTAGAAATTAACACTTTTTCGAAAATAATAGAGAAAAACACATATAGAGAAATCAGAGTAAATGTTAACAATACAAATTAAATCGGAACTATCACATATAATTTTAGTAAGACTTTTAGAAGGAAGGGCAACCGATTCTACTCGCCCTGGCGTCGGCGTCTCCGTCGGCGTTGCTTACATTTTACGGTACGCTCGTATCTCTGGAACTGCTTAAATTCAATGAACTTTCACACGTGTATTCACTGTTATAAAAGAAATACATTAGAGATAAGTGTTAGTTATGCATTTAAACAGAATGATGCCCTTTTTTATTTATATTTCCCCCCCACTAATGTTTTATTATTTTTTATTTTTTTATTATCATTATTATTTTTTTTATCCTATCAAAAAAATGCCTTGAATTCAATGAAATCTTACTCATGTGCTCACTGACATAAAAGAAAACAGAGAAAATGCCGTATATCTAAATCTGAAATTATTTGATATAAAAACACACATATTTTTAACTTTTGGAATATTTAATTTTTGGTTTGAACATTTTATAAATAGATATTACTAGAGAATAAAGGAGAGTATATGTAAATACGTTGGAAAGTGTTAGCTTTTGGTTGCTTGTCTGTTTGCTATGTTGTTATAGTTTTATAAATAATTTATTTATTTTCCATTTCTTTGTTTTGTTTGTCTATGTTTAAGGTATCTACATATATTTTATGATGTCATTGATTTTTGTATGTTTTCTTAATGTTTGTCTTTTATGTTAGAAATCTGTACCTAGGTATGTGGACAGCAGAGGAATGGTAGATGGCTGCATGCAAATAAGTCCTGTCATTAAATTTGTAAATAATAGAGGGCCACATTTTACTAAATGCGTATAATCCTCTGAAAATAAAGCATTTTATTATTAGTAGTAGTAGCAGTAGTAGTAGTAGTAGTAGTAGTAGTAGTAGTAGCAGCAGCAGCAGCAGCAGTAGTAGCAGTAGTAGTAGTAGTACTTTGTTTGCATTTAAACAGGAGTACGCCTGTTTTCAGTTATATATTTGTAACTAGTATAACATCTGCCAGGGGTATTCGGTTTTTATAGGGAAAATGAAACCTACGGTATAACTGTTGTATCGAAAGCCTCGGTTCCTATAAAACAGTTATTACGAGGGTTGCAGTTTCTCCATCTAAACCGGATACCCATTATTGATTTGTTCTTGCATTTTGTGCGCTATGCCAGCATCCATTTTGTGTGCTATTCCAGCATCCAGTTTGTGCGCTATGCCAGCATCCATTTTTCATCATATCTCTGAAATTCCTTTAAGGAATTCAATCCATGCAACTCGACACATGTATTTACTGACATAAAAGAAACCCACAGAGAC
This sequence comes from Cyrtodaria siliqua, assembly GCA_037043455.1. Taxonomy (NCBI): domain Eukaryota; kingdom Metazoa; phylum Mollusca; class Bivalvia; order Adapedonta; family Hiatellidae; genus Cyrtodaria; species Cyrtodaria siliqua. The sequence goes on along the minus strand of JAWPHD010004157.1, from coordinate 175,550 downwards.
AATGGCCAACACTCTGTTATGCAATTAAACAGAATTATACGCATGTTCATGCTCCGCCACGATCCTTGTCCTACCGCAAATCCGTGCGTCCGTACGAACACGTTATACTTTCAAGTTTTTAGTTAGGTTCAATTCTCAGACACAAGAATCCATTCAGCTTTCATACGTTATACGCACTTATATCTTTATGACAGCAGTATGTTCCTACCAAAAGTAGATTAATGTTAATGCCTTTGCCCTACTTTTCCCACTTTCCTAATTTATATTAAATCTTTACTTTCAAAGTTTACATTCAGGTTTATGGTCAAAACCATTTCTCAGCCACCAGAAGCCGCAGTGCGTCTTTTAAACGTCACACATGTTGACATCTACATGACAGGGGAACAATGAACAGTATACTTATATCAATAACCATTACCTTCACATACGTTTTGCACTTCGTTAATTTACATTTAAGTTTTATAATTAAGTTCATTTCTCAGAAACAAAATTCCATGAAACTTTCTGATACACACATCTATATGACAGCAGTATGTTTCTGCCAAAGGTATGTCAGCATGAATAACATTGACCAAAGGTTTGTCAATATGAATAACATTGACCAAAGGTATGTCAGCATGAATAACATTGACCAAAGATATGTCAGCATGAATAACATTGACCAAAGATATGTCAGCATGAATAACATTGACCAAAGATATGTCAGCATGAATAACATTGACCAAAGATATGTCAGTATGAATAACATTGACCAAAGGTATGTCAGCATGAATAACATTGACCAAAGATATGTCAGCATGAATAACATTGACCAAAGATATGTCAGTATGAATAACATTGACCAAAGGTATGTCAATATGAATAACATTGACCAAAGGTATGTCAGCATAAATAAAATTGACCAAAGATATGTCAATATGAATAACATTGACCAACTTTTCGCACTTGGTTAATTAAAATTAAAATTTTACATTTACGTTTTTTATTAAGGTCATTACATAGATACCAGCAGAAACACATCTTTTAAACTTTATAACACATCTGCATGCCAGTGCTATTTTTCCCGCAAAAAGAAACTAACGTGCTTTGGCGCAATAACATTGAAAGAAAAACCTGCTGAGTTTGAAACTGAAAGCGCTAAAGCGGGGTATCCGTGTCCAATGGACATATTTTGTGTAACTCAGTTTTTACCCCTTCAGATTGTTCCAGAATCCACGTAAAGGAATTCAATGCAACTTCACACGTGAATGATTAATATTCTGCTCTGCAATTAAGCCGACTTACGCACGGAGAGCAGAGACATGACATGTTCATGAGAAGCAGACGATCCAACCTTATCCTTCTTCGCCCACCTTTTGAGCTACGACTTCAAATTTAAAAACAACTATACTTCTTCATCTTACATTTAACCTACAACTGTTCATTGTTAAATACATCTGAGACACAAATCATGCTATTTCAAGTGCAAACACATTAACATGGCGACCGAAGTGAAACTTTTGCTTTTTACACTTTTTAAATAAATGGCGACATTATTTCTAACGATGATTTTCTGCACTTGACAACACCCATATCACATCACATTTGTTTGTCTTTAGGATATATTAAGATATAACAGCAATGACTTCCGTTTTATTGGAATGACAAAAAGGTAAGGGTGAAGTTTGGTGCACCCTTGAACCTGGTTTAAAAACTCAGCGGCCTTTTTTGCCACTGACCGTTTCAAGGCCTCTGTTTGTGATGTCATATATACCTTACGTTTTATTTATGGTTGTATTGTTGTTTGTTTCTATGCGTGTTTCCGGTTGATTGTGTTTCCGGTTGACTGTGTTCCTTGTTTCTATGGGTGTTTCCGGTTGACTGTGTTCTTTGAATGCTACATTTCCTGTTCGACATGTATATATACTTCTTGTGAACTAAGATACGTTCAGCAGTATGACTTTTAGACACAGAGAGGCAATACAGTTCCCTCATTACTTGGGCTGCTACATCGCCGAAGTTACCAATTACTTCACTTGCCTTTGGTCGATCACTGTGCGGTTAATTGTCGAATATACATAACTTCACTTGCCTTTGGTCGATCACAGTGTGGTTAAATTGTCGAATATACATAACTTCACTTGCCTTTGGTCGATCACAGTGCGGTTAAATTGTCGAATATACATAACTTCACTTGCCTTTGGTCGATCACAGTGCGGTTAAATTGTCGAATATACATAACTTCACTTGCCTTTGGTCGATCACAGTGCGGTTCAATTGTCGAATATACATAACTTCACTTGCCTTTGGTCGATCACAGTGCGGTTAAATTGTCGAATATACATAACTTCACTTGCCTTTGGTCGATCACAGTGCGGTTAAATTGTCGAATTTACGTATTCAATATACATAACTTCACTTGCCTTTGGTCGATCACTGTGCGGTTAAATTGTCGAATTTACGTATTCACTATACATAATTTACGTATTCAATATACATAACTTCACTTGCCTTTGGTCGATCACAGTGCGGTTAAATTGTCGAATTTACGTATTCAATATACATAACTTCACTTGCCTTTGGTCGATCACAGTGCGGTTAAATTGTCGAATATACATAACTTCACTTGCCTTTGGTCGATCACAGTGCGGTTAAATTGTCGAATATACATAACTTCACTTGCCTTTGGTCGATCACAGTGCGGTTAAATTGTCGAATATACATAACTTCACTTGCCTTTGGTCGATCACAGTGCGGTTCAATTGTCGAATATACATAACTTCACTTGCCTTTGGTCGATCACTGTGCGGTTAAATTGTCGAATTTACGTATTCACTTTACAGAATTTCACTTGCCTTTGGTCGATCACAGTGCGGTTAAATTGTCGAATTTACGTATTCAATATACATAACTTCACTTGCCTTTGGTCGATCACTGTGCGGTTAAATTGTCGAATTTACGTATTCACTATACATAATTTCATTTGCCTTTGGTCGATCACAGTGCAGTTAAATTGTCGAATATACATAACTTCACTTGCCTTTGGTCGATCACAGTGCGGTTAAATTGTCGAATTTACGTATTCAATATACATAACTTCACTTGCCTTTGGTCGATCACAGTGCGGTTAAATTGTCGAATATACATAACTTCACTTGCCTTTGGTCGATCACAGTGCGGTTAAATTGTCGAATATACATAACTTCACTTGCTTTGGTCGATCACAGTGCGGTTAAATTGTCGAATATTACATAACTTCACTTGCCTTTGGTCGATCACAGTGCGGTTAAATTGTCGAATATACATAACTTCACTTGCCTTTGGTCGATCACAGTGCGGTTAAATTGTCAAATTTACGTATTCAACATACATAACTTCACTTGCCTTAGGTCAATCACTGTGCATTTATTTATTCAATATTATTTAGTGCATTCTATTCTGACGACAGATTTTTTAAACACAATTTAAAAAAAAGAAAGATTGCTTTGAAAACGAGTACAGATATATCTATGATTTCCAGTTTTGACATGGCATAATCGTCTGCAAATCTACAGGCTGTTTGTCCTCATATATAATGCAGACACGACCACTGATAATAAGTTATATTGATTTCATATAAAAATGCACAATGACATCGCTGATCTTATCGTGCTGAAATGCAATCATTCCCCCTATCGCAAATTGAATTGTACACAACCGTACCCTTATGTGCATCTTGTTAGTACATTTACCTAGACCTCTTATTTCGCGAAAGTGAAACCGATTTATGGTCATTACCCATTGAAATGCCAACTTATAATTTGCTTTAAATTAGCAAGTATTAAAAGAAAAATCTGTGAACAATTTGATAAACAAGGCTTTTATACCCCTAATGACAAGGTTGGCAAAATTGAAATTAATTACCGTTTCATCGAGTTAAATAGCATAATTGCATAAGTGTGGCGATTTTTAAGCAATTTGTTTCAGAAAGAAATATAATATAAACCATTGCCCTAAGTTTATACATTCATTCGAAGGAAAACCTTATATTTATAATGTTGTTTTTATTGCGCAAAACACACTATATGCCGAGTATTCTAAACTGTTTAAACATGTTGGATTTTATATAAGCAGTCATGATATGTGTGCATAGAGCTTGTTTAATGTGGAATTCCTGCTTATAAATGAAGAAGGAATTATGAACAATACTACTTTCTACCATGCTCTTTCGTTCCACAATCGGTTCTTGGTGGCAGGAGTTTTCATTTAGCATTTGGATATGATTTGTGTGAACTTTGTTCTTCATGTAGCAGTACTGGTGTATTGGATTACACGTTAATGTTAATTAAAATAAAAAGTGACATGTCGATTCAACTTATAATATTTGTTTTATTAAACTGTAAACTTGTTCTGTAACTCCATTGTTTTAATTATTTGCAAATGTGGTCTATCTTTTTCCGTCCTTTTCTTCCAAATTGATCGTTATAGTCCAACTGAATGCGGTTATACGTCCCGTTTAGCAGATGTAAGGTACTATTAGGGCAGCGACTTTAGGGTGAGGGGAGGGGGTGGGAGTGGGGGTGAGATAAAGGATGATATCTAAAAACGGTGAATAAGGTATTTTTAGACACAAGCTTACATGATTTTCTTCTTTCTTCTGTTGGTTTGGATTCGATACTTATACATTAATTTTCGCATAGGTTCGAGTATATATTTAAGATTATTTAATTTAAAATCTATGGGGATTGTTGAGGTAGATACGTTTTTGTCGATATCGAGTAAGTGTTTGCTAATATGTTTACAATATGGATGATTTCTTAAAGATATTGCGTAATTGTTAACGCGTATTTATTTAAAATGGATGTTTTCTTTGTGGATATTGCGTATTTATTCACGGGTATATATACAATATGGATTCTTCTTTGTGGATAGTGCGTGTTTTTTCAAGGGTAATATGTATACAACATGGATTCTTTTTTGTGGATATTGCGTATTTATTCATGTATATTTATACAATATGGATAGTTTGTTGTTGATATTTCATAATTCTTCTCGTCTGTTTATACAATTTCGATGTTTTATTATGGATATTGCACATCTTTTCTTTATTAATTTATACAATATGTATTTATTGAAAATATTGCGTAATTGTTCTCATCTTTTCTTACAATATGGACATGTTATTATGGATTTAGAATATTTTTTTCTCGTCTATGTATACAATATGGTTGCTTTATTTTAGATATTTAGTTATTTACATTGTGTAATTGTCCGCGTCCATTTATGGAAGTATTGTCATGCATATTTAGAATGGACAGAGTTCGTGTCTACGTTAACTCATACGCCGTTACTAGTAAACGTCGTCATATGCGGTAACTGCTATATTCATTTCGGCTATTTCGAAGGACATTTTTTGTATAATTAATTTTCCTGAATATGTTATATTAAATATAAAAAATGTGGAGAACGACACGTGGGAATGTTCCATCATGATTCAGCGTTGTAAAACATTGTATGCTATAAAATATAAACCACAAAGACATTGACAACTGAATTAGCCTGCCATGTTAAGACTTACCCAGCAGTCGACTTTGCCGATTTTATCGGTCTTCCACCTCATTGATTCACATGACTATTCATACACGAATCATCATATTCAACAATTGTTTTCGGGATTAACAAAATGCTTATTGACTTATCTATACATCTCTTATACGGAAACATAAGGGCAGCGCAATAACGCGTCATTCAAAAACTGAAATAATCATCGCCGAATTTAACATACTAGTATGATTAGGGGTAATTTTCATTTTCAAAATAATTTCTATTCAATTTCTGTCGACAGAATGGTTAAGATTTGCCATCTAATGACTGCGAATGACATGGTGAAGGTAATTTACCCACAAAGGCAACTCTCCCGAGCCGCCTCTATCAATCGGCGACCTTGCTACTGCAATTAACAATTTTTTTTATCAACGCTCGTGCGATGATTAGCTTTTGAGGGAAAATGTAATAGAAACCATTGCTTGACAATAACACACCGACACATGTAAAATACTTATAGAATGACTGGCGATATGGAAAACAAATACATCAGACTGAAACATTATATTCTGGTTATATTTTACGTTTATTAACGTATGATTTTCTAGTGACATATTACAAGTAGCCGTTTCACAAAAAAATAATATTATATATAAATATATATATTGGTTTAAAAAGACAGCAGTATTATCACATTCCTGCTGGGGTTTCTCCTTCTGTCCGTCTGTGTGGTGTATATGGTTCTGTGACACACATAAAAGCACACGGTAGGCTATACGCCCGGTGATTAAAGAGACTCGAAGGATTAAAAAAAAAAGTAAACGCAGGGTTGTGTTGGTTTACAATCTTCAGAATAGCCAAGATCTGTCATTTGAAAAAAATACAATACATACCACTACGACCTCTATGGAAAAACAAAAGTCATACACTATATTTCTGAATATGTGGTGCTTCGGTCAAATACTGCTGAAATTTGAAAACCGGAAACATCATATCAACGTGGGATTTTCTGTATTAATTGTATTTTAACACTGCAGATGTATGTTAAATCAAAGAAAACCCTCTTTTGAAATTAAATATTGTCTAAAATGGAAGTGAAAAAAACCAGAATTATTTTCTGTTTTCCTATTGTGACATAAAAATACCTTTTTAGTCTTTTATCTTTTTTAATATTACTCTAAATGATATAGAATTCAAGGTTGCCAGCGACCTTGAAAAGTCAGGGATTTATTTTAAGGTCAGGGTCAGGGAATTGTCAAGGAATTTTGAAAAATGGCCAGGATTTTTTTTTGTGGAAAAGTTAGGGGGAAAAGGTTTGTGGAGGAATCATGTATTTTGTTATCGTGTATCTTTGGCTTTGGCACTCTTCAAGTTACACACTGATCAGTTTTAACTCTTGTTGCAGATCCCTTTATATTTTTGTCATTTTAAGGTTGTTTTTAATGGAATAATACTAACCATGAGACTCAAAACTTAGTTGTTTTTATACATAATAATTGATGTAACATATCTTTCAATTTGAATTAAAGTAATGTGGGTGGAATGGTCGGTGTAGTGAGGAGGCCGATACAACTGCGTCATATTGGTCAGTGAAAAATTACATTTGGTCAGGGAAAAGTCAGGGAATTTTATTTGACCCAGGTGCTGGCAACCCTGGAATTGTTTTGGTTTAAATATCTCACTTAGAAAAATCACCATTCGTATCATGCTCATGTTTTGTAGCTTTATATGGCTTCAGTATAGTTTGTGCATTTCTATATCATGTACACACTCAAGTTATAACTGCGCATCTGGTATACGAACGGAATTCTCGCGCGTAATTTTGTTCGCTAAGTGGACGCCATGACTAAAACTATGCCATACTAATGTTGGAACTAATATCTATTCCGTTTACATAAGATATGGGACTGACTCACGGGACAATATGAGACTGACTCACGGGACGAAATGGGACTGACTCACGGACAATATGAGACTGACTCACGGGACAATATGGGATTGACTCACGGGCCAATATGAGACTTATTCACGGGACAATATGGGACTGGCTCACTATCCAACGAGTTTATTAAAGTCAATAATACACAGTCACGGAATATAAGGTTCTGTTTATCACACTTACGATAGTTTTCACTTTTATGTTGTCAATTTATTTGTTAGAGAATCATGACATCGTTCTGTTGTTTACATGACGTCAGCTACGTTACGCCCTACAAATAATGCGACACCTTTAGCTAAATTTAACGTTACTAATTTTATAAAGTAAGATTTCATATAATGATAAAAAGTTAAGGTATCTGAACGTATCGTATGATATACCATGCAAACAACTGCGATTTTTACTGTATACAAAAACAGTGATTCTATGCTCATTTGCAAAAATCATGGCTTTATTATACTCCCAGAAGACATGTTGTGTGATAAAAAAACGTTTTGAAAGAATAAACAGATCATACAGTTTGCACAAACACTTGTCCTTATAGTTCTTTTGCTTCGTTCAGAAAATAAACAACATTGTTTGATGCGTTTGATTTGTAAAGAATAGCATGTACTTATGTTGAATGTGAGCCCTGTAGATCCTATTGTACAATTATTAGTCCCCACACTTCAATGTTATGGGTTTTAATATTATCTCGTAAAAAAACGTATAACTGCCCCGAAGTTACAGATGGTAACTGCTCACAGTTGTTACACCTCCTGCCCGAGCAAACGTCCATGGACTAAACCTTTCAAAGAGAGACAAAATAAAACGTAAAATAATTCAAAATTGAATTCAACTATGTTATTTTATGTCACATTTTTATTGCAGAGCGACGTGTATATACTTTGTTAAGCATTGATGTCGATGGTATCACACACCGATCTATGTCGATGGTATCACACACCGATCTATGTCGATGGTATCACACACCGATCTATGTCGATGGTATCACACACCGATCTATGTAGATGGTATCACACACCGATCTATGTCGATGGTATCACACACCGATCTATGTCGATGGTATCACACACCGATCTATGTCGATGGTAGCACACACCGATCTATGCAGATGGTATCACACACCGATCTATGTCGATGGTATCACACACACCGATCTATGTAGATGGTATCACATACCGATCTATGTCGATGGTATCACACACCGATCTATGTCGATGGTATCACACACCGGTCTATGTAGATGGTTATCACACACCGATCTATGTGTTGCAATGAAGGATGGGCAAGTGACATACCAACACAAAGTTCCAAAAAAAGCACATAAAAACAATATCAAAAGCCTCTGTCAGTATGAAACAAAATGTATATATTTATAATAACGCAGTTTGTGACATGTTATCTAATTCCCATTTGTTGAATTTTCATGATAAGTAAACCGTCTATGTTACTCAGATTTACTCTTTAGTCCTGATATTTAACGCAACAATTTTCTTAATTTTATGAAATTAGAAACTTATTACCTCAATTTGGCCGTAATTATGGCCTTTACTTAGACTAGTTATCGTTAATTAACTTTGACTAGGACTTGGCTGTCGCCAACCTCTCTTCGAAAATTGTCCGATAAACCCGCAATCAAATATTATAGATTTTCTGAGTTTTGTTTATAGAAGGAAAAGACACTTTTATTAACTTTTTATTGCATAGAAAGAAGTTTCTGGTCATTAGAGCAATTTTGCAATTTTCCATAATTTGAAAAACTGTTATAAAAGCTTGGAAATGCTTTAGGAATCGCACAAACTAACCACGTTATGTAAGTGAAAGCTGCATTTTTATTCGTGGCTATTTCTGACTCAGGTTCTGGAGTGCGTTGAAACTTTGAAAGTGATAAAAAAAACACGGTACGGGTATGGAATTAACACACATGTATGTTTCCTTTAAAACCACGAAGCGCGGGTGTTTATGTCATTTAAAGGATGTTAGAAGTATCAATGGACAGTCCGACATAGGATGGATCCAATACACAAATGAAGGTCCGACATAGGATGGATCCAATACACAAATGAATGGAAGTGCTGAGTCAATGGACAAGTCCGACATAGGATGGATCCAATACACAAATGAATGGTAGTGCAGAGATTCAATTTGATATATACAGTAATTAATATTATGAAACTTTGGAGATGAACTATACTATTGCCGTGATACTTGAATCGTCTGTCAACTGGGATGTGTTTGATTTAAAGATTCATACAAACCACGAAATTATCTTTATCATATATACTGTTTTTAACGACTTGGTTTGTTTTACTGGTACCGCGAAAGTGTGTTTAAGTATTTTTCACTTAAAGGGACTCGTGGCAATCTTCATTATTAGTCCTGTAGTTTTTCTACATAACTTACTCTTACGTTGTTACAAACATTAATATTAACAATTAGAACAGTGCAGTGCAAATTGGTTTTTACATATGACTAAACATTATTTTATTGCACCAATAATATATTTAAATATATTGAATAATACAAAGAAAAAATGAAAAACTTAAAATTGTCAGTGATTTTTTAATTATATGCAAGCAGGTTTCATTCCAAAATGCTACTGGATTAATACATGAGATGCTACTTTTAATATTTTATAAAAAGATGCAAGATTGCCGTATGCCCCTTTAAACAGTTTTGATACGTGAATACATTGTAACATAACTATATTCATAAATTAGCAACTTCAATAAAAGTTCCTCTTATACTTCATGTATAAGCCGTATATAGTTGTCTCTTATACTTCATGTATATGTCGTATATAGTTGTCTCTTATACTTCATGTATATGTCGTATATAGTTGTCTCTTATACTTCATGTATATGTCGTATATAGTTGTCTCTTATACTTCATGTATATGTCGTATATAGTTGTCTCTTATACTTCATGTATATGTCGTATATAGTTGTCTCTTATACTTCATGTATATGTCGTATATAGTTGTCTCTTATACTTCATGTATATGTCGTATATAGTTGTCTCTTATACTTCATGTATAAGCCGTATATAGTTGTCTCTTATACTTCATGTATATGCCGTATATAGTTGTCTCTTATACTTCATGTATAAGCCGTATATAGTTGTCTCTTATACTTGACGTATATGTCGTATATAGTTGTCTCTTATACTTCATGTATAAGCCGTATATAGTTGTCTCTTATACTTCATGTATATGTCGTATATAGTTGTCTCTTATACTTGACGTATATGTCGTATATAGTTGTCATTTTATACTTCATGTATATGTCGTATATAGTTGTCTCTTATACTTCATGTATATGTCGTATATAGTTGTCTCTTATACTTCATGTATATGTCGTATATAGTTGTCCTTTATACTTCATGTATATGTCGTACATAGTTGTCTCTTATACTTCATGTATATGTCGTATATATGTCGTATATAGTTGTCCTTTATACTTCATGTATATGTCGTATATAGTTGTCCTTTATACTTCATGTATATGTCGTACATAGTTGTCTCTTATACTTCATGTATAAGCCGTTTATAGTTGTCTCTTATACTTGACGTATATGTCGTATATAGTTGTCTCTTATACTTCATGTATAAGCCGTATATAGTTGTCTCTTATACTTCATGTATATGTCGTATATAGTTGTCTTTTATACTTCAAGTATATGTCGTATATAGTTGTCTCTTATACTTCATGTATATGTCGTATATAGTTGTCTTTTATACTTCAAGTATATGTCGTATATAGTTGTCATTTTATACTTCATGTATATGTCGTATATAGTTGTCTCTTATACTTCATGTATATGTCGTATATAGTTGTCTCTTATACTTCATGTATATGTCGTATATAGTTGTCCTTTATACTTCATGTATATGTCGTACATAGTTGTCTCTTATACTTCATGTATATGTCGTATATATGTCGTATATAGTTGTCCTTTATACTTCATGTATATGTCGTATATAGTTGTCCTTTATACTTCATGTATATGTCGTACATAGTTGTCTCTTATACTTCATGTATATGTCGTATATATGTCGTATATAGTTGTCCTTTATACTTCATGTATATGTCGTATATAGTTGTCCTTTATACTTCATGTATATGTCGTACATAGTTGTCTCTTATACTTCATGTATATGTCGTATATATGTCGTATATAGTTGTCCTTTATACTTCATGTATATGTCGTATATAGTTGTCCTTTATACTTCATGTATATGTCGTACATAGTTGTCTCTTATACTTCATGTATATGTCGTATATATGTCGTATATAGTTGTCCTTTATACTTCATGTATATGTCGTATATAGTTGTCTCTTATACTTCATGTATAAGCCGTATATAGTTGTCTCTTATACTTCATGTATAAGCCGTATATAGTTGTCTCTTATACTTGACGTATATGTCGTATATAGTTGTCTCTTATACTTCATGTATAAGCCGTATATAGTTGTCTCTTATACTTCATGTATATGTCGTATATAGTTGTCTCTTATACTTCATGTATATGTCGTATATAGTTGTCTCTTATACTTCATGTATATGTCGTATATAGTTGTCTTTTATACTTCAAGTATATGTCGTATATAGTTGTCATTTTATACTTCATGTATATGTCGTATATAGTTGTCTCTTATACTTCATGTATATGTCGTATATAGTTGTCCTTTATACTTCATGTATATGTCGTATATAGTTGTCCTTTATACTTCATGTATATGTCGTATATAGTTGTCTCTTATACTTCATGTATATGTCGTATATAGTTGTCTCTTATACTTCATGTATATGTCGTATATAGTTGTCTCTTATACTTCATGTATATGTCGTATATAGTTGTCTCTTATACTTCATGTATATGTCGTATATAGTTGTCCTTTATACTTCATGTATATGTCGTACATAGTTGTCTCTTATACTTCATGTATATGTCGTATATATGTCGTATATAGTTGTCCTTTATACTTCATGTATATGTCGTATATAGTTGTCCTTTATACTTCATGTATATGTCGTACATAGTTGTCTCTTATACTTCATGTATATGTCGTATATATGTCGTATATAGTTGTCCTTTATACTTCATGTATATGTCGTATATAGTTGTCTCTTATACTTCATGTATATGTCGTATATAGTTGTCTCTTATACTTCATGTATATGTCGTATATAGTTGTCCTTTTTACTTCATGTATATGTCGTATATAGTTGTCTCTTATACTTCATGTATATGTCGTATATAGTTGTCCTTTATACTTCATGTATATGTCGTATATAGTTGTCTCTTATACTTCATGTATATGTCGTATATAGTTGTCTCTTATACTTCACGTATATGTCGTATATAGTTGTCTCTTATACTTCATGTATATGTCGTATATAGTTGTCTCTTATACTTCAAGTATATGTCGTATATAGTTGTCTCTTATACTTGACGTATATGTCGTATATAGTTGTCCTTTATACTTCATGTATATGTCGTATATAGTTGTCTCTTATACTTCATGTATATGTCGTATATAGTTGTCTCTTATACTTCACGTATATGTCGTATATAGTTGTCTCTTATACTTCATGTATATGTCGTATATAGTTGTCTCTTATACTTCAAGTATATGTCGTATATAGTTGTCTCTTATACTTCATGTATATGTCGTATATAGTTGTCTCTTATACTTCATGTATATGTCGTATATAGTTGTCCTTTTTACTTCATGTATATGTCGTATATAGTTGTCTCTTATACTTCATGTATATGTCGTATATAGTTGTCCTTTTTACTTCATGTATATGTCGTATATAGTTGTCTCTTATACTTCATGTATAAGTCGTATATAGTTGTCCTTTTTACTTCATGTATATGTCGTATATAGTTGTCTCTTATACTTCAAGTATATGTCGTATATAGTTGTCTCTTATACTTGACGTATATGTCGTATATAGTTGTCTCTTATACTTCATGTATATGTCGTATATAGTTGTCTCTTATACTTGACGTATATGTCGTATATAGTTGTCTCTTATACTTCATGTATATGTCGTTTATAGTTGTCTCTTATACTTCATGTATATGTCGTATATAGTTGTCTCTTATACTTCATGTATATGTCGTATATAGTTGTCCTTTATACTTCATGTATATGTCGTATATAGTTGTCTCTTATACTTCAAGTATATGTCGTATATAGTTGTCTCTTATACTTGACGTATATGTCGTATATAGTTGTCTCTTATACTTCAAGTATATGTCGTATATAGTTGTCTCTTATACTTGACGTATATGTCGTATATAGTTGTCTCTTATACTTCATGTATATGTCGTATATAGTTGTCTCTTATACTTCATGTATATGTCGTATATAGTTGTCCTTTATACTTCATGTATATGTCGTATATAGTTGTCTCTTATACTTCAAGTATATGTCGTATATAGTTGTCTCTTATACTTGACGTATATGTCGTATATAGTTGTCTCTTATACTTCATGTATATGTCGTATATAGTTGTCTCTTATACTTGACGTATATGTCGTATTTAGTTGTCTCTTATACTTCATGTATATGTCGTATATAGTTGTCTCGTATACTTCATGTATATGTCGTATATAGTTGTCTCTTATACTTCAAGTATATGTCGTATATAGTTGTCTCTTATAATTCATGTATATGTCGTATATAGTTGTCCTTTTGCAATTGAGCCTTTTTTGTTTAAATGTGGTTTTGCGGGTTTGTTGATATGTGTGCCTTTAAGATGTGTTCGCTTTGACAGAGCACATCTACAGCACATTACTTGTATGTTAAACATTACATGACCATATAGATATCTGTTATACGTATGTTAAAACATTACATGACCATATAGATATACTGTTATACGTCTGTTAAACATTACATGACCATATAGATATATATACGTATGTTAAACATTACATGACCATATAGATATACTGTTATACGTATGTTAAAACTTACTTGACATATACTGACAATATTTTATACGTATGTTTTAAACATTACATGACAAATACTACTTTATACGTATATCAAACATTACATGACATATACTGATATACTTGTATGTACATTACATGACAAATACTGTTATATTTGTATACGTATATCAAACATTACATGACATATACTGATATACTTGTATGTACATTACATGACATATACTGTTATATTTGTATACGTATATCAAACATTACATGACATATACTGATATACTTGTATGTACATTACATGACATATACTGTTATATTTGTATACGTATATCAAACATTACATGACATATACTGATATACTTGTATGTACATTACATGACAAATACTGTTATATTTGTATACGTATATCAAACATTACATTACATATACTGATATACTTGTATGTACATTACATGACAAATACTGTTATATTTGTATACGTATATCAAACATTACATTACATATACTGATATACTTGTATGTACATTACATGACAAATACTGTTATATTTGTATACGTATATCAAACATTACATGACATATACTGATATACTTTTGTGTACATTACATGACAAATACTGTTATATTTGTATACGTATATCAAACATTACATGAAATATACTGATATACTTTTGTGTACATTACATGACAAATACTGTTATATTTGTATACGTATATCAAACATTACATGACATATACTGATATACTTTTGGGTACATTACATGACAAATACTGTTATATTTGTATACGTATATCAAACATTACATGACATATACTGATATACTTTTGTGTACATTACATGACAAATACTGTTATATTTGTATACGTATATCAAACATTACATGACATATACTGATATACTTTTGGGTACATTACATGACAAATACTGTTATATTTGTATACGTATATCAAACATTACATGACATATACTGATATACTTTTGTGTACATTACATGACAAATACTGTTATATTTGTATACGTATATCAAACATTACATTACATTACTGATATACATTTATATACATTACATGACAAATACTGTTATATTTGTATACGTATATCAAACATTACATGACATATACTGATATACTTTTGGGTACATAACATGACAAATACTGTTATATTTGTATACGTATATCAAACATTACATGACATATACTGATATACTTTTGTGTACATTACATGACAAATACTGTTATATTTGTATACGTATATCAAACATTACATGACATATACTGATATACTTTTGGGTACATTACATGACAAATACTGTTATATTTGTATACGTATATCAAACATTACATGACATATACTGATATACTTTTGTGTACATTACATGACAAATACTGTTATATTTGTATACGTATATCAAACATTACATTACATTACTGATATACTTTTGTGTACATTACATGACAAATACTGTTATATTTGTATACGTATATCAAACATTACATGACATATACTGATATACTTTTGGGTACATTACATGACAAATACTGTTATATTTGTATACGTTTATCAAACATTACATTACATTACTGATATACTTTTGTGTACATTACATGACAAATACTGTTATATTTGTATACGTATATCAAACATTACATGACATATACTGATATACTTTTGGGTACATTACATGACAAATACTGTTATATTTGTATACGTATATCAAACATTACATTACATTACTGATATACTTTTGTGTACATTACATGACAAATACTGTTATATTTGTATACGTATATCAAACATTACATTACATTACTGATATACTTTTGTGTACATTACATGACAAATACTGTTATATTTGTATACGTATATCAAACATTACATTACATATACTGATATACTTTTGTGTACATTACATGACAAATACTGTTATATTTGTACACGTTTGTTAAATATTACTAGACATATACTGATATACTTGTATGTAGGTGCATGATGTGCATTGATAACAACATCAGATGTTGCATTAACAAATTATTTAATTGATACAAAATGAGTCACGTGACTTTCAATAATAAAATATGAGAATGACTTGACTCGCGGGATTTGCAATGATGAAATATGAGAATTATTGATGAAATATGAGAATTATATGACTAAAGGGATTTGAAATGATGAAATAAGAGAATGACTTGACTCACGATATATGAAATGATGACATATGAGAATGACTTGACTCACGGCATATGCAATGATGAAATATGAGAATGACTTGACTCACGGCATATGCAATGAGAATGACTTGACTTACGACATATGCATTGATGAAATATGAGAATGACTTGACTAACGGCATATGCAATGATGAAATATGAGAATGACTTGTCGTAAACTTCGACATATGCAATGATGAAATATGAAAATGACTTGACTCACGGCATATGCAATGATGAAATATGAGAATGACTTGACTCACGGCATATGTAATGATTTACGGCATTTGTAATGATGAAATATGACTTTCGATAATAAAATAAGCAACTAAGTATTGTGACTTGCAATGATGAAAAAAAAGGCTTATTCACGAGATTTACAATTAATACATTTTAATCTGATTTACGAGAGTTGCAATGATAAAATATGAGACTGACACACGGAATTTGCAATGATAAAACATATTAAAAAAAAGTGTTGTTTTTTGTGTGTGTTTTTTTAAAAGACAAAAGTGGCGTTAAATTTTAGAGCTCCACACGAATTCGGGTTATGTACTCGCCTATCTGGGTTGAAGAACCCATATTTCTCCATATTGGCGGATGGACCATGACAGAATTCCGCACAGTCAATGATGTTTGGACTTTGGTTTGAAATGATGCGACATTTAACGCGAGCCGCGGTTCTAATGTGTCGGTCTTAAATCTTCGTGAGCACTTTCAGAAAAAAATATAATTGCACAAAATTACATCTTAGGTTTTCATCGTAATGGAACGCGCGACATTTGCTGTTCTACGCTGAAGTTAATGTTCTTCCGTTACCAATTATTTTAATTAAGTCATTATGTAGATTCCTCGTCTCGTGTGCCGGGGTTTATTCGCCACATTGACTTGCTTTGGGTAAAACAACTTATGGAATTCGGACACGCCATTTTGCTGATGTCATTTATTCTTAACTGAAGTTTTTCCATTACTTTCTTGTACATATTAGTTGACGTATAAATGAACTGATATTTATTAAAAATACGAAAAAGAACAAAACATCCAAAAAATAACATAACGCATCATAAAAACAACAACAATAGTGCTAGATTTTTATATATTATTTTAAATATACATGTATATGTATTTATTTAATAATAATAAAAAAATACTGCGTGACAAAGAAATACACTAGCGCTACTTTTTTTCTCCAAGCAATGTAGTTGTATACCCCACCCTAGGATGTCTTGATATACGGTGACGGATACAGATTTGTCACATAACTTACGGTGTGGGGGTGGAATAACACCATTCTATATTTTCGATATACCACTAGTTATATAAGTATATGCAAATAAGCCTAGTATGCGCTGTCAAATAAAATCGATAATGACTATGATCCAATTCCCACGGTTTATGTCGGTTTGGTGTGTTAAAGCGACAGGCAAAATGCAATAAAAGTCGATATGTGAGTTATGTGTTAAATAGAATCCAACATTCGTTCTCATTCTTTACTGAATTTATTAAACTCGTTAGCAAAAATGATATAATGCTCGGCAAGAGCTTCGCATTATATCATTTCGCCAACTCGTTTAATAAATTTAATAATGAATGAGTACTCATGTAAGATCCTCTATTTATCAGTCAAACTAGTAGTCGTGCTACAGCCTTGGTAATGCTGCACTACAGGCTGCAACGATGTGTGTTAAGCTTGATGATTTAATTATCAAACTTACTTATTTGGTACCTTAATTAATTACACACTAAACTCATAGGATCGCAAATATATTTAAAGAAACATGAAAAAAGGTAGCGAGCATGCGTAGAGCATATACCACTAGTACCGAAACCACACACTGGCGACACAGATGCTTAATAATCTCCCCCGTGTTATCTCTTGAAGGTTGTCTCACCTGGTTATTTCTCCAGGTCATCTCCTCTGGTTATGTCTTATGGTTATTACTTCTGGTTATCACCCTGGTTACAGTTTTTCATTTGTGTTATCTCCCCTAGTTATCTCGCTATGGTTGTCTCCCCCTAGTTATCTCGCTATGGTTATCTCCCCTAGTTATCTCGCTATGGTTATATCCCTAGTTATCTCGCTATGGTTGTCTCCCCCTAGTTATCTCGCTATGGTTATCTCTCCTAGTTATCTCGCTATGGTTATCTCCCCTAGTTATCTCCCCTAGATATCTCGCTATGATATCTCCCCTAGATATCTCGCTATGGTTATCTCCCCTAGTTATCTCGCTATGGTTATCTCCCCTAGTTATCTCTCTATGGTTATCTCCCCTAGTTATCTCGCTATGGTTATCTCCCCTAGATATCTCGCTATGGTTATATCTCCCCTAGATATCTCGCTATGGTTATCTCCCCTAGTTATCTCGCTATGGTTATCTCCCCTAGTTATCTCGCTATGGTTATCTACCAAACAACTTCTCTCTGTAATAAGAAATGTTCGTTTTTCATAAAGTTGGATATTAATTATGAATGAATAATTTTTGAAAGTTTGATTTTACCAATGCGTTTGTATGCTCAAATCGTTGGTTAGTACAGACCCTTGGTGATTATAATTTGTAAAAACGTCGATGCATTATACCTGTCTTAATGGTAAAATGTTAAATGTCATACACAAATTTAAAAGCAATAGTTATCTTTTATGAGACAACTTTCTACCCGGTTTGTATTTTTGTATTTAGAACCAATTTGAAATATAAGATGGCGGATGTCCGTTCGTTATGAATGCCGTTTAAATAAAAGTAAAAGTAGAAAAGAAAAGTAATCTTTGTATCACGTTACTCCGATACCTTGACGTCGAGACTGACAAATATGGATTTCTTTATACTGGTATTCCCCGTTACAATACCCACATGAATCATAGTAACTAATCGGCCAATTCACAAACACTTTATGGGCTTTGTTTTTCTTTTCGAATATTTTTAAATAGTTTTTATTTGTATTAATATTCCTTTCGTTTTCACAGATGTATTTAAAATATTACCTCGTATTTTACTGTCTTTTTTTAAATCAAAATTAAAAAGAAATCATGTGATAAATACTTTTTAAACTAATATATATAATGTAACAAACAATTATATTATATATATATATATCCCACAATTGCTGTTTTCCAAGTCTGCTGGGGAAAAAAACGTATATGCAACTACTGGAAATCACGCAAACATAATGTATGTTTTCACGCAAACATAATGTATGTTTGTGAGATTGCTGTAAACGCGAATACGATATCTCAATTTTAACACAAAAAATCAGAAAAACAAAGCCGCGCTATAAACATAGTTTAAAATAATTTTTACACCATTAAATCAATAGTGTTGTTCCACATACTCATCGATCTGATATCAAAACGGGGGTATCGAATTGCATGAAAACGCGCGAAAACGACGAGATAATACCGACCTAATTATATCATAATTATATAAAATTATAACCATTTAGACGAAAATTACATTCAACATGCGATTTACACAAAATCACGATAACTATGTGTTATAACCAACCTTGCCAAACAATGCTGCGTTATGCTGGTTATGACATTATGTGCGATATGGCAGATACTTTTATTTTCAATTAAAGCCCGTGAGGATACAACATACACTTTCCATAAACGTCTGTTTCT
Source organism: Cyrtodaria siliqua (assembly GCA_037043455.1). Lineage (NCBI taxonomy): Eukaryota > Metazoa > Mollusca > Bivalvia > Adapedonta > Hiatellidae > Cyrtodaria > Cyrtodaria siliqua. The sequence goes on along the minus strand of JAWPHD010004157.1, from coordinate 155,316 downwards.
TGATATTTTTTATTCAATGTCACGCTTACTTATGAGCTTCATGTACATATTTAAATATCGAGGGAATAAATATTTGGGATTGTTTGTTTTGTTTCTATAGGTTTTACTAAATTATTAAAGAAACTGGTCGTGATTCCTGTTATCTATTTAAGGAAAACATCTATATACCATTGGTGGTAACAGTGTTGTAGGTTGTTATATACCATTGGTGGTAACAGTGTTGTAGGTTGTTACAGTCTGCATCTGCTTGTATCCACTTATAGTACAGACATGCGTCAAAATATGGAACAAAAATCATTAAATAACTAAAAACACATTGTTTTGGCATGTTACTAGTTGAGTACATGCAATATTGATCTAGTAAAAACTTATAATAGTAAAATAAACGAGGACATATGATGCGACTCTTATAGTAATAACACAATTTCAGTCTGAAATAACATAATGTCTTTGTTTACAGTGTAAGACAATATCTTTTGAAAGCGCAGCATTAGGAGAAAAAAAATTAAATATATCAAAATAATGTCACAAAATGTCTCATTTTACATATCAAAACAATATACTATAACCATTGCCATAGTTTTAAAAAGGATAATAAACATGAATCATTGAGCACGAGAACTTTCACTTTTTGAGAGAAAAACACCAGAGCTCAAAGCGAATAATTTTAGAGTGCGCACTTCGTTTTTAGCTCTACTGGCCGAAGGCCAGCAGAGCTTATGGGAGGACGAGTTGTCCGTCGTCCTTCGTCTATCGTCCATTAACTTTTACCTCGTTAAGACAATAGGGTCTTCATTTTTTGTCAGATCTTTATTAAACTTTACCAGATTTTTAGTAATAATGAAAGCTCGGACAAGTTCAGAAAAGCCAGATTGGACCAATAACAGCAAAGTTATGGCCCTTGATTTAGTTAAAATGCTGTGTTTGGCCTTGTTAAGAAGATAGGGCCTTAATTTTTCATCTGATCTTTACCAAACTTTACCAGATTACTAATACTGATAAAAGCTTGGACAATTTTGAAAAACAGCAAAATCGGATTACTGGAGTTATCGCCCTTGATTTAGTTAAAAATGTTGTATTTTGCCTCGTTAAGAAGATAGTGCCTTCATTTTCCATCTGATTTGTATCAAACTTTACCGATTGCTAATATTAATGATATCTCGAAGTTTGAAAACCGGCCAAATAGGATCAGTAACACCGGAGTTATGGCCCTTGATTTAGTTAAACGTGCTGTATCGTATCGTCATCGTGTTCCGGTTGAATGATTTTGGTGGAGTTATGGCCCTTTAGAGGTTTTAATACACAAGTATTGTCTGGACGAGTTCTCCTGAATCCCTGGTCATATTTCAACGAAACTTTGAAGGGATGATCAGTACCAAGTCTAATTGTGTATGCCATCGCCATGTTCCGGTTGAAATATTTTTGGCGAAGTTATGGCCCTTTAAAGGTTTTAATACACACACACACTTTGTCCGGACTAATTCTCCTGAACCCCTGGCTGGATTTCAATGAAACTTGGCAGGAATGATCAATACCAAGCCTAGTTGCGCATATTATTGTCTTGTTCCGGTTGAATTATATGTGTTGGAGTTGTGGCTCTTTAAATGTATCAATACACAAACTTTGTCCGGATTAGTTCTCCTCAACCACAGGTCGGCTGTCAACACTTGGTGGCGCATATCGTTAGCAGTAGCAAACATACCATCTGCTACTGCTGGCAGTAGCTACTGTCTGCTACTGCAAAAACAACGTACTTGCTTAAAGAAACCATACTTGCGATGATTATATATATATATATATATATATAGGGAGAAATATTCGCGAACAACAAACGACAGACAACCTTCGGACGAATTACGACAGGGCGCCTAGCTATGCTGAAAGACACATAAATCGACTTCCTAAAAAAGACAGCTGCAACATACGCTGATATACTGTATCTCTACATCATAACACACTCGTCTGGAGGCACAATTAACATATACACGCGTACATATATACAATTATAGCTTATATGAGTGGGATCACATTTAAGGATTCAACCACACATATGCTATATTAAGACAGTGACAATGAAAGGTGTCGGATCACTAGGATACTGTGATATATATTAAAGGGAGATCATTTGAACTCACAACGGCAACTTTCGAAATTTGGGATCTCAGAGATTTACGTTCACAAAGCAGAATTATATATAGGGAGAAATATTCGCGAACAACCAACGACAGACAACCTTCGGCCTACGGCAGGGTGTCTAGCTATGATGAAGATACGGAAATCAAACGTGTGCATTCACTTCCTAAAAAGGACAGCTGCAACACACGCTGATATACTGTATCTCTACATCATAACACACTCGTCTGGGGCACAATTAATATATACACGCATACATACATACAATTATAGCTTATATGAGTGGGATCACATTTAAGGATTTAACCACACATATGATATATTAAGACAGTGACAATGAAAGGTGCCGGATCACTAGGATACTATGATATATGTTAAAGGGAGATAATTTGAACTCACAACGGCAACTTTCGAAATTTGGGATCTCAGAGATTCACGTTCACAAAGCAGAATTATAAATAGGGAGAAATATTTGTCGTGTTCCAGTTGAATTTTATTGCCATTTCTCCAGTGGGGGAGACATCTGAAAACAAGCTCTAGTTCTAACATAATTAGGTTCTACCCAGGTGCCCGCCCGTGCACGAAAATTGCCCGGAGGGGCACCTGGGGTCTTCCTCCACCAGTGGAAGCTGGAAAGTCGCCATATGACCTTAGCTGTTGGTGCGACTATAAAATCCAATTCAATTCAATTCAATTCTAACATAATTATATAAAATGAGTTTTGAATGCGAGCATAAAGAGTCCCCTCTACAAGGGTACAACCTGGGGAACTCGCGGTAATTTATTATAACGGAGTTTCCGCCTTGTGACGCTAACTGCCTCCGTTCCCTTTGAGATTTCAAGTTCATGTGTGGCGTATTTTTTAGATAAGGATGTGTAGATGCACAATAAGTTTTCGTATTTTGGTTCCATCTGCTGGGTCCCTCTAGTGGGTAATCTGGTAAAACACACACCACACATACACACACGAAATATTTTGTCCAAATGTGAATGCATTTATAAAACAGTTTTTGTCCTGTAGCGTGAATGGGCCCCTCTGTATGGGTACACCTTGAGGAACTATCAGTAATTTATATGTTCGACTGCCATTTTGCTCAGTTCAGACCCTTCCCCCCACATCCACAGACTCCATATAGCCAATAGAGCGATACAGGCCATCTTGGGCCTCTTGTTTTTATCGACTTGGTAAAACTGTTTTTTCAAAGAATTTGTTTTATTTAAAGGTGCACGCCAATATCATGAAGTATTTACGTTACAACAAAATGTGTAAGTTCACTTGTTTATTTAATGTAATTATTTAATATTAGTGAAATAAAAAATGGAAATGTATATTTTCCTTCGTTATTTACTATAGTAATTTTAAGTCTGTTAGTCACTCCGTTTTGCATTTTACTCAACAATTAATAAGCTTTAATTTGTATTAAACAACTTTTATCAAATATGATTTGCCAAAATGCACATTGCGTGTAAAAACTAGCGATCAGTCGCGCGTTTTCTAATACTGGTCATCGTACAGACATCTGAAGTAAATAGCACACAAACCCAGCCGCCAACAATGGTCATAGCACACAAAACCGGCCGCCAACAATGATCATCGTACAGACATCTGAAGTAAATGGCACACATACCCGGGCGTCAACAATGGTCATGGAACACAAAACAGGCCGCCAACAATGGTCATCGTATAGACATCTGAAGTGAATGGCATGCAAACTCAAACGCCAACAATAGTCATGCCACACACAATCGGGCGCCAACAATGGTCATCGTACAGGCATCTGAAGTAAATGGCATACAAAATTGGCCGCCAACAATGGTCATCGTACAGACATCTGAAGTACATGACATACAAAATCGGCCGCCAACAATGGTCATCTTGCAGACTTCAGAAGTACAGGGCATACAAAATCGACAGCCAGCAATGATCATCATACAGACATTTCAAGTAACCGGCACACAAACTCGGACGCCAACAATGGTCATCGTACAGTCATCTGAGGTACGATGACAATTGTTGGAGGCCGAGTTTGTCTGACATGTACCTCAGATGTATCTACGATAAACATTGTTGGCGGCCGAATTTGTATGACATGTACTTTAGATGCCTGCACGATGACCATTGTTGGCGGCCGAGTTTGCCTGACATGTACTTCAGATTTCTGTACGATGACCATGGTTGATGGCCGAGTTTGTCTGACATGTACGTCATATGTCTGTACGATGACAATTGTTGACGGCCGAGTTTGTATGTCCTGTTATTCAGATTTCTGTACGATGACCATTGTTGACGGCCGAGTGTGTATGTCATGTACCTCAATTGTCTGTACATTGACCATTGTTGACGGCCGAGTTTGTATGTCCTGTACTTCAGATGTCTGTATGATGGCAATTGTTGACGACCGAGTTTGTATGTCCCGTTCATCAGATGTCTATGGTGAACATTGTTGACGGCCGAGTTTGTATGTCCTGTACTCCAGATGGCCGAGTTTGTATGTCATGTACGTCAGATGTCTGTACGATAACCATTGTTGACGGCCGAGCTTGTATATCCTGTACTTCAGATGTCTAAGATGACCATTGTTGGCGGCCGAGTTTATACGTCCTGTACTTCAGATGGCCGAGTTTGTATGTCCTGTACTTCAGATGTCTGTAAGATGACCATTTTTGGGGGCCGAGTTTGTATGTCATGTACTTCAGTTGTCTGTACGATGACAATTGTTGGCGGCCGAGTTTGTATGTCCTGTACTTCAGATGTTTGTACGATGACCATTGTTGATGGCCGAGTTTGTATGTCATGTACGTCAGATGTCTGTACGATGACCATTGTTGACGGCCAAGTTTGTATGACATGTACATCAGATGTCTGTACGATGACCATTGTTGATGGCCGCGCTGGTATGTCATGTATTTCAGATGTTTGTACGATGACCATTGTTGACGGCCGAGTTTGTATGTCATGCACCTCAGATGTCTGTACGATGACCATTGTTGACGGCCGAGCTTGCATGTCCTGTACTTCAGATGGCTGTACGATGACCATTATTGATGGCCGTGTGTAATGCCATGTACTTCAGATGTCTGTACGATGACCATTGTTGGCGGCCGAGTTTGTATGCCCTGTACTTCAGATGTCTGTACGATGATCATTGTTGGTGGCCGGGTTTGTATGTTCTGTTATTCAGATGTCTGTACGATGACTATTGTTGACGGCCGAGTTTGTATGACATGTACTTCCGCTGTCTGTACGATGACCATAGTTGACGGCCTAGTGTGTATGGCATGTACCTCAGATGTCTTTACGATTACCATTGTTGACGGCCGAGTTTGTATGACATGTACCTCAGATGTCTGTCCGATGACCATTGTTGGCGGCCGAGTTTGTATGACATGTATTTCAGATGTTTGTACGATGACCATGTTTGATTGCCGAGTTTGTATGACATGTACTTCAGATGTCTGTACGATGACCATTGTTGGCGGCTGAGTTTGTCTGACATGTACCTCAGATGTCTGTACGATGACCATTGTTGACGGCCGAGTTTGTATGACATGTACCTCAGATGACTGTACGATGACCATTGTTGGCGTCCGAGTGTATATGACATGTACTTCAGATATATGTATGATGAACTTTGTTGGCGACCTAGTTTGTATGTCCTGTACTTCAGATGTCTGTACGACGACCATTGTTGAGGACGAGCTTGTATGTCCTGTACTTCAGATGACTGTACGACGACCATTGTTGAGGACGAGCTTGTATGTCCTGTACTTCAGATGTCTGTACGACGACCATTGTTGAGGACGAGCTTGTATGTCCTGTACTTCAGATGTCTGTACGACGACCATTGTTGAGGACGAGCTTGTATGTCCTGTACTTCAGATGACTGTACGACGACCATTGTTGAGGCCGATTTTGTATGTTCTGTACTTCAGATGTTTGTACGATGACCACTGTTGGCCTCCGAATTTGTATGCCATGTACTTCATATGTCTGTACGTTGATTGTTGGTGGCCGCGTTTGTAAGTCCTGTACTTCAGATGCCTGTATGCTGACCATTGTTTGCGGCCGGGTTTGTATGTCCTGTTATTTAGATGTTTGTACGATGACTACTGATGACGGCCGAGTTTGTATGACATGTATTTCAGATGTCTGTACGATGACCATTGTTGACGGCCGAGTTTGTATGCCCTGTACTTCAGTTGTCTGTATGATGACCATTGCTGGCGACCTAGTTTGTGTGTCCTGTACTTTAGATGTATGTACGATGACCTTTGTTGACATACATCTGAAGTACATAGAACACAAATTCGGACGTCAACTATGGTCATCATACAGACATCTTAATTGCATTGCATACAAACTCGTCATTTTACAGATCTCTGAAGTGCATGTCATACAAACGTCAACGATGGTCATCCTACAGACATCTAAAGTAAATGCAGACCAACATAACAGTCCTCCTATAAACGTATGAATAACATGGCGTACAAACTCGCAGGCCAACACTCATCAAAATACATCTGAACAAAATTGCGTACACATGTAGATCCTATCAATTTTCATCGATGACATCTGAGGTACATGTTATGCAAAGTCTGATACCAGCAATGTTCGTCGTACAGAAACGTGAAATAAATCACACACTCGACCGCCGAAAATGATCCTCTTACAGATATATGTGGCTAATTATACACAAACTCGGACCCAAAGACTGATCCTCTTACAGATATATGGGGCTAATAGCACACAAACTGGAACCCCGAAAAAGGATCCTCTGACAGATATATGATGCTAATGGCACACAAGCTCGGATGCCAAAAATGATCCTCTTACAGATATAAGGGGCGAATGACAAACTCGGACGCCAACACTGATCCTCTTACAGATGTATGGGGCTAATGGCACACAAACGCGGACGCCAGCAGTGATCCTCTAACAGATGTATGAGGCTAATGGCACACAATCTCGGACGCCAACAATGATTCTCTTACAGATATATGAGGCTAATGGCACATAAACTCGAACCCCAACAATAATCCTTTTACAGATACATAAGGCTAATCACACACAGACTCGGATGCCAAAAATGATCCTCTTATAGATTAACGGGGAGAATGGCACACAAACTCGACGCCAACACTAATCTTGTTACAGATATATGGGGCGAATGGCACACAAACGCGGACGCCAGCAGTGATCCTCAAACAGATGTATGAGGCTAATGGCACACAAACTTGGGACGCCAATAATGATCCTCTTACAGATGTATGAGGCTAATGGCACACAATCTCGAACGCCAACACTGTCCCTCTTACAGATATATGGGTCTAATGGCACACAAACTTGAACGGAAACACTGACCATCTTACAGATATATTTGGCTAATGGCACACAAACTCGGACGCCAACAATGATTCTCTAACATCTCCGAGGCTTATGGACACAAACTTGATTGCCAACATTGGCACTCTAACAGATCTCTGAGTTGAATGGCACACAAACGGCTGAAGTACATCGCAAACAAACGCGGACTGGCAAGCATACTCGGACTCTAGCAATGCAACTCTTATAGATCTCTGAATTAAACGGCACAAAAAGGCAAATAATGGAAATATCCAAGCATGCCCTCAGAATAAACTAATAGAGAGAGAATATAAATTTTGTATTTGAAAAGATGCCAATTGAGAAAAAAAACTCCTTTTATATGTAGGATATCCCTTTGTCAGTTTTCGCGTGATACACTACCATTTTTGTTGATATTTGTCACTAGCAGGTCCACATTATAAACGTAAGCCAAATGTCAAAAGCGTTCCATCGATCATTTCGTGTTTCAAATCGGCGTTGTACAAAACAAAGAAGAAAGTACATTTTAAAACGAAATGTTTTCTAAAGACTTTGACATTGAAAGCCGCGATAATTGCGTAGAGGTCGATAGATAGCGTGCGAAATTCAAAGACAATGACCAAATTCGATCGTTCTTGTAAGATAATCAGCATATGATTTTCTATAAATATAATTACATGACTTTTGCAATATTTCATTTATTTTTTTACCCTTTGAAAATTTCAATATTCCTTGTCAGCGTATCTCAAATTTTAATCAGAAGTTTGCGATGGTATATACAATGTATTATTATTTGAATAGTATACAATAAATACAGAAGCCTTTTGCGTAATATAAGCTTGTTTTCTTAATTCATGACTCTAAAAAATGAAATTATTTGCACTCCCGTATGCTTAAGAAGTTATCGACGTCATAGTATGCGAAATATGTCATGTTTATCCTATAGTTGTTATCATATGTCTTGTTTACACTTTAGAAGTTATCAACATCGTACTATCCAAACTATGTAGTGTTGTTTTGAATTTAATTTAATTGCAGTGAAGACTTTATTTTGAGAGGGTAGCCCAGTTAGTAAAAAGACTAATTTCCCCTGAGGCCCTCTTTACAAAGCAACATAGTAAACACAAATATATAAACAAGTTTATAGTAACACAAAGATATTGATAATGGAAACAAAAGTGTTTACCATAAAAATCTATATTGTGATTCAATAACTTTATATAATTGTTAAAAAGATTTAACTGACGTGCATGATCTTATATTCTCTGGGATTTTGTTCCAAATTACTGGCCCATAGTAAGATATACTTCCTTTAAAAAGCTCCTTATTTGGCTAAGAAATCGTAAAGTTAATATCACAATGAGATCGTAAATTGTGTGACCTTATGTTATGTAACTCAAACATATCCAATATATAAGAAGGAACAAGCTGCTTAGAAACTTTAAACATAAATTTAGATTTATTAAAAACAATTCTTCGGTCAATTGTTATTGCATTTATATAATAGTGTTCATTGCATCATTTAAACATGTATATTCGTTGCCTAATATAAAATGACAAGCTCTTCTTTGTATTTTTAAAATGCTATTAATGTTTCCCTTCGTTGTATTTCACCATATAATAGTGCAAAAATCTAAATGTGCCTTATTGTAAATAATTATAAGTTGAATGTATTGCTTTATTCTAATAGCCACATATATGATGATAATTTCTTTCGAATGCGTATCCCACTTAAGGTTTTCATTCAGGTTTACGCCTAATATTTTATTTTCAGAGCTCAATTGAATATCAATGTTATTGTAGTTTAAAGACATAGGTGAGTGTTGTAGTACTGCGCGCTTCAGAGGTGTTGTAATTAATAAGACTTTAGTTTTTTTTAAGTGTTTAAAATCATGCCGTTTTCTAAGCACCAGTTTTGAAATATATGCAATGCAGCTTGCAGATTATATTCAATTGTAATTAACGAAGCGTTAATATCTTATATGGTTGTATCGGCAGCATACATATCAGTTGTATCGGCAGCATACATATCAGTTGTATCGGCAGCATACATATCAGTTGTATCGGCAGCATACATATCAGTTGTATCGGCAGCATACATATCAGTTGTATCGGCAGCATACATATCAGTTGTATCGGCAGCATACATATCAGTTGTATCGGCAGCATACATATCAGTTGTATCGGCAGCATACATATCAGTTGTATCGGCAGCATACATATCAGTTGTATCGGCAGCATACATATCAGTTGTATCGGCAGCATACATATCAGTCTGACTTACTGTGTCACTCATATGTAGAGGTAGATCATTAATAAATATTAAGAAGAACAGGGGGCCAAGTAAGGACCCTTGTGGTACTCCACAGGTAACACCATTTAAATTTGATAAAGTACCATTTAGTTCAAGTTTTTGTTTCCGGTCAGTTAGGTATGATGTAAACCATTTTATGGTCAAATCACTACATTTATAAAGTTTTAACTTTTTCAATAATATATCATGATCAACTAAATTAAATGCTTTTCTGAAGTCTACCATGATTATTCCAACAAACTTTCCTTCATTTAGGGCTTTCAGCCATTTATCTATCATAAGAACAAGTCCTGTTTCACAGCTGTGATTTTTACGAAAACCACTTTGCGACTGTATTAGTAATTTAAAGGACAGGAGGAATTCCATCAATGAATCGTATACATTCTTTCGATTAGTTGCAATTAACACTATAGGCTATGTATGCTCTTTGCTTTGCAATCTATACAGTAACTGCAGATGCCTTCAAAAGTCGTGGACCAATGTCATCCAGATCGTTGACTTTGGGATATCTAAATTAACTAGAAACTTCGTAACTTGAGCTTCCGTTATAAAAAGGAATGTTAAAGTAAACATTAGACGGAACTTGATCATGAACAACCTTTTCAAAACTGGATTCTGGAATAGGTTGTTTTATGCTTGTTGCTATATTAATAAAAAAAAAAGCTGTTGAATTCATTCACTATGTCACAGGCTTCCGTGATTGTTGAGTCTTCTTTAATGAGTTTGTTTATATAACAATTACTGGTCACTTTTGAAGATGTGCCGAGTTCTTTAAACAGTTTCCAACTCGATTTCGGATCTGATTTACCCTCTTCGATCTTTCTCTCATAAGTGCTCTGTTTTGACAGTTTTATCAGCTGACAAACTATATTACGCGAAATTCTATAATTATCAACATCATTGTAAGTATCTCTTACTTTAGTTGCGTCTAAAATATCGGAATTTGTCCATTCGGGCTCTTGCAAAGGTTTTACTCTATGTTGTCACGTGTTTATCACTAATAAAAAGATTCATCCATAAATTAAGCGCTTCATTAGGGTCGGTGAAATGTTCGACATTATCACAAATAACACAATTAAGATCAATATTAAAATTGTCTTGATTAAATTTTTTAAATGATCTGTATTTTATTGTCAAGTGCGCATTCTTGCTAATTTGCTAATAGAATCGTTGATTTTTCGTGTGCAGAATATCGGGTAGTGATCACTGAGTGCAACACATGGCACAGCCGTGTAAGCAATATTTTCATGACAGTTAGACACATGTGATCTATTAGTGTTTTTGAACTTGAAAACACACGAGTGGGCTTATCAATGAGCTGAGTTAAACTCATTGACAGAATAAAATTCAACCAGTCATTTTTATATCCTTATTTAAAAGGTCACGATGTATAACCCCCAGGATAATAGTTACCTTTTTCCTCTAATAGAATTGTTTCTATTTTATTTTCAAAATATTCTTCGTCGTTTGCAATGTATTCCATCTTTAACAATCACTATCAAACCACCTCCCACATTATTTACCCAATCCCTGCGAAACAGTACTTGAAACCCATGAATATAAAAAGCTTCCGTTTTGTGATCACTTTTAAACGTTGTTTCACTAAAAATTAATACATGTATATTATTGTGCGAGGAAGCATATCATAATTTTTAACTGATCTATTTTTGAAGATAATCCTTGAACATTCAAGTGTCCAATATTAAGACCTATCTTTGGTAACCCCCAAGTGTATGAATTAGGTTTACATTTTGTATGTTCACGTGAACGTTGTACAGGGTGAATAATATGATGTGTACTACAGATACAAACACAAGCATTACAAGTCTGACAAATGTTGTTTAGAATATCAAAACGGTTATAGTGAATGATTGTTCTCTCTGTGGTGGCCTTGTGGCCAATGTCCTATACACTTGTGTCCGACCATTACTGTTTACACTATAGAAGTTACCAACATCGTTCTATCCAAAATATGCATTATTTACACTATAAAAGTTATCAACATCTTACTATCCAAAACACGTCGTTTTATCGCTATAGAAGTTATCAAAATCGTGTCGTCCGAAATATGGCAACATCATACTATCCGAAATATGTCAACATCGTGCTATCCGAAATATGTCAACATCGTAAACACGTGTCCGGAATATGTCGACATAGATCATCAACATAGTAGTATCCACAATACGGCATGTTTATCCTATAAAAGATCAACATCTTACTATCCAGACTATGCCAGCTTTAACCAATATAAGTTGTAATCATCTTACTATCCAGACTATGCCAGCTTTAACCAAAAGAAGTTGTAATCATCTTACTATCCAAAATACGTCAAGTTATCAATATATTGCTATCCAAAATACGTCAAGTTATCAATATACTGCTATTCAAAACACGTCATGTTATCACTATAGAAGTTGTCAAAATCATACTATCCAAAATATGTCAAAGTAAATGTCTAGTAAATATAAGCAGCTTACTTAACATTTTGTTTTGGGACGGCCGATATACCCCGGGGATTAGCCAGAAAAGAAATCCCGTTATTCATATGTGTCTTTTGTGCGTAAAACCGATTCAATTTAAATATGGTCAGCATTTTAATATAACCGAAGGACTGAATACAAACTAGCAATAGAAGGCATGCGTACCTTGATCGCAGTGAAGTGTCATATACATAGAACAGGCCAACATCAGCAGCAGCATGTTCCGTACTGGAAGTGGGTGGGGTGGGATATCACAGGACGACATCAGCAGCAACATGTACCGTACTCGGGGGATGATACCACAGGCCGACATAAGCAGCAACATGTACGGTACTCGAGGGGGTGGGGGTGGGGAAGTGGATGGGGTGATATCACAGGCCAACATCAGCAGCAACATGTAACGTACTCGGAGTGGGGATGATATCACAGGCCGACAACAGCAGCAACATGTACCGTACTCGGAGGCGGGGTGGGGAGTGTGTGTGTGTGTGTGTGTGTGTGTGTGTGTGTGTGTGTGTGTGTGTGTGTGTGTGTGTGTGCGTGCGTGTGTGTGTGTGTGTGTGTGTGGGGGGGGGGGTGATATCACAGGCCGACATCAGCAGCAACATGTATCGTACTCGGGAGTGATATCACAGGCCGACATCAGCAGCAACATGTACCGTACTCGTGGGGTGATACCACAGCCCGACATCAGCGACATGTACCGTACTCGGGGTGATACCAAAGTACGACATCAGCGAAATCAGCAGCAACATGTACGGTACTCGAGGGTGATACAACATGCCAGAAGCAGCGACAAGTACCGAACTCAGGTGTGATACCACAAGCCGAAAATAGCAGCAACATGTACCGTACTCGGGAAGCAGAGACATGTACCGTACTCGAAGGTGATACAACAGTTCGACATCAACAACATGTACCTTACTCGGAGATGATACAACAGATCAACATCAGCAACATACACTGAACAAAATGACTTAAATTCTTAAAATTGGTATGAAATAGTAGAAAAAAACATAAACATTTGACCCCTTTATCGCAGATTTTCCGTCTATAAAAAAATATAATATTGATATTTTTAAATTACCTCCCTTTACATTGAATATTGTTTGAAATTCAAGTAACTGTAATTCAGCGTTAACATTAAATATTTCGAAAATTTCTTTTGCAAACGCATTTGTAGTGGTAATACTAGTAAAACATGTTGTCAAGCTAATTTTAACTGGCATATTTTAGAATTAGGAACATCGAAAGATTCACTAATTCGAAGTACTTAATAAAATCCTATATACCCAGTTGTATAAGTGTTATAACTTATTTCTACGAAAACACATTGACTTAAAAGTTTTAAAATAAGTTCATGCAATCAGAGCAGACGATTTACATTCGTTATTTTGCAGTTTAACCGTATCTCTAATCAAGCTCGAAATACATAAAACAATGAGAATATTATTGACATATTCTTAGGTTGATACTTAGCAATTTGGTTTAGTATATACAGTGTTGGGAGATGACACCACAGGTCAACAACAAAAACATGTACCGTACTCGGAAGTGATCAGCAACATGTACCGTTCTCGAAGGTAAAACAAAATGTCGACAAATGCAGCGTGTACCGTACTCGGAGGTGATACAACAGATCGACATCAGCAACATGTACCGTTCTCGAAGTTAAAACGACATGTTGACAAATGCAACGTGTACCGTACTCGGAGGTGATACAACAGATCGACATCAGCAACATGTACCGTATTCGTGGGTGATACAACATATCGACATCAGCAACAGGTACACTACTCAGAAGATTAACAACATGCACCGTACTCGAAGGTGAAACAACAGTTGACAGCAGCAATATGTACCATACTTGGAGGTGAAACAACAGTCGACAGCAGCAACATGCACCGTACTGGGATGTGATGCAACAGATTGACATCAGCAACATGTACTGTACTCGGAGTTGATACAATAGGTCGACATCAGGAACATAATCATTATTATACCGTAATCGGAGGTGATATAATAGGTCGACAGCAGCAATATGAGACGTACTTGGAGTTGATACAACAGTGCACAGCAGCAACAAGTACCGTGCTCTGCGTTGATACCACTGGTCGACATGAGAAATATATGCCGTACTCGGATGTGATACAACAGGTCGACAGCAGCAACATGTACCGTACTCGGGTTGATACAACATATCGACATAAGCTGTAGGGACCGTACTTGGAGTTGATACAACATGTCGATAGCAGCAACTTGTACCGTAATTGGAGATGATACAATAGGTCGACAGCAACAACATTTACCGTACTCGGAGGTGATACAACCGGTCGACATTAGCAACATGTACTGTACTAGGGGTGATACAACATATCGACATCAGCAACATGCACCGTACTCGGAGGTGATAAACCGGTCGACAGCAGCAACATGTACCGTACTCGGAGGTGGTACAATATATCGACATCAGCAACATGTACCTTACTCGGAGATAATACAACCGGTCGACATCAGCAACATGTACTATTCTCAGAGGTGATACAACTGGTCGACATCAGCAGCATGTACCATACCCGGACGTGATACAACAGGTCGACATCAGCAGCATATACCTTACTCGGAGATGATACAACAGGTCGACATTAACAACATGTACCGTAGTCAGCACTTTCAGTGCTTTGATTTATAGTCGGCATGATACAACATATCGACATCAGCAACATGAACCGTACTCTGAGATGATACAACCGGTCGACATCAGCAGCATGCACCATACCCGGACATGATACAACCGGTCGACATCAGCAGCATATACCTTACTCGGACGTGATACAACATATCGACATCAGCAACACGAACCGTACTCGGAGATGATACAACCGGTCGACATCAGTAGCATGTACCATACCCGGACGTGATGCAACAGGTCGGCATCAGCAGTATGTACCATACCCGGACATGATACAACAGGTCGACATCAACAGCATATACCGTACTCGGAAGTGTTACAACAGGTCGACATTACCGTAGTTGGGGTGATACAACATATCGACATCAGGAAAATGAACCGTACTCGGAGATGACACAACCGGTCGACATTAGTAACGTGTACTGTACTCGAGGTGATACAACATATCGACATCAGCAACATGCACCGTACTCGGATGTGATAAACCGGTCGACATTAGCAACATGTACCGTAGTCAGCACTTTCAGTGCTTTGATTTATAGTCGGGATGATACAACATATATCGACATCAGCAACATGAACCGTACTCGGAGATGATACAACCGGTCGACATCAGCAGCATGTACCATACCCGGACATGATACAACAGGTCGACATCAGCAGCATATACCGTACTCGGAAGTGATACAACAGGTCGACATTACCGTGTCGGGGTGATAGTCAGCAACATGCACCGTACTGGGATGTGATAAACAGGTCGACATTAGCAACATGTACCGTAGTCAGCACTTTCAGTGCTTTGATTTATAGTCGGGATGATACAACATATCGACATCAGCAGCATGAACCGTAATCGGAGATGATACAAACGGTCGATATTAGCAACATGAACCGTACTCGGAGATGATACAACCGGTCGACATCAACAACATGAACCGTACTCGGAGATGATACAACCGGTCCACATCAACAACATGAACCGTAATCGGAGATGATACAACCGGTCGACATTAGCAACATGTACCGTAGTCGGGGTGATATAACATATCGACATCTGCAACATGAACCGTACTCGGAGATGATACAACCGGT
Organism: Cyrtodaria siliqua; assembly: GCA_037043455.1. NCBI lineage: Eukaryota > Metazoa > Mollusca > Bivalvia > Adapedonta > Hiatellidae > Cyrtodaria > Cyrtodaria siliqua. Next base: position 139,258 of record JAWPHD010004157.1, on the reverse strand, counting down.
CGACATCAGAAGCATGTACCATACCCGGACGTGATACAACAGGTCGACATCAGCAGCATGTACCATACCCGGACGTGATACAACAGGTCGACATCAACAGCATATACAGTACTCGGAGGTGATACAACAGGTCGACATTAACAATATGTACCGTAGTCGGGGTGATACAACATATCGACATCAGCAAAATGAACCGTACTCGGAGATGATACAATCGGTCGACAATAGTAACATGTACTGTACTCGGGATGATACAACATATCGACATCAGCAACATGCACCGTACTCGGAGATGATAAACCGGTCGACATTAGCAACATGTACCGTAATCAGCACTTTCAGTGGAGCGCTGTGGTCTAGTGGTAGAGCGTTGGACCCATGATCCAAAAGTCGTGGGTTCGATTCCCGCCATTGCCATATGCGTTGTGTCCCTGAGCAAGACACTTTATCTGCATTGCTTAGTACTGGTTCTACCCAGGAAGACATCGAGAGTGATTCAAATAAGTTCATAGAGCTTTCGTAACAATCGATGTAAAATAAATAAGTTTAAACTAGCACTTTCAGTGCTTTGGTTTATAGTCGGGATGATACAACATATCGACATCAGCAACATAAACAATACTCGGAGATGATACAACCGGTCGACATCAGCTGCATGTACCATATCCGGACATGATACAACCGGTCGACATCAGCAGCATGTACCATACCCGGACGTGATACAACAGGTCGACATTAGCAATATATACCGTAGTCGGGGTGATACAACATATCGACATCAGTAAAATGAACCGTACTCGGAAATGATACAACCGGTCGACATTAGTAAAATGTACTGTACTCGGGGTGATACAACATATCGACATCAGCAACATGCACCGTACTCGGAGGTGATAAACCGGTCGACAGCAGCAACATGTACCGTACTCGGAGGTGATAAACCGGTCGACAGCAGTAACATGTACCGTACTCGGAGGTGATAAACCGGTCGACAGCAGTAACGTGTACCGTACTCGGAGGTGATACAACCGGTCGACAGCAGCAACATGTACCGAAATAGGACTGGTGTTTATACTTGCTTGTTTTTTTTTTTCAGGAAGAACACTAGTTGGCGATGACATGTTGGTATGTCGACATGTTGGTATGTCGACATGTTGGTATGTCGACATGTTGATATGTCGACATGTTGGTGGTTTCATTGAACAAATTCTAAAATGATTTCCACATCATGTTTTTTACAACATAACGAGACGTTAAAGGAAACAAAATAAGAAATATAAATCAAACTAATAAAGGAGCAGTAAATGTGTCGGATTTATCACCTTCCTAATGGTGAGAGAGATATATGATACAATCGGGTAGTTCTGAATCAGTCCTCCCTGGGTGGTCTGCTCATACACGTACCAGAGTCATTGCTACATTACAACATTATATGCATTTGTCAACGTATCAATTTGGACTTGTGAAAAATTGCTTATACGAATAAAAGCCTTGTTACCATACTATTTATCAGTTTATTTTTCCGATTTGGTTCAGTACGAAATCTTTTAGGATTGAGCATTGCGCCTAAACAAAGGTGTTATGAAAGGTAAACACTTGGAGTCAATCTCTGTATTGCGATGTTTGCCAATTTCTGTAAGGCCATGTTTGCGATCTCTGTATTGTCATGTTTGTGATCTCTGTATTGCCATGTTTGTCAATCTCTGTATTGCCATGTTTGTCAGTTTCTGTAAAGCCATGTTTGTCGATCTCTGTATTGCCATGTTTGTCGATCTCTGTATTGTCATGTGTGTCGATCTCTGTATAATGATGTTTGTCGATCTCTGTAATGCCATGTTTGTCGTTCTCTAAATTACCATGTAAGTCGATCTCTGTATTGCCATGTACGTCGATCTCTGTATTGTCATGTTCGTCGATCTCTGTACTGCCATGTTCGTCGATCTCTGTACTGCCATGTTTGTCGATCTCTGTACTGCCATGTTTGTCGATCTCTGTATTGCCATGTTTGTCGATATCTTTATGGTCATGTTTGTCGATCTCTTAGTGCCATGTATGTTGATCTCTGTATTGTCATGTTTGTCGATATCTTTATGGTCATGTTTGGTGATCTCTTATTGCCATGTTTGTCGATCTCTGTATTGCCATGTTCGTCGATCTCTTTATGGTCATGTTTGTCGATCTCTTAGTGCCATGTATGTCGATCTCTGTGTTGCCATGTTTGTCGATCTTAATACATGTCGATCTCTGTTTGCCATGTTTATCTATGTCTGTATTGCCATGTTTGTCGATCTCTGTACTGCCATGTTTGTCGATCTCTGTATTGCCATGTTTGTCGATCTCTGTATTGTCATGTTTGTCGATCTCTGTATTGCCATGTTCGTCGATCTCTGTACTGCCATGTTCGTCGATCTCTCACTAGCCATGTTCGTCGATCTCTGTATTGCCATGTTCGTCGTTCTCTGCATTGTCATGTTTGTCGATCCCTGTATTGCCATGTTTATTGATCTCTTTATTGCCATGTTCGTCGATTTCTGTATTGCCATGTTCGTCGATCTCTGTATTGCCATGTTTGTCGATCTCTGTATTGCCATGTTTGTCGATCTCTCACTAGCCATGTTCGTCGATCTCTGTATTGCCATGTTCGTCGATCTCTGCATTGTCATGTTTGTCGATCCCTGTAGTGTCATGTTTGTCGATCTCTGTATTGCCATGTTCTTCGATTTCTGTATTGCCATGTTCGTCGAACACTGCATTGCCATGTTTGTCGATCCCTGTATTGCCATGTTTATCGATCTCTTTATTGCCATGTTCGTCGATTTCTGTATTGCCATGTTCGTCGAACACTGCATTGCCATGTTCGTCGATCCCTGTATTGCCATGTTCGTCGATCTCTGTATTGCCATGTTTGTCGATCTCTGTATTGTCATGTTTGTCGATTGTCATGCTTGTCGATCTCTTTATTGCCATGTGTGTCGATCTCTGTATTGCCATGTATATCGATCTCTGTATTGCCATGTTTGTCGATATCTGTATTGCCATGTTTGTCGATCTCTGTATTGCCATGTTTGTCGATCTCAGTATTACCATGTTTGTCGATCCCTGTATTGCAATGTTTGTCGATCTCTCCCTTGCCGTTTGACGATCTCTTTATTGCCATGTTTGTCGATCTCTGTATTGTCATGTTTGTCGATTCCTGTATTGCCATGTTTGTCGATCTCTGTATTGTCATGTTTGTCGATCTCTGTATTGCCATGTTTGTCGATCCCTGTATTGCCATGTTTGTCGATCTCTCCCTTGCCGTTTGACGATCTCTTTATTGCCATGTTTGTCGATCTCTGTATTGCCATGTTTGTCGATCTCTGTATTGCAATGTTTGTCGATCTCTCCCTAGCCGTTTGACGATCTCTTTATTGCCATGTTTGTCGATCCCTGTATTGCCATGTTTGTCGATCTCTGTATTGTCATGTTTGTCGATCTCTGTATTGTCATGTTTGTCGATCTCTGTATTGCCATGTTTGTCGATCTCTGTATTGTCATGTTTGTCGATCTCTGTATTGCCATGTTTGTCGATCTCTGTATTGCCATGTTTGTCGATCCCTGTATTGCCATGTTTGTCGATCCCTGTATTGCCATGTTTGTCGATCTCTGTATTGCCATGTTTGTCGATCTCTGTATTGCCATGTTTGTCGATCCCTGTACTGCCATGTTCGTCGATCTCTGTACTGCCATGTTCGTCGATCCCTGTATTGCCATGTTCGTCGATCCCTGTATTGCCATGTTCGTCGATCTCTGTATTGCTATGTTCGTCGATCTCTGTATTGCCATGTTTGTCGATCTCTGTATTGCCATGTTCGTCGATCTCTGTATTGCCATGTTTGTCGATCCCTGTATTACCATGTTCGTCGATCTCTGTATCGTCGATCTCTTTATTGCCATGTTTGTCGATCCCTGTATTACCATGTTCGTCGATCTCTGTATTGCCATGTTCGTCGATCCCTGTATTGCCATGTTTGTCGATCTCTGTATTACCATGTTTGTCGATCCCTGTATTGCCATGTTCGTCGATCCCTGTGGTGCCATGTTCGTCGATCTCTGTATTGCTATGTTTGTCGATCTCTGTATTGCTATGTTCGTCGATCTCTGTATTACCATGTTTGTCGATCTCTGTATTACCATGTTCGTCGATCTCTGTATTGCCATGTTTGTCGATCCCTGTATTACCATGTTCGTCGATCTCTGTATTGCCATGTTCGTCGATCCCTGTATTGCCATGTGTGTTGATCTCTGTATTACCATGTTTGTCGATCCCTGTATTGCCATGTGTGTTGATCCCTGTATTACCATGTTCGTCGATCTCTGTATTGCCGTGTTCGTCGATCCCTGTATTGCCATGTGTATTGATCTCTGTATTACCATGTTTGTCGATCCCTGTATTGCCATGTGTGTTGATCCCTGTATTACCATGTTTGTCGATCCCTGTATTGCCATGTGTGTTGATCCCTGTATTACCATGTTTGTCGATCCCTGTATTACCATGTTTGTCGATCCCTGTATTGCCATGTTTGTCGATCCCTGTATTACCATGTTTGTCGATCCCTGTATTGCCATGTTTGTCGATCCCTGTATTGCCATGTTTGTCGATCCCTGTATTGCCATGTGTGTCGATCTCAGTATTGCCATGTGTGTCGATCCCTGTATTGCCATGTTTGTCGATCCCTGTATTGCCATGTTTGTCGATCCCTGTATTGCCATGTTTGTCGATCCCTGTATTGCCATGTTTGTCGATCCCTGTATTGCCATGTTTGTCGATCCCTGTATTGCCATGTTTGTCGATCCCTGTATTGCCATGTTTGTCGATCCCTGTATTGCAATGTTTGTCGATCTCTCCCTTGCCGTTTGTCGATCTCTGTATTGTCATGTTTGTCGATCTCTGTATTGCCATGTTTGTCGATCTCTGTATTGTCATGTTTGTCGATCTCTGTATTGCCATGTTTGTCGATCTCTGTATTGCCATGTTTGTCGATCCCTGTATTGCCATGTTTGTCGATCTCTGTATTGCCATGTTTGTCGATCCCTGTATTGCCATGTTTGTCGATCCCTGTATTGCCATGTTTGTCGATCCCTGTATTGCCATGTGTGTTGATCCCTGTTTTGCCATGTTTGTCGATCCCTGTATTGCCATGTTTGTCGATCCCTGTATTGCCATGTGTGTTGATCCCTGTATTGCCATGTTTGTCGATCTCTGTATTGCCATGTTTGTCGATCCCTGTATTGCCATGTGTGTTGATCTCTGTATTGCCATGTGTGTTGATCTCTGTATTGCCATGTGTGTAGATCTCTGTATTGCCATGTGTGTTGATCCCTGTATTGCCATGTGTGTCGATCCCTGTATTGCCATGTGTGTTGATCCCTGTATTGCCATGTGTGTTGATCCCTGTATTGCCATTTGTGGTGATCCCTGTATTGCCATGTGTGTTGATCCCTGTATTACCATGTGTGTTGATCACTGTATTGCCATGTGTGTTGATCCCTGTATTACCATGTGTGTTGATCCCTGTATTGCCATGTGTGTTGATCCCTGTATTGCCATGTGTGTTGATCCCTGTATTGCCATGTGTGTCGATCTCAGTATTTAAATGTTTGTCGATTAAGCGTACCAACAGTTCAAGGTGACAACATGACAACAGTTCAGGGTGACAACATGACAACAGTTCAGGGTGACAACATGACAACAGTTCAGGGTGACAACATGACAACAGTTCAGGGTGACAACATGACAACAGTTCAAGGTGACAACATGACAACAGTTCAGGGTGACAACATGACAACAGTTCAGGGTGACAACATGACAACAGTTCAGGGTGACAACATGACAACAGTTCAGGGTGACAACATGACAACAGTTCAGGGTGACAACATGACAACAGTTCAGGGTGACAACATGACAACAGTTCAGGGTGACAACATGACAACAGTTCAGGGTGACAACATGACAACAGTTCAGGGTGACAACATGACAACAGGATCACATTTTACTTGATAGTTATGTAAGTTATGAAGTAAAATACCGTGAATAATGTGTAAGTAACAATGCTGTACTGGTCATCCAGGCAAGATGACGTCGTGAATAATGTGTAAGTAACAATGCTGTACTGGTCATCCAGGCAAGATGACGTCGTGAATAATGTGTAAGTAACAATGCTGTACTGGTCATCCAGTCAAGATGACGTCGTGAATAATGTGTAAGTAACAATGCTGTACTGGTCATCCAGGCAAGATGACGTCGTGAATAATGTGTAAGTAACAATGCTGTACTGGTCATCCAGTCAAGATGACGTCGTGAATAATGTGTAAGTAACAATGCTGTACTGGTCATCCAGGCAAGATGACGTCGTGAATAATGTGTAAGTAACAATGCTGTACTGGTCATCCAGGCAAGATGACGTCGTGAATAATGTGTAAGTAACAATGCTGTACTGGTCATCCAGTCAAGATGACGTCTAAGTAACAATGCTGTACTGGTCATCCAGTCAAGATGACGTCGTGAATAATGTGTAAGTAACAATGCTGTACTGGTTATCCAGTCAAGATGACGTAGGTTAACACTGGGGGGAAAACACTGGACTAAACCATCAAGTCAATATGACGTGGGTTAACACTGGGGCAAAACGGGAATAAACGAGCATGTCAATATGACTTGGATAAACAATGGGGGAAAAACACTGGAATAAACCATAATGATAATATGACATTGGTTAATATTGGGAAAAAAAGAACATCATGTCAATGTTAAGTTGGCTCTTACTTAAAGGAGTTGATGCACTATTTTAAAACAATGTTTATTTTAAAGGGCTCTGAAAGAAATGAAACAAGGTGAAAGAATTATCAAAATGCCATGAAAAATAAAGGAGATATGACCTATTGAAAACTTGCAAAGAAATATAAATGGAGGCGGCCATCTTGGAACGATGACATCATCGAGAAAACCACTGCAAATGAAAAATAAGAATACAATGTATACATTTTACATCTGTATATTTGTTTCTTATCAGTTTGCAGTGTTTTTCTATTCTTTAAAATGTATTTTGTCAATATGCCATATATGGTAAAAAGGTGCGATGACGTCATCGTTCCAAGTTGGCCGCCTCCCTTTATGTTTTCTTTGCAAGTTTTCAGTAGGCCGTATCTGCTTTATTTTTCATGGCATTTTGATAATTATTTTAGCTTTTTCCAAGTTTTTCAGAGTCCTTTTGAATAAATCGTGTTTGAAATAGTGCATCAACATATTTAAAGACACCATCCTGTTAATGTGACGTTACCATGATGCTGTTACTGAACGAGTTGTTGTTTAAGCACTTGAATTATGGCACTTGAATCAGTAAAAACTAAATTAAATAAAAACAAAACGTTTTTCTCTCAACATTTAAACGTTATTGTTTATAATCAAGTCCTCATGAAACTTAGCCACAATGTGTATAGTCACAATGCCTGGGTTAGGTTCCATAAGCAGCCTGATGCTCCAAAAACACAAGGAGTTATAGCTCTTGAATTAGTAGGAAAATGATCGTTTCCGAACAATAACTTAAGTATTTATAATCCAGTCTTCATGACACTTGGTCACGCTGTTTATGGTAACAATGTCTAGGTCAAGTTCGATAACCAGCCTGATTGCTCCAGAAATACATGGAGTTATGATGGCACTAGAACTGGTAAACCAAATGGCGGTCGATGGGGTAGGGGAGAGGGTCTGTGGGCATACATGTATTACAAAAATCTCTTGATGGACATATAATTAGTAATTGCACACACAAAATCGGATCACTTAGGACTGACAATCAAAGTGACATATAGAAATGTTCGCCACACAAATTCACAGTATTATGCCACCAAAACACCTTAAAATGTTCACACATAAATATGTTCACTCATTTATCTTATATGACACATTCACCCAATTAATTGTATACAAATCTATTTCAATGAGTATTTGAAAAGCGAGATTGAAAAAAAAACTTTCTCTTTTCACTAAAGTTGCACATACTTATCTACATATTGTCTGTCATATAATGTCACGGATCTTTAACTCCGCCTATATATCGTTTGAAGTTGTGCCGCCGTTTCAGCAGTGTCTTTGATCGCTCACGTGTCACTATCTATAGACACCCTCCGTTGACTAACAATGTTGTTAAAAGCGCCAAAGAGGATGAAACTGTCTTAAGACTGCGATATGCCGGGTTCATAAAGCACAAAGTTATAGGTATATACAGGTGAATACAGGTATTGCAACATTGTCATTGTACGAAAGAGGCAAATAAATCAGCATATGTCGATGGGCAAGTGTTCAAACGACGTCAACTTAAGTTTTATGATGCTTTTATGGGCCCTGGATGAGCAAACATCGACAGTTTTACTCTTCTTGCCTGTTTTTAAGTTCTAAATATTTGCCGGATGAAAGGCTACGGTATACGGGACTGTAAATATAAGACGGAATGTTAGGGGTGAAGGGAGCAATAGATGTTGGTTATTGTTTAATGGCAACAAGTAGCTCAAGGCTAAATTTCGCAGAAGTTTATCGATAAAAGATCATAAAATGCAATAATAGCAGCATTGAGAATTAAAATATCACAAGTAATTAGGTCGGTGACTAAACCAGCTTCATTAATATATCATTATTATTGTAGTGATACCTCGTGGTGAATTTGTAGAGACATTATGTTTTTAAGTATCAACATTTTTTGTTTTAATTATGTAATAGTTAATCAGTTCAGAGAACTAAACAGAACCTATTACGTCTCTGTTCAGTTGCAGGGACGAAGACGTTGGCAGAAGTGGATTTGAAGTACCATACAAACTTATTGAAACAATATTTATTAATATTTCAGATATTTAAAACATTTCACTGTTTTAATGAACAGTTTGAGACATGTCCTTGTTTGTACTTCCGCGGTGGTGGCTTGCTACATGGTATTGCAGGAGGTCGTTGGTTCGAGTTGTACTACCGCGGTGGTGGCTTGCTACATGGTATTGCAGGAGGTCGTGGGTTCGAGTTGTACTACCGCGGTGGTGGCTTGTTACATGGTATTGCAGGAGGTCTTGGGTTCGAGTTGTACTACCGCGGTGGTGGCTTGTTACATGGTATTGCAGGAGGTCTTGGGTTCGAGTTGTACTACCGCGGTGGTGGCTTGTTACATGGTATTGCAGGAGGTCGTGGGTTCGAGTTGTACTTCCGCGGTGGTGGCTTGTTACATGGTATTGCAGGAGGTCGTGGGTTCGAGTTGTACTTCCGCGGTGGTGGCTTGTTACATGGTATTGCAGGAGGTCGTGGGTTCGAGTTGTACTTCCGCGGTGGTGGCTTGTTACATGGTATTGCAGGAGGTCGTGGGTTCGAGTTGTACTTCCGCGGTGGTGGCTTGTTACATGGTATTGCAGGAGGTCGTGGGTTCGAGTTGTACTACCGCGGTGGTGGCTTGTTACATGGTATTGCAGGAGGTCGTGGGTTCGAGTTGTACTACCGCGGTGGTGGCTTGTTACATGGTATTGCAGGAGGTCGTGGGTTCGAGTTGTACTACCGCGGTGGTGGCTTGTTACATGGTATTGCAGGAGGTCGTGGGTTCAAGTCACACTAAAGACGAAATATGGTACTAGTAGCTCCCTTGCGTGATGTTCAGCATATAAGGTGTTGTGCTAGGAATGCTCGGCGGCCCGGTGTCCGTATAGAGCGGGGTTTCACAGTGTGGTATTTTATAAAGCTGAGCTTTGAGCTCAGGACTTTAAGCAGACACCTTAGTAATATGACCGAACGATTGTTAAACGTGACGTTAAACTCCATACACACATAAATTATATTCCTTTTACGGCAGAAATGAGTTTGATATGAAATTATTTTCAAATTTGTTTTAACATAATGTAGTTATACATGTTTCCTTGTATATATTGTGTGTCATAAGTTTGTTAACGTACAACAAAACTGCTGATTTGGAATGGTAGAAGGCTTGTCGAACGCAGTCAAGATTAAAATGCCCCTTAAAAATATATTTAAAAGGAAGTTTCAGCTAATATTATTAAACTGTTAAAAGCAACATATACGTAACGATATGTATTATGTGTAAAACATTCGATGATTAAGATTTCAATCAGAAGTCATGAGATGTTCCTTTATATAAGTACTGTAGTTATTAATGTTGCAATACGTTGCACACCATACGGAGCTTCGGATTAACCAAATATATACAATATGCAAAATAATGGTTGTACAGCCACTTTCAAATGTCATACCTTCCTTATTACCTGCTTAACTCCTGTTACGGCGTACGTGGCATTTGTATGTGTTATATTCAAATATGATTCAATAAGTTGACAGTATCCCCAATCTGAAGTCATAACATTGAAATTAATAACGTGAACACCTGTAATTAGTGTTCAGTGCGACCCACACATTATGCCTATATATGTGTAATGAGTGTTTAGTGCGACCCACACAATATGTGCGACCCACACATTATGCCTATATATGTGTAATTAGTGTTCAGTGCGACCCACACATTATGCCTATATATGTGTAATTAGTGTTCAGTGCGACCCACACATTATGCCTATATATGTGTAATTAGTGTTCAGTGCGACCCACACATTATGCCTATATATGTGTAATTAGTGTTCAGTGCGACCCACACATTATGCCTATATATGTGTAATGAGTGTTCAGCGCGACCCACACATTATGCCTATATATGTGTAATGAGTGTTCAGTGCGACCCACACATTATGCCTGTATATGTGTAATGAGTGTTCAGTGCGACCCACACATTATGCCTGTATATGTGTAATGAGTGTTCAGTGCGACCCACACATTATGCCTGTATATGTGTAATGAGTGTTCAGTGCGACCCACACATTATGCCTATATATGTGTAATGAGTGTTCAGTGCGACCCACACATTATGCCTGTATGTGTGTAATGAGTGTTCAGTGCGACCCACACATTATGCCTGTATATGTGTAATGAGTGTTCAGTGCGACCCACATTATGCCTGTATATGTGTAATGAGTGTTCAGTGCGACCCACACATTATGCCTGTATATGTGTAATGAGTGTTCAGTGCGACCCACACATTATGCCTGTATATGTGTAATGAGTGTTCAGTGCGACCCACACATTATGCCTGTATATGTGTAATGAGTGTTCAGTGCGACCCACATTATGCCTGTATATGTGTAATGAGTGTTCAGTGCGACCCACACATTATGCCTGTATATGTGTAATGAGTGTTCAGTGCGACCCACACATTATGCCTGTATATGTGTAATGAGTGTTCAGTGCGACCCACACATTATGCCTGTATATGTGTAATGAGTGTTCAGTGCGACCCACACATTATGCCTATATATGTGTAATGAGTGTTCAGTGCGACCCACACATTATGTCTATATATGTGTAATGAGTGTATGCCTGTATATGTGTAAAGAGTGTTCAGTGCGACCCACACATTATGCCTATATATTTGTAATTAGTGTTCAGTGCGACCCACACATTATGCCTGTATATGTGTAATGAGTGTTCAGTGCGAACCACACATTATGCCTATATATAATGAGTGTTCAGTGCGACCCACACATTATGCCTATATATGTGTAATGAGTGTTCAGTGCGACCCACACATTATGCCTATATATGTGTAATGAGTGTTCAGTGCGACCCACACATTATGCCTATATACGTGTAATGAGTGTTCAGTGCGACCCACACATTATGCCTATATATGTGTAATGTTTGCCATGTAAATGAGTTTAAACAAACTATTTTTTCATCAGAAATAAGATCTAACCTGTGAACCCGACCGCAATAGTGGGCGATGGAGGAGTTGAATAGTATACGTACTAGCACAGATCGATATTGACATCACACACAATAAGACTAAATTTCACGAAAATAGAAGCACAATCAAATCCAATAGATTCCAGATATTTTTTCGGACAAAATCATACATATTTATAAGAATGAAATATATTTTTAGCAATTTTAAGCAATATTGATCCGTACTATTGAAGTATACTGTATCTCATAACATGGCTTCTAAAGCCACATCTTAATTATACAACCGAATCACTGTGTTTATAGAGTAAAACAGTTCAGCTCATCGGTTTCGTAGAATTACCACCACATAGCATACGTCACGACTTCACTTACAAAGTGTAATACAGTCGGCATAGACAACATTATTAGTTATTTGGATTCTTGTAAGGGGACATGGGATCACATTCTCTGCCTGGAAAGTATATTCACCTGAGCCTATTGTATCTGGGGTGTATGTGGGGGTTGGGTGAGTTTTGTTCTAAAAAACAATCAAGAATTATTAACAAAACATTGTTTTTAGTACAGCTAATCTGTTTGCCTTTTTTCTCTTCATAAAATAAAAAGTACAAAGTAATGTATAGTTGTACCCTAGATAAAATTAAATATAGCAATGCTATACAAAGAAAAAACTATAAGCGGGCCTCAGTTTATATACCTGAGCTGACTGGTCATGCAGCATATAAGCAGTAAATAAGCAAGCTGACCGTGTTTTTTCAATAGATTTAGCTCAGCTTGCTTAGCACGTGCCGCACGTTGTAATTCCACTATTTCTGCTACCGAGATATTAACTGCATGCTCCTCGATACCTGATCTTACCAGACGTTGTTTAGTGGATTTGTCTTTATTGGTAAGTTTAATAGAGGGCCTAGTTTAATTATTTGAAATACCGGTGTTGGGTTAATTGACATGTCGCCAGTACTTAGATATCTCCGCCCTATTGTTGATGTCGGAGTATATTGACAATAGTTTATATAACATAGCTGCACGTGCTTTATACACGTGCTGTTGTTTGTCGGAGGTATCGTTCTGGTTTGATTGGTTGAAATGGATAAATGATTGACAACTTGCGACATGATAATTGACATCATAATATACACTGCTGTGGTATATCACGATCATAGGTCAAGGTCATACACGTTTCATTTCAGATTCACGACTCCTAAACCGATAGAGCTAATAGAAACGAACTTGAACCTATATGGTTCACATCTGCATTCGGGTTCCACATATCTGCTCTTCCTCCTTTGTTCTTCGGTTTTATTACCGTTATAACTCGTACTTAACTCCTTTCTATTGCTTTCATTCTTACGACGTGCTCATTTCCACGTTTAATATCCAAGGCATTATCCACATCTCCTCTAACATTGTCTATAATCTTCCCGCCAATAACATTCACAATCTGTGATTGTTCTTACTATTCTTTACTATTCTCCAGTCCAACGAATTCCTCCACAGTTGTATATTCAGTGTATCAACTTTCACTTTCATTTACCCCATCTTTAAGTCATACCACTCACTGTTTCTCTCGAAACACCATGTCTTTACATGCGATCACTCTATCTCTGATGTATTCAACTCGGTTATATGACTGTATGTTTCAATTCATTCGTTAGTTTGTACGGTGTACTACTTAACGGTAGCCTTAACCTCTCGCTATCCACTTGCTGTGCTCTTAACAGTTTATATTATATTTGCTTTATGTGATAAATATATGATGGTTTGTATAAATAAGGTTTAGTTGTGTTAAACACCATGTTCCGTGTTTCAGTTAAAATGTCAAGGCCACCGGGTGATGCACTCTGTGGACCGTGTTTCAGTTACAATGTCAAGGCCACCGGGTGATGCACTCTGTGGACCGTGTTTCAGTTAAAATGTCAAGGCCACCGGGTGATGCACTCTGTGGACCGTGTTTCAGTTACAATGTCAAGGCCACCGGGTGATGCACTCTGTGGACCGTGTTTCAGTTACAATGTCAAGGCCACCGGGTGATGCACTCTGTGGACCGTGTTTAAGTTAAAATGGCAAGGCAACCGGGTGATGCACTCTGTGGACCGTGTTTCAGTTAAAATGTCAAGGCCACCGGGTGATGCACTCTGTGGACCGTGTTCACAACTCCTGGGTCCGTATTCATAAGCTTCTTAGCAATATCTTAAGTGAAATTTTATCAATTTGTTAAACACCTTTTATATCGATTTAAGAAGTTTTCTTAATATTGCTTATAAGGTTATGAATAAATAAAACGTACAGCTAAATATTTATTTTAAATTAGATGGTTTGTAGTGTCCCTGAGTGGTGTGTAGTGTCCCTGAGTGGTGTGTAGTGTCCCTGAGTGGTTTGTAATATCCCTGAGTGGTATGTAGTGTCCCTGAGTGGTGTGTAGTGTCCCTGAGTAGTATGTAGTGTCCCTGAGTGGTGTGTAGTGTCCCTGAGTGTTATGAAGTGTCCCTGAGTGGTATGTAGTGTCCCTGAGTGGTATGTAGTGTCCCTGAGTGGTATGTAGTGTCCCTGAGTGGTATGCAGTGTCCCTGAGTGGTATGCAGTGTCCCTGAGTGGTATGTAGTGTCCCTGAAAGGTGTGTAGTGTCCCTGAGTGGTATGTAGTGTCCCCTGAGTGGTATGTAGTGTCCCTGAGTGGTATGTAGGGTCCCTTAGTGGTGTGCAGTGTCCCTGAGGGGTATGTAGTGTCCCTGAGTGGTATGTAGTGTCCCTGAGTGGTATGTAGTGTCCCTGAGTGGTATGTAGTGTCCCTGAGTGGTGTGTAATGTCCCTGAGTGGTATGTAGTGTCACTGAGTGGTTTGTAGTGTCCCTGAGTGGTTTGTAGTGTCCCTGAGTGGTTTGTAGTGTCCCTTAGAGGGTATTAAGGATATTTAAACATATGTAAACATCTTAAATTTTAACTTAAGTAACATTTTCCACTTAAGTTGCTTTATGAATACAGGTCCTGGACTGCTTGAGGTAGTGTGACCTCCTCCGTGTATGTAAAATATGTGCGCTGTATAGAGAGGTTATTTTGTGTTAAAGGTCAAGGTTGAGTATACAAACCCAAAAATGGCCCCAGAGAAACGTTTCTGATCATTTTATTTATTATGCTGCTCAGAGAGGTTTAATCACAAATTTCTAAATAATAAAGCATTTTTAAACCATAACATTTGGCATGTAAATACATTAAACATTATTCTATACAGATATATCAAAATAATTATATAATGTATTTATTTTCCATACTTTCTAGAACAAAACTTTTTTTCCTAACTGTCAAATTTTGAATTTAGTGCATCTAAATCTTTATCTTGAAGCAGACGAAATACTAAATGGCTACAGTGTATATATAATGACGGTAGTCTCTACCGAACGCTGGGGTTTAAATAGTTTGAACATAAACAACTGTTTCTGCTGAGTAACAGTAGGTATAAAACTGACAACAATTTAGTTTCGATTTCTGCCTCCTGATGTATCAAGATCTTTTTTTCAATTCTTACGTATACTATCAGATTTTTTGAACATGATGAAAGCTGGGTCTATAAAATTTGCGTATTCGCGTATCGAAGAATATATCTAGTTTTTGTTTGTCTGAGTGGCGTTTTACGTCATTTCTAGCACATATAAGACCACATAGGACGGTTGATTTGTTTGTGGTAAAGGCAGACCACACAATTTTTCCTGGGTAGAACCAGTACTGCATACCTCTCGTCTACTGTATACCTCTCGTCTACTGTATACCTCTCGTCTGCTGCATACCTCTCGTCAACTGTATATCTCGTCTACTGTATACCTCCCGAGAGCCGTAAGAATCTTCACTTTCTAACTTGACAAGTGGAGCTCCCAGTGGATTCGAACCCGCAGCGGTGAGAGGCCAGCCAGTTTTAGTATCAGCGTCTTTTCAATCCTGGCCAAGGATGCGATTCTAAGTGTAAGTTATGTGTTACTAACATAAACTTCAAGACTAAATCTTAGCTAAGTATAAACTACGGCCGACCAAGTTGAGATAGACGACAAAGTAACGTAAAAACATAACGTTTATAATGTCAAACAGACACAACTATTTTCCAAGGAATGCATCCTTTTCGATTTCATTTAGATGCCTTTGAAATATTGGAAAATGTCCTGGGGCAAAATTATTTTAGCAGAACACTTTAAAATCTCGTCAGTTCACTGTATCAATTTAAAATCTCTTTATTCACAATTAACTTCTTTGTTTGTGGCCAGGGATTGGAACCCTGTTGTGAAATAATAACACCGCTTCTATCGTGGCTGCTTTTCCTCCGCGCGGAGACACACGTCTGTTTGCGGTGACGTCCAACACTATTAATGCTTTTCTTCGCTGAAGAGCGACTTCTTCCGGTCTCGGTTCCGCGTTTCTTTCATGCCGGTAAATTGCGCATCGTTTATTATCCTTAGGGCATAATTGGAAATACTTTTAAATGAACTATATTTCACACTACATCAGTCTGATTCTCAGATAGTATAATATTCATCTTGTCGTTTTTGCCTGACGTTTAACAAGCAGCCATCTTAAACCGGAAACAGGTAACGAGGCACTGTGGAATGACACTTGGAATATTGAAGCGTTGCCAGTGTGATGCACGTGCTTACGGTTATTATCTATATAGATGTTCTCTGCTACGTACTTAGCAAATCAATATCATATAATTGCGACATAATTGGCACTACTTGATATATTTCGTGTTCGACGTTAGTTAGGCATTTCGTCACGTACGTAATATATGTTCAAGTACTCCAACATTTAAGCTGCTTAAACATTCGTCTCCTCGTGTTCACTTTATTTTTTATGTTTCTAACAGAATAATGGCTCCGTGTCTTGGTGAACAGTCGCCTCTTATACCGTGTGTTTCACTACAGGGCATGCTTCCATTAAATGAGCATAATCGGAGAATGTGAAATGCTCATTTCTCAAGTAATTCATTCCATAAAAGAAAGAAATTCAACTTCAAGTCGGCTGTCAGTGCCATTTAACAGCATTTCAGCAATACCGCGTACGGAGCATCCGTATCGTCCACCCATTCCGTACCAGCACAGATTATCAAATACCCAGTTCCTTAAACTCCCCTGAGAAATTGAAATTTGATTAGAGCCTGATCTGATTATATTAGCTTGATGAGTGTTGTTAAAAACAGATTCCCAGAGTCTTAAAGTAACGGACACATATGCCGAGGCTTTGTTGGTCCTCCATGGGGCCACTTTATAACCGATTATTCCGCCACGAATCACATTGTTAGCGCTAATCGGGGTTAAAATTGGATTAGATTTGATATCGCCAATTTTCACAAGAATTCAAATGAATACGACAATCGCGGTGTGTATTAGTGTTAATTGGACATGCTGGTTATCCTCTGTGATGCCTCTCTATACCACTATTTACAAATGAGAAAACATGCACGATTCACGTGGACATGCATGTAAAATTTTGTAAAAGATCGATTCACTCCAAATGTTATAGCTTCAGTCGATGGAACAACGATGAATCTCGGGTAACCAAAACAACCCGTACCGTATGCTAACAATATTGTTCAGGTTATTATCTGTACATATGTGATAGACCTAATATGATTAAGTTTGTTAACCTGGTGAATTCCATTAAAAGTAACACTGTTAAAAAAATAGGTATATATATGCCATGTTTTCGAGAAAAACGACCTCTCTTCTGTATACAATATACGACCTCTCTTCTGTATACAATATACGACCTCTCTTCTGTATACACTAAACGAGCTCTCTTCTGTATACAATATACGACCTCTCTGCTGTATACAATATACGACCTCTCTTCTGTATACAATATACGACCTCTCTCCTGTATACAATATACGACCTCTCTTCTGTATACAATATACGACCTCTCTTCTGTATACAATAAACGAGCTCTCTTCTGTATACAATATACGACCTCTCTTCTGTATACAATATACGACCTCTCTTCTGTATACAATAAACGAGCTCTCTTCTGTATACAATATACGACCTCTCTTCTGTATACAATATACGACCTCTCTTCTGTATACAATAAACGAGCTCTCTTCTGTATACAATATACGAGCTCTCTTCTGTATACAATATACGACCTCTCTTCTGTATACAATATACGACCTCTCTTCTGTATACAATATACGACCTCTCTTCTGTATACAATATACGAGCTCTCTTCTGTATACAATATACGACCTCTCTTCTGTATACAATATACGAGCTCTCTTCTGTATACAATATACGACCTCTCTTCTGTATACAATATACGAGCTCTCTTCTGTATACAATATACGACCTCTCTTCTGTATACAATATACGACCTCTCTTCTGTATACAATATACGACCTCTCTTCTGTATACAATATACGACCTCTTTCTGTATACAATATACGACCTCTCTTCTGTATACAATATACGACCTCTCTTCTACAATATCATTGTTCATCTGCGGTGTGAATGTGATTTCTAGTTGATATTAATAAGATTTCACTGCACTCGTATTTCTTGCCTGTTTTCATAGTTCACTTTTAAAAAGCACATACCATTATACTTTTGTTTTCAATATTTTATAGTCTCAAACGTAATTGCTTGATGGTTAAATTATACCTTCTCCAAAAAAAGAAACAATAAAAATAAAATAATATATAAATAATTATAACATATAACATTCATTTGCTGAAAAGTTTGTATTTTACTGTAATAATTATTGTAAATATAAGATATTATACAGAAAATGACGTTGTCATTGCTTTTCCTAAAATGATTTCATGCATTTGTAACTGTATTGTCAGACTACTGTATTACACTGTGTTTTGTCCTCTTTGGATTATTTGAATAAAAGTTATCAGAGTTATGTTATATATTTTATCACATAACATGCGGTGTGGGAGTGTTATAACACCATTCAATATTTTCGATATTCCACTAGTGGTATAACATAACGTTAATGTACGTTTTCTGACGTAGAATCTCACATTCGTTCTCATTCATTATAGAATTTATTAAACTCGTTAGCATATATAATATAATGCTCGGCAAGAGCCTCGCATTATATCATTTTGCTAACTCGTTTAATAAATTCAGTAATGAATGAGTACTCATGTAAGATCCTCTATATATGTTACTATTTCATTGCTTCCTGGAAATTGACTGTTTTTATATACCGGAGGTGTCAACGTGAAACTTCTATATATATAGCAAATTACCTACTCGTTCTGCTATGTTACATTTTCAGATGAAGATTTTTATATTTAAATCATAAAATGGTCGTATTTTTTTTAACCGATTATCGGCATAGGTTAATGAATTGTTGGATTTCATCTTGAAATGCACTATCTAAATATATTCAAATAGTTGGTATCTATTATTTATAATCTCTGCTTTAAGAGTATATTAAATACTACAGAATCACTTGCTGTGAGAAATGAATTAATAATAATAATAAAAGGTAAAACAGACCCCATAATTTGTGGAAACAGTTCTATCACTTTGCTTTTAAAAACTAACAACAGACAAAGTCGCCTCAGAAATTTGCACGTGTTCAAAACCGACATGACGAATGACTTGAGAAAAAGTAAAATGAAACACACATCTAAAAGCAACAAACTAATAACACAGGCCAAGCTTTAATAAAACACGTAACAAATAACAAGATCATTAGTACACAATAGGGTCGACAGCCTCCATTGAGATACTAAAAAACTAATCATGTTTTCACATATGCCGCGCCAAAATGCAACCCATGCAAAAACAACTACAACTTCAATTCAGGAATATCAGTTTTCAATTTTAAACCGCCGATTCGAATCCGCAGCCATCCAAACGTGTCCTCGTCCTCTCGTATTGTCTTAAAGCGTCTCTTCTTCTCCGTGGTTCAGTCCAAGTGTTTGTCTATAAACTTGCCCGAAGGAGGAAAATCCTTCTAGTTTTAGGGGTGGGCGTTTTTAAAGTGACACTTTATGTGGCTCTTTTGTTCTGACTTGATATATATCGCCAAAAGCACCCATAAACCATCGTCTGCAGAGTCGTTTGAATAGGGTGGGCGGAGATGGCATTGTAGAGGGAACATGCATCAACTGAACTCCACTCTATAGATCGGTTTTAATACTTTCTTGAATTTCAATCTGCAAAATAGAATTTCAAAACATCTTACAGATGTCATGCATATGCTTAAAGTGTCAGTATTTTAAATCAATTATTGTTCCATAGTTGCATATTTAGATATTCATTATGTTAAATACATTATTATTTTTTAGATTGTATATGATTTAATAAATTGCAATATAAATATGACAATTAATAGTATGTGAAATTGTTAGGCGTTCAAATGATGAGGCATAAGAAATTCCCCCAAATGCTTCAGTTTGCTATGCATTACGTAATCCCAATATGTGTATCCTGCTGCAGCAGACGTTGAAGTTGATAATCCCGGTGCGCAACGCAAGTTGCAACTGGTTGCTATAGAAAACTGCAGACGACAAGTCCCGAGAAGCGGCAAACGGGCGGGTACGTCTTGGCGCTTTTATGCGTCCGTATCCAGTGTGAATAATAGCTCTACAAAGGTGTACAAGACACTGTTTCTCGAGAAGGGCAATATAAGAGAGTCGAACAATGGTGCGTAGAAACCACGCTGATCACAAATGAATCCGAGTACCCTACTATTTACAAATGAGGTGAGGTGACAAAACAAATTGAACAGGCACCCAGGCGAGCTCAACAGAGATCAACAGAGCCAATTGAGTAAGGCCTGTTTCCCTGGGCTATTGGCCGGCTTCGTACCCGGCGCTTCATTATGCGACAAGAACTCGTTTGACAATTGTAGCATGATGATGAAAGGGTTATTAGAACATACATCCTGAAGACTGCTCTGCTCTATATGCAGTGGGGATGTCAAATACAATGTAACATTACTTTTAAGTTATCATAATTAAACTGCATACAGCTACCACTGTAATACTCTGTTGTTTGTCATTCCACGATTATAGGATTGATTACCCGTGCAATAAATAATAGATTTGAAGATGATCTTGACTTGTTGTCTTAGAGATTTGAACATTCATCTTTCGCAAACTGTTATCAATATAGAGTTCTTAATCTTTGTTTTCTCTTAATTATTCATAAAAAATGCAAGTAAATTCTAGCTCAGTAGATCAGCAAACCCATGGTAATAAAATGCGTTTGTATATTTAGCTATATACTAATTAAAACATCTTTTAAAGCTTGGTATTGAGATGAACGCACACAAACCAATGCCCATAATATCTAGATATCCGATTTCAAATCGCCAGTGGGTCTTTCTATATAAATGGTAATGAACAGTATCTGATACAAAGAAATTGTAAGCAAATACCACATATTCGAATATTTTATCAACAGATCGTGGGCATTAGGAAGGAAAAGAAGAATCACAACTGTCATGAGCATTAGATCTATATTCCTTGTCCTGCCCACAGTCGGTGTGTAAACCCTCTCGGCGTGGAAGGGCTGGGATAAACTCGGATCGAATGTCGGTATTTCATCTCCATCTTAGTGAAATGTCGACTTGTTTTGTTCGAACATTGTTGATTTAATAACCCGAATTAAAAATCATCATTTTATTCTATATTTCATGTCATTTTTTAAAACCTAGTATATCAGTTGATAAAAAACGTTTTTCAAATTAAGACATAACATGAAAGCATGCATTGACAGTCAGGCCGGCACTCCGCGTGCATTGCTAGACAAACTACAAGTAGAACCTGGGTAGAAAAAGGCGCGTTATAGATGTGCTATGTATGCAAGAAAAAGAAATTGCATCTTTTGAGTATTACCTTCTGTTACACTGTCACGTGCAGAAATGAAATTCCTATCTAACAATACCGTTTTTCCTACTATCCCTTGTCACTTTGCTGAGACCAAAGTGCAATTTCAGTCTACTTGTTATTTGTCTTGATATCCGGTTTACATTGCAACATGATGTGTCTGTTGTTGTTGTTTTTTTGTTGTTTTTTTGGCAATCTGATGCAATCAAGAAGCTGGGATAGAACAACTTACGTTATAATGCAGAGCGTGTATTTGATATTTTTCTGTGCACGTCTGCTGCTCCGCAATGACGAATATCTGCCCTATGACGAAGTATGACGTAGGTAGTTCAATCTCAATATCTCGATTTTATCCGATTGCCGAAAAAAACACCAGAAACATCATTTTGGAATGTAAACCGGATATCGAAACAAATAACGAGTAGATTGAAATTGCACTTAGGTGAGTTTTGACACGGATATCTCAGCAAATAGACAATTAACGTAGGAAAAAAAGGTATTGTTGGATCTGCACACGGCTAGTGTATCAGGTACGTGTATTTGAATTTCTGCTTGACCTCAGAAAAACAACACTAAAGGTTTCCGTTACAGTCCTTGATAAATAATTATAATACCCTAAAATAATAATCAAAAGATGCAATTTCCTGTGTATGCAAGGTTTGATATATGCAGTACATGCCAGGCCTGACATTTCTGAGGCTTTGCGCCGGTAATTTCCGGCTTTTTTTGTGCGATTACCGGCTTACCGACTTTTTCGACGAAAAATCCGTAAAATTTATTTTACAGCGTTTTTGTGCATATATATAGGTACTGGTTTTTGGCATTGGAGGCGCGGTATAAAAAAGGACGGCAACATGTCAATAGCGTGGGTTATATTTTAATTTAACTTAATAATGTCAACAGTGCTTTTAAAAGTTGATGGCAGCAGTAAAAATGTACTACAATTATTATTATAATATACTGAATAAATGTTTAAACTACAGTGCTGTTAGTATGAAACTTAAATGTAACTATCATTTATTCTCTTGATGTTTTATATATAACTTTGTCGTACATGCTCTGCTTTTATTATTTGATAAGGAGACATTGTATAATAAACACAATCAATGTGCTCCTAGGTCAGAACTTAGAGATTACACTGTTGCTCAGTTAATACATATTCCAATACATTTCATGAATGATCAACTTAAAAAACGATCATGTACTCTTGATATTTAACTACTTGAATGAAACAATTTCAATGATGGAACAGAACTACATGTATACATACAAAGCAGTGTAAGCGTTATACCTATAACTACATGTATATATACAAAGCAGTGTAAGCGTTATACCTATAACTACATGTATACATACAAAGCAGTGTAAGCGTTATACCTATAACTTAAGAACACAGAATGATAATTGTATTTGTTTATTTTCTTATGACAGTGTTACAGATATTGTAATTTAATGTAAAATACAATGTAATCTGTTATATCTTTGATAGTATTTGACTTCTTTGTCTGTCGCGTACCAATATGTGTCTAGGATTTTGAAAGTGTCGCTCCGAGCCCTCAATGTTAGCATTTTCAATTTCATAATTTTATTATGGTAGTCATGACATGCTTTGAATTCCTCGATAGAGATGTGGTAGGTATTCATGCTCGATGATAGAGATGTTGTAGGTATTCATGCTCGATGATAGAGATGTTGTAGGTATTCATGCTCGATGATAGAGATGTTGTAGGTATTCATGCTCGATGATAGAGATGTTGTAGGTATTCATGCTCGATGATAGAGATGTTGTAGGTATTCATGCTCGATGATAGAGATGTTGTAGGTATTCATGCTCGATGATAGAGATGTTGTAGGTATTCATGCTCGATGATAGACGTGTAGTAGGTATGCATGCTCGATGATAGAGATGTTGTAGGTATTCATGCTCGATGATAGAGATGTTGTAGGTATTCATGCTCGATGATAGAGATGTTGTAGGTATTCATGCTCGATGATAGACGTGTAGTAGGTATGCATGCTTTGATAGATATGTCTGAAGTATGCATGATTTTATAGAGATGTAGTAGGTATGCATGGTTTGACAGAGATGTCGTGGTTGATATGCATGCTTTGATAGATATGTTTTAGGTATGCATGGTTTGATAGATATGCTGTAGTAAAGCATAGATGTTGTAGTAAAGCAGGCTTCAACAGAGATGTTGTAGTAATGCGTGCTTTGAAGGAGATGTTGTAGTAAAGCATGCTTCAGTAAAGCAGGCTTCGACAGAGATGTTGTAGTAAAGCATGCTTTGATAGAGATATTGTAGTACAACTCCGCGCAGGGATATTGTAGCCACTAATCCTTGCCACCACAAAAAGCACGTGACGATAGCTGAGGCCATGTGATTACAATAAATGACAATACACTAGGTAATGCTTGGTACAGCAAACTCTTGCCGTAACCAACAGGCAATTGACAATAACATCGATCACCACCTTCGAGAAGATGTTGAAAACATTCAACCTGTTTTGGCTTGGGTGTAATCGCTTTATTAAATTTACGCACAGTAATGTTCTCAACGGAATACATGTTTGTTTACAAGTACTGTAACTTAGTAACCGGTGTGCATGTTCGCTAAAATAGATTTTTTTTTATATAAATAAATTATTTTTGCACCCAGATACCTTTTTAATGAACAAAGCAAGTTGAAATATTGGCCTAAAAAATATTTAACCAAAAAATTAAGCTTAGCTAGATTTCAGCTATAAATGTGTGTGGTGGCAGTGGTTACTGTAACAGAAAGGGGAAGTAACCACTGCGGGGAGTTTGGTTGAAGTAAAGCAGGCTTCGACAGAGATGTTGTAGTAAAGCATGCTTTGATAGAGATGTTGTAGTAAATGTAATGCGTGCTTTAAAAGAGATGTTGTAGTAAAGCATACTTCGACAGAGATGTTGTAGTAAAGCAGGATTCGACAGAGATGTTGTAGTAAAGCATGCTTTAACAGAGATGGGGCAGTCCTCAGTTTCGCACGATTGTCCAGTAAATCAGAAAGAAAACAACTAAGCATCTTTTATGTCCATGGATGGTATTAATACTAATTATGAAGTGCATGTGTGCTGTATTTTTCAGTTTTGAGTACTTATAAGTGTATTTAGTGTTTGCCCTACTTTTTCCTCCAATCAGACGGTGAGGAATTTTAAAAAAACTGCGAACTTATTCATGTAAATTTCTAACGATCACCAATTTTGACCATTTAATCATTAAGTAATCGCTTACTAAATGGCACGCGCTTGTTTTGGCGAGAACGTGTTAAGACGCATGGTTTCGTAGAAGCGCGGGGAAAAAGTAGGGCAAACACTAAGTCAGTTAGAGGCTAAGAAGTGAAAATTTAACAATTAAGAAACCCCGGTCAGTCGCTGCGCTCCTTCCCTTAGGGTTTCTTAATTGTTAAATTTTCACTTCATAGCCTCTAACTAATACTTTGATATCATGGAATACGCCTTCTTTGGGTTTTTTGGAGGCTATAAATAGAAAAATGCGAAACTGTCAAAAACTTCCAAAAAACCCCACAAAAATGGCTGATTTTGCCTCACTGGCTCATCAAATTGAAATGACTTCCTAAAAAGCCGGCGAAAGTATTCAAACTTTAGCATTTTCTGATATGCATGAGAATGATGAGTGCAGAAATGACCTTGCTATGCTGATGAAATAACTTTTTTGTTATTTATTGACATTTGAAATATTGGTAAAATTGCATTTTAAGCTTGTTTTGAGGAGAGTGAGGGCGGTAATTTGAAAGAAATGAGGCAAACATTGTAGAAAATGCTTGTTGGTACTTTTATTTGTTATGAAAACATGGGTATTTTAATGGTCTTCAGATAAATTTATGATCAAATGATGGTGTGATTTTTTTTGCTCAAGGATTCAGGCTAAGGGCTTGTCATGGGTTTGATTGTTGAGAATTGGATATTAAACTGTGGAGTGCCCCCAGATGTTGTAGTAAAGCAGGCGTCGACAGAGATGTTGTAGTAAAGCATGCTTTGACAGAGATGTTTTAGTAAAGCAGGTTTCGACAGAGATGTAGGTATGCAAGCTTTGAAATATATGTTTTAGGTATGCATGCTTTGATAGAGATATAGTACGTATGCATGTTTTATAGAGATGTAGTAGGTATGCATGCTTTGATAGAGACGTCGTAGGTATGCATGCTTTGATAGAGACGTAGTAGGTATGCATGTTTTTATAGAGATGTAGTACGTATGCATGCTTTGATAGAGAGGTAGTACGTATGCATGCTTTGATAGAGACGTAGTAGGTATGCATGTTTTTATAGAGATGTAGTACGTATGCATGCTTTGATAGAGAGGTATTACGTATGCATGCTTTGATAGAGACGTAGTAGGTATGCATGCTTTGATAGAGACGTAGTAGGTATGCATGTTTTATAGAGATGTAGTATGCATGCATGCTTTGATAGAGACGTAGTAGGTATGCATGCTTGATAGAGATGTAGTACATATGCATGCTTTGATAGAGAGGTAGTAGGTATGCATGCTTTGATAGAGACGTAGTAGGTATGCATGCTTTGATAGAGACGTAGTAGGTATGCATGTTTTTATAGAGATGTAGTACGTATGCATGCTTTGATAGAGAGGTAGTACGTATGCATGCTTTGATAGAGACGTAGTAGGTATGCATACTTTGATAGAGATGTAGTATGCATGCATGCTTTGATAGAGATGAAGTATGCATGCATGCTTTGGTAGAGATGTAGTAGGTATGCATGCTTTGATAGAGATGTAGTAGGTATGCATGCTTTGATAGAGATGTAGGCATGCTTTGATAGAGATGTAGTATGCATGCATGCTTTGGTAGAGATGTAGTTGGTATGCACGCTTTGATAGAGATGTAGTAGGTATGCATGCTTTGATAGAGATGTAGTAGGTATGCATGCTTTGATGGAGACGTAGTAGGTATGCATGTTTTTATAGAGATGTAGTACGTATGCATGCTTTGATAGAGAGGTAGTACGTATGCATGCTTTGGTAGAGATGTAGTAGGTATGCATACTTTGATAGAGATGTAGTATGCATGCATGCTTTGATAGAGATGTAGTATGCATGCATGCTTTGGTAGAGATGTAGTAGGTATGCATGCTTTGATAGAGATGTAGTAGGTATGCATGCTTTGATAGAGATGTAGGCATGCTTTGATAGAGATGTAGTATGCATGCATGCTTTGGTAGAGATGTAGTTGGTATGCACGCTTTGATAGAGATGTAGTAGGTATGCATGCTTTGATAGAGATGTAGTAGGTATGCGTGCTTTGATAGAGATGTAGTAGGCATGCGTGCTTTGATAGAGATGTAGTAGGTATGCGTGCTTTGATAGAGATGTAGTAGGTATGCATGCTTTGGTAGAGATGTAGTAGGTATGCATGCTTTGATAGAGATGTAGTATGCATGCACGCTTTGGTAGAGCTGTAGTAGGTATGCACGCTTTGGTAGATATATAGTAGGTATGCATGCTTTGATAGAGATGTAGTATGCATGCATGCTTTGATAGAGATGTAGTAGGTATGCATGCTTTGATAGAGATGTAGTAGGCATGCGTGCTTTGATAGAGATGTAGTACGTATGCATGCTTTGATAGAGATGTAGTAGGTATGCATGCTTTGGTAGATATGTAGTAGGTATGCATGCTTTGATAGAGATGTAGTATGCATGCATGCTTTGGTAGAGATGTAGTAGGTATGCACGCTTTGGTAGAGATGTAGTAGGTATGCATGCTTTGATAGAGATGTAGTATGCATACATGCTTTGGTAGAGATGTAGTATGCACGCATGCTTTGATAGAGATGTAGAAGGTATGCATGCTTTGATAGAGATGTAGTAGGTATGAATGCTTTGATAGAGATGTAGTAGGTACGCACGCTTTGGTAGAGATGTAGAAGGTATGCATGCTTTGATAGAGATGTAGTAGGTATGCATGCTTTTGTAGAGATGTAGTAGGTATGCATGCTTTGGTAGAGATGTAGTATGCATGCTCGCTTTGGTAGAGATGTAGAAGGTATGCATGCTTTGATAGAGATGTAGTTGGTATGCACGCTTTGATAGAGATGTTTTAGATATCCACGTGATAGATATGTAGTATACTATAGGTTATTGAATTTGTATGGAGAAAAGAAGAAGTTCCAAGTAATATTTCTCCATACATTTTATTGAATACTTTCATATGTTTACTGCTTATTGGCGGCGTGCCCAGCCTATATTTGTATTTGCTTATAGGAGCACGTGATATATGGAGAAGCACGTGATATATGGAGGAGCAGGTGATTAAAAATGTTGAGGGTAAAAGACTGGCCAAAATGTTGGGGGTAAAAGACTGGCCTTAAGTGCTGTATTGAAACTGGCGCTATGCCATAGGTCCATATATTAGGTAACTATTACAGCTACAACTTTAAAACTTTATACAGTTATTCTACATCATAACATGACCAAGCATATCGGGTTTCATAACTGTGTGCAGCTTTCTGCAAAATGTATTCTCCTTTTTAGTATATTGGTTAAGTTTTCCGTTAAGGTCCACCTTTTAGCCAGTATGTTTTTTTTGAAAAAAACACAACTTATTGTCATCCCTTGATCGGCGTCTGCGTATTTGGTTAAGTTTTAAGTTAATGTGCACTTCTTTCAGTAACTATAACAGATACAGCTTTGAAACTTGGCTTGAGCATACTATTTCCTGACGCAGGCCATGCAATACTGGTTTCCACCTAGGAAAAGCTCATGATCAGCCCTACGTGGCACACACCTATGACGAAAATCAGTGTCAAATATTCAAAAATCCAAACTGTATGATAGCTTACCACTACAAACCACTTCTTCCGAATACATGTCCACCTACCCCAACCATTTGTCATAGTACACATTTCAATGATCATATCAGCTTCTTTTTTCATATATTTTTTTACTTAATTCAAACTACCTCAACAGTCTAAAAGTCTTCATAACATTCTAAAAATACATATTATCAGCAATTAATGCAAACACTTAAATATGTTTTGATATCTTAAGTATCTGCCTTTGTTCTCAAGTTACTATTGCTTACTGTTGCTATATAACTTTTAATAATTTTTAAAATATTTCTACATTTGTGTTGTTATATATAAAAAAAAACATTCTGAAAACATTCTGCGCCGCCCTGATGCTTTGCATCAGTTTCTTCTTGTATTCAATATAGTCCTATTGTCAACCATACATGTTTAACGAATTCGTGTTATTTCTGCATACTTTTGTCCTTTGCGGATCGGTGCGGTTGGATACTCTTTGAAAATGGAAGCGCTCACGATGAAAACAACACATTTATGAGTAGCACTCCCATTGCAGGAAGTGTCAGTCATGGCGGTCAGTAAATAGTATCGTTTCTTTTTGTTAAAAATGTCATTTTTACACAATTTTGGTTTATATCACATTGTTGATCTTCTGTTACATTTTTCAAGCATTGTCATGTTAAAGCTGTGAGTTTTCATTTGTTTTTGCTTATATGGAAACTAGTGTAAGAGTACAATATTTTGACATCTCCGTGTTGATGTTTTTGTAGGGAGCATTCATTCATGAGACAGGTTCTTTCTTAGAAGATGCGTGACCCCCACTTCCTGTTAATTTTTTGGCAGCTTATGTGCCATTTGTGATGAGAATGTTATTCGTATTTTTAAATCGGGCATAGATATGAATGACAAAATTGCATTTAAATCTCAAAACATACACAACTCGATAGATTTTCACGAAACTTTATGTAAAGCATTGGTATGAAGAGATGCGCATGTAATCGTCTGGGTCCGCATTGACGATTTTTTCTTACCGAGTTGTGGCCCTTTAAAACTTTTCATACAAAATCGTGTACGAGCTGTGTCTTTATAACCCATTGATGGAAGTTCACGAATCTTTATGAAAAGCATATCATCGTGGTATCGTCGTCGTGGGAGGGGTATTAATCACCTTCACTGATAGATCTAGTTGTTGATGTGTTTTGTATAAATTTACTTCAAGGAGATTTCCTACCGTCCTGTTATTTTATTTTTTATTTTATTTTGTTTAACCAAGAAAGTGATTGTGAGAACAATTTCCAACAGGCCGAACGCCTGAGAACGAACGTAGTTTTTTTAGATGCGTATCTTTGCTTGTTGTGTTGGAGCAACTGAATTATGCTGATAAACACTGTTAATTGTTTTACACGTTCATGTCTCAGCCGATCTTTGGCAATATGTATTTCAAATAGCCGCCAAATGTAGTATTGCCAAAGCATTGCAGACCAAAAAAAGTAGTACGCGTTTATTTCGCGGCTCTTGGCAACCGCGTGAACAAGTTCGGGTGCAATATCAAGGTGTGCAATACCGTAGAATATTGCTCCAAAGAAAAGTCAATGGGACAATATGAAAGTAAACAATAAATACAGGCCTTGATAGTCATATAGTACGTATACAACTTGATAGTGTTGGTCAAATGGTTGTTAGTTAAATACTAAACTCATTCTAAGCAATTGTTCTAGTCTTTACTCTACGTCATTAGTGACATATTGAAACCCAGTGTTAACGTGAATGTGATAAATCGTGAGTTTGTTTTAAACTTTAGTTTCTGTGTTTGTATTTACTATACCCAGTTTCCAAATAGACTTGATTAAAATAACAATATCATGGAATAATGCTAATCTGGCACATTGTGTGGCTTAGATCAAATTCAAACAAAATCATTAAGTCCATAATAGCAAGCAATAGGATGTTCCTGTATTAAATTGCTGTATTGTCGTATTGTCATTTCTTTGTTGACATGTTTACGATGAAGTCTAAATGACGAACATTGTTATGAAGAAATCGCAGCGTGAATCAAAGTTGCCTCCAACCGCTTTTTACAAAAAGACAACAGTATCATTTATAAATCTCTAAATTGGAAGTGTATCAATTGATAAAACTCTATCAATGAAAAACGTATTTAAACATCTTAGCTGGCAAAGTGCGAAATTTGTTTCTAATAGTCCTCTGCTCAACTTCAATTGGTCAGTTAAAAGGGTTATTAATTAAAATGTGTTTACTTTTATCATTCGTACAATAGAACTTTTGAGGTTACACCCCCGCGAAATTGGATATTAATTTTAGATGAATGTCTCGATTTTCGCAAGATGGGGTAATTTTATTCCACATTAGTGTAAAGCCTATTCATACAAGTCGTTGTGGTCAACGCTAAGCAGCGGGATACCAAATTAATAGACCCTCTCTCAAGCAAGCGTCATACGGCGTTTTTAATCTGTTTGGCTGTTTGGCGTGTTTTAGTATTTAAAAAAACAGTATTTGACTATTAAACAAAGTACATGTACTACAATTTGTTCAATATATTAATTTGACAGCAATATTCTCCTCTTGTTTACGTACAACCATTATGGGGGGGGGGGGGGGGGGTATCTATCATAACGTCAGGGCAAATTTGAAACTCGTCATTGTTTTTAGTATAAATTTCAGAAGTGGTATCAGGGTATGCAATTGCATGGGATAAAAAACATAACGTTGACCTTTGACCCGGTGTTAGTATAGAGCTGAAGATTGTTTTCTTTACGTCCCCTTAAAAGCTCTTCAGTTTTTGACATAAGAATAGAGATATGGGATCCACGTATCATAACGTCAGGGCAAATTTGAAACTCGTCATTGTTTTTAGTATAAATTTCAGAAGTGGTATCAGGGTATGCAATTGCATGGGATAAAAAACATAACGTTGACCTTTGACCCGGTGTTAGTATAGAGCTGAATATTGTTTTCTTTACGTCCCCTTAAAAGCTCTTCAGTTTTTGACATAAGAATAGAGATATGGGATCCACGGAAGTTGAACATGACAAACCTGCACGTGTAAGTACGAGTAATACTATTGTTTTCATACCAAAAAGTACGTCCTTCTTGAGTGAGAAAATCGTAATTTGCTCCTCGAAGGATAACATGTAGGTAATAGCAACCACATTGCAGCATAGGAAGTGTAGACCTGCGGTAATGGCAGCCACATTGCAGCATAGGAAGTGTAGGCCAGCGGTAATGGCAGCCACATTGCAGTATAGGAAGTGTAGGCCTGCGGTAATAGCAACCACATTACAGCATAGGAAGTGTAGACCTGCGGTAATGGCGGCCACATTGCAGCATAGGAAGTGTAGACCTGCGGTAATGGCGGCCACATTGCAGCATAGGAAGTGTAGGCCTGCGGTAATGGCATCATTGTTGATTGTTGGCATCATTGTTGATTTTCAAGCATTGTCACGGTAACATGTTAAAATTGTGAGTTTTCATTTGTGTTTGCTTAAATATGGAAATGAGTGCATTTATACAATCCGTTGGCATCTCTGTGTTTATGTTTTGAAATGGTGCGTTCATTCATGAGACAAGTTCTAAGAAGATACATGACCCCACTATTCTGTAGAGTTTTTGGCAGCATATGGGCAATTTGTCCAAAACATGTAAGTTAATCTTAGCTAAAATGGACCTAGATATGACTGATAACATTGCATTTTAACTGAATGACATACAGAACACAATGCAAAAATCAATGGGCGTGCTAGCGATTAAGGGAAGCAAATCATGTTATTGATATGGGTCATACCTATACATTACTTGCAGAAATTGATTTTCAGTTCTTATATCTTACAGTTACTCCCTCTGGGTTACTATTATAGGGAAATGTAATGTTTCTTAATCAGACTCCTGCTTATCTAAGAGATACATTTACTCTAACTTCAAATCGGTACGTTTGTCAAATTTAAGATCATCTACAGCGGTCTTACCCCTGACCGAATAGTGAAATGTTCAGTACCATATCAAAAACAATCTATTTAATCATATAAAACAATTTATTTATATAATACTTTTGGCCAATATTCAGTTTATATAGTTATTCATTTTTAAAGGGCTTCATTGAGTGTTAAACCAAAGTTGGTACACGGGTATACCGCTGTAATATATATATATTCGACTGGTTTGCGTCAAGGGTATACCTCTGTACTAAATATATATTCGACTGGTTTGCGTCACGGGTATATCTCTGTAATATATATATATTCGACTGGTTTGTGTCACGGGTATACCTCTGTAATAAATATATATTCGACTGGTTTGCGTCACGGGTATACCGCTGTAATATATCTATATATTCGACTGGTTTGCGCCACGGGTATACCTCTGTAATAAATATGTATTCGACTGGTTTGCGTCACGGGTATACCTCTGTAATAAATATATATTCGACTGGTTTGCGTCACGGGTATGCCGCTGTAATATATATATATATATATTCGACTGGTTTGCGCCACGGGTATACCTCTGTAATAAATATGTATTCGACTGGTTTGCGTCACGGGTATACCTCTGTAATAAATATATATTCGACTGGTTTGCGTCACTGGTATACCGCTGTAATATATATATATATTGGACTGGTTTGCGCCACGGGTATACCTCTGTAATAAATATGTAT
The DNA here is from genome assembly GCA_037043455.1 of Cyrtodaria siliqua. Taxonomy (NCBI): domain Eukaryota; kingdom Metazoa; phylum Mollusca; class Bivalvia; order Adapedonta; family Hiatellidae; genus Cyrtodaria; species Cyrtodaria siliqua. The sequence continues at coordinate 106,138 of JAWPHD010004157.1, read as the reverse complement.
TCGACTGGTTTGCGTCACGTGTATACCTCTGTAATATATATATATATTCGACTGGTTTGCGTCACGGGTATACATACCTCTGTAATATATATATATTCGACTGGTTTGCCTCACGTGTATACCGCTGTAATATATATATATTCGACGGGTTTGCGTCACGGGTATACATACCTCTGTAATATGTATATATTCGACTGGTTTGCCTCACGTGTATACCTCTGTAATATATATATATTCGACTGGTTTGAGTAACGGGTATACATACCTCTGTAATATATATATATTCGACTGGTTTGCATCACTGGTATACCTCTGTAATAAATATATATTCGACTGGTTTGCGTCACGGGTATACCTCTGTTCTAAATATATATTCGACTGGTTTGCGTCACGTGTATACCTCTGTAATAAATATATATTCGACTAGTTTGCGTCACGGGTATACATACCTCTGTAATATATATATATTCGACTGGTTTGCGTCACGGGTATACCTCTGTAATAAATATATATTCGACTGGTTTGCGTCACGGGTATACCTCTGTAATAAATATATATTCGACTGGTTTGCGCCACGTGTATACCGCTGTAATATATATATATATTCGACTGGTTTGCGTCACGGGTATACCTCTGTAATAAATATATATTCGACTGGTTTGCGTCACGGGATACCTCTGTAATATATATATATTCGACTGTTTTGCGTTTACTGCGTTTTGACCCTTGTGACTGCGTTCAGTTACTTTCCAAGGCTAGCTATCGCTTTCAGTTTAGGTCTCGTGCCGTTTCTAGTTTGCACCTAGTTTCGCGTAAGTTTAAAGAAAGCATTACTATCTGTTGACAATATTTTTACACGATAAAAGAAAATACTGCTAAGATATCGACGCCGATTGTATGGTCAAATATGCCAAACGTTTTGTGTGAAAGACTAATTATTACACCTTCTCCTATTAATTATATCTAATTATCAGGTTTGACATACCCTTAAGCATTCCGTTTGTGATGTTTCGGATATTTATCACAACTTTATCAAACGACTTGTGAGAAAATGAAACGAATACAATTTCCTTTCTTTTGGTCTGTTTTGAAGGTTGAGAAATTATTCAAGTAACTTTGTATACATTGTGTGTGTGTGTGCGTCCGTGCGTGCGTGGTGCGTGCGTGCGTGTTGCGTAAACGTTCAGTCTATACTCTTGCACTTACTGTTCCGATTGTTCATTTGGTAATATTATTATTTAAATACGCCGTTCAAACTAATCTGAACGTGTATGTATATCAATATGTATGTAGGCTACCAAGCATTCCCAAAGAAAATTACATCTCCTCTACCATTTGATATTACAGCTCCTGACCTCTACCATTTGATATTACAGCTCCTCTATCATTTGATATTACAGCTCCTGACCGCTACCTTTTGATATTACAGCTCATCTGCCATTTGATATTACAGCTCATCTGCCATTTGATATTACAGCTCCTCTACCATTTGATATTACAGCTTCGCTACCATTTGATTTTACAGCTCCTCTATTATTTGATATTACAGCTCCTGACCTCTGTATATAACTTTATTGCCTCCATTTTCTGGAGATTTACATGATATATGGTTATAGGCATACATTTACAAGTACAAACTATTTAGAAAAGAAGAAAATGATAGAAAACATTTACAAGATGGCATGGTATATATATATATATTACTCATCACACGAAAACGGATTCTCGGGACAGCATATACTAGTACTCTATATCTAATAAAGAAGCCTGTTGTCAGTCTGCCTTAAAAAGCAGGCTGATCCCAAACGTCGATCGTCTACCATTTGATACTACAGCTCCTGTACCATTTTATATTACAGCTCCTCTACCATTTGATACTACAGCTCCTCTACCATTTGATACTACAGCTCCTCTACCATTTGATACTACAGCTCCTCTGCCATTTGATATTACAGTCCCTCTACCATTTGATATTACAGCTCCTCTACCATTTGATACTACAGCTCCTCTTCCATTTGATATTACAGTTCCTCTACCATTTGATATTACAGTTCCTCTACCATTTGATATTACAGCACCTCTACCATTTGATACTTCAGGTCTCACACCTCTATTATCTCCCCTGAAAGCTCACGGACCTAGAGACAAAAGGAAAACAGAAAATAATTCTTATTTTTCTCAATTTTATGCAATTTTTAATTTGAAAAATAGGTTTTTCTTTGCTTTAGCATACATCTGCAGTGTAGAAGACAGATGATACAGAAAATCCCATGTTGATATGAGGTTTCATTCAAATTTCAGAATTGTTTGACCGAAGCACCGCATATTCAGCTAGATTGTGTATGAATTTTGTATTTTCCATAGGGTTCACAAAACATCAGCGAGAAAAAAAACCAACCTGGCTAACTTATGTATTTTATTGTTTTAAATTACTGGTCTTGGCTATACTGAAGATATTAAACCAACAACAATGTCTGCAGCCCTGCTTTGAAGCTCAGATGTTGGAAAAGGCTGTACAGTAACCCTATGGGAAAATTAATTGAGGTGTGAGACCTACAGCTCCTCTACCATTTGATACTACAGCTCCTCTACCATTTGATATTACAGCTCATCTACCATTTGATATTACACTATACATTACGTTGTTATATACCAAGACACCGCGTTTAGTATATAACACTTGCATTATTCTAGGGGTACATACCATATCATGTCTGAATATTAAAAACACCAAAAGCCACAGCACGTTGATCGGCGTCTGTTGTGGTTGCTAAGTAGCCACGTGCAGCGAGCTTACCACGTAATCGAAATTAAATTACAAACCTCGAACTGAGCTCCATCGGCTGAACTGTTTCATTCACAGATTATTTTTAAATGTCATGGCACGTGGATCGAATTAGTGGCCACCCGTCTGACATTTAAAGCAATCATACGCCTAAATTGGTCATTTTACAAGTCATTTTCAAATTAAGCATCATTACACGAAGCACTTGTTAGGAGGCTCGCTCTTTGGCAATACAAATTCAGTCATAAACTGCATACTAAATACGTATACTTCAACGGCAAGTAGAAGGTGTGACCTTAGGAATTGTGCCTCTGAATTTTGAGATTTTAGACGTTTGTTTAAAGTTTCAGATTGTATCAAGTAATAAAAAAGCAATTCTGTCGTTATACACAGCTAGCTGTTCCATCTTGTCTGTCGTTATACACAGCTAGCTGTGCCATCTTGTCTACTAGGCTTAGAGTGGTACTTTTTAAATATATTTAGCTCTCATTTATTTCGACTAATCAAATCGTTCACTTTTTAAATTTATAAATTTCTGTATCATTTAGAAAAAAACTGGGAAATGAAATAAAAAAAGTCGATTAAAAGTTAAAAATTACAAAGAAACGAGAATATTAATAAGTTGATCTAACCAGGGTTTTTCTATTAAAACCCCTGATCTAACCTAGATACATGATATAGATCTAACCTAGATTCATGATATAGATCTAAAGGATACATGATATAGATACTCGAGGATAACCTAGTTTACTCACAACCAAACTGACATTTTGTTATTAAAAAAACAATGCACACGTTGTGCTAAGAGGGAATAAAAGATAGCTTCAGCATATGTTTAATATGGAGTTATACCAATTAATATGGAGTTATACCAATATTAATATGGAGTTATACCAATATTAAAAGCATTAAAACATTGCTTTAAATGATAGCGAATAAAATTAACAGTTTATCGAGTAAAGAAACAAAGAGATTTAAGGGTAGTATTATGGATTGTAAGACACATTGCATTTTATAAGTATATGTATAGATTGGAATGTTTGGTAATTTTGCACATGTTGTTTAGTTATTGCACTTAGATTGATAGTTGTCTACACAATCTTCACCAAATATGATTGTGGTAGTGTTTCTTTAATTAAAATATAGCCCCTAAAATTAGAACCACAACAACTCATATTTGAACAATGAATATATTACACAAAGAACCTAGCTAACAAGTGGTGCGGTCGAAAAATCTCTGTGTTTATTATTCCCGCTTTTCAAATTGAAATCAACATTGAACGTGCACGTGGATTGGAGCAGATATATATGTCCATCAGGGAATTGTATAAAAAGAAAGCTTATCTGTTAATTGCACGTGGAGTATTCCATCATAAAATAGTGAAGCTCTGTGCTTTATTATTAATCGATAGCGTTTTATTTTCTCATTCGTACTATCTAATAAAGCGGCCATTAATACCACAAAATCTATAATATGTTTTCCATAGTATCCGTTTTCATAATCCCGTTTTATCTTTTACCTGTAGAGTTTATTATTTAATAATAACACGATTCTTTTTCTGGAGTATTGATATTTGTTGAAAATTAAGGCAATCGCTTACCACAACGTGTGTTAATTTCTATGTCAAAATTGCCATGCTAGGGTTAAGGCCACTTGATTATTATTATTATACGTGCTATTATCCAATTTCACTTTCAACATATTTATTATTGGGTTGCTCTTTCTACTTTACTGAAGTGTTGCCCACGTTACAGCAGATAGAATGGACTGCAAAAAGAAAACATAATGTGTTTGGATATATTCTTGCTTATATTTTTTTAAACATGCATTATTAATTTTCTTTTCATATTTTTATATAAATTAATGCATACAATTATATAAAGTTATATACTGCGGTTAAAACTGATTAAGTTTGGTGTAAGAGGGAAACTGATTAAGTTTGGTGTAAGAGGGAAACTGATTAAGTTTGGTGTAAGAGGGAAACTGATTAAGTTTGGTGTAAGAGGGAAACTGATTAAGTTTGGTGTAAGAGGGAAACTGATTAAGTTTGGTGTAAGAGGGAAAATGCTTGATTTTATTGAATCTATTTACAAATCAGTGAAATCATTTGTTAAATATGATAATGAGTTAAGTGATGAATTTTCATGCTACTTAGTGGTAAGACAAGGAGTATGTTTATCATCTTCTTTTATTTGCTATGTACTTGAATGATATTTAAGTTTATCATAAAAACATATATAATGTCATATGTTAAATTAACCTGGAGTAAATCAAATATAGTGCTATATCAAAGAGTAAATACATTAGGAGTTAATACACTAATACATATAAATAATTAGAGTAAATAATGTATAATACAGTAAATCAACGCGGAATAAATAAATAAATAAACTAGTATATACAACTATATCACAGAGTCAATAAACGCGGAGTAAATAAATAAACTATTATGTACAACTATATCATAGAGTAAATAAACTAGTATATAGAACTATATCATAGAGTAAATAAACTAGTATATACAACTATATCATAGAGTAAATAAACTAGTATATACAACTATATCATAGAGTAAATAATGTAGTATATACAACTATATCATAGAGTAAATAAACTAGTATATACAACTATATCATAGAGTAAATAAACTAGTACATACAACCATATCACAGAGTCAATAAGCGCGGAGTAAATAAACTAGTATATACAACTATATCACAGAGTCAATAAATGCGGAGTAAATAAACTAGTATATACAACCATATCACAGAGTCAATAAACGCGGAGTAAATAAACTAAGCTAGTATATACAATTATATAATAGAGTAAATAATCTAGTGTATACAACTATATCATAGAGTAAATAATCATAGAGTAAATAAACTAGTATATACAACTATATAATAGAGTAAATAATCTAGTATATACAACTATATCATAGAGTAAATAATCTTAGAGTAAATAAACTAGTATATACAACTATATAATAGAGTAAATAATCTAGTATATACAACTATATCATAGAGTAAATAATCATAGAGTAAATAATCTAGTATATACAACTATATCATAGAGTAAATAAACGCGGAGTAAATAAACTAGTACATACAACTATATCACAGAGTCAATAAACGCGGAGTAAATAAACTAGTGTATACAACTATATCACAAAGTCAATAAACGCGGAGTAAATAAACTAGTATATACAACTATATCACAGAGTCAATAAACGCGGAGTAAATAAACTAGTATATACAACTATATCACAGAGTCAATAAACGCGGAGTAAATAAACTAGTGTATACAACTATATCATAGTAAATAAACTAGTGTATACAACTATATCATAGAGTAAATAATCTAGTGTATACAACTATATCATAGAGTAAATAATCTAGTGTATACAATTATATCATAGAGTAAATAAACTAGTATATACAACTATATAATAGAGTAAATAATCTAGTATATACAACTATATCATAGAGTAAATAATCATAGAGTAAATAAACTAATATATACAACTATGTAATAGAGTAAATAATCTAGTATATACAACTATATCATAGAGTAAATAATCTAGTGTATACAACTATATCATAGAGTAAATAATCTAGTATATACAACTATATCATAGAGTAAATAATCTAGTGTATACAACTGTATCATAGAGTAAAAAAACTAGTATATACAACTATATCATAGAGTAAATAATAATAATCTAGTATATACAACTATATCATAGAGTAAATAAACTAGTATATACAGCTATATCATAGAGTAAATAAACAAGGAGTAAATAAACTGGGAGTGAATACATTAGTATATATACATTTATAAAGAGTAAATTAACTAGTACATGTATATATAACTATTTAGATTAAATAAACTAGTATATACAACTATATAATAGAGTAAATAATCTAGTATATAAAACTATATCATAGAGTAAATAAACTAGTATATACAACTATCATAGAGTAAATAATCTAGTATATACAACTATATCATAGAGTAAATAATGTAGTATATACAACTATATCATAGAGTAAATAATCTAGTATATACAACTATATAATACAGTAAATAAACTAGTATCATAGAGTAAATAATCTAGTATATACAACTATATCATAGAGTTAATAATCTAGTATATAGAACTATATCATAGAGTAAATAAACTAGTATATACAACTACATCCTAGAGTAAATAAACTAGTATATACAACTATCATAGAGTAAATAAACTAGTATATACAACTAGTATCATAGAGTAAATAATCTAGTATATACAACTATATCATAGAGTAAATAATCTAGTATATAGAACCATATCATAGAGTAAATAAACTAGTATATACAACTATATCATAGAGTAAATAAACAAGGAGTAAATAAACTGGGAGTGAATACATTAGTATATATACATTTATAAAGAGTAAATTAACCAGTACATGTATATATAACTATTTAGAGTAAATAAGCTAGTATATACAACTATATAATAGAGTAAATAATCTAGTATATAAAACTATATCATAGAGTAAATAAACTAGTATATACAACTATCATAGAGTAAATAATCTAGTATATACAACTATATCATAGAGTAAATAATGTAGTATATACAACTATATCATAGAGTAAATAATCTAGTATATACAACTATATAATACAGTAAATAAACTAGTATCATAGAGTAAATAATCTAGTATATACAACTATATCATAGAGTTAATAATCTAGTATATAGAACTATATCATAGAGTAAATAAACTAGTATATACAACTACATCCTAGAGTAAATAAACTAGTATATACAACTATCATAGAGTAAATAAACTAGTATATACAACTAGTATCATAGAGTAAATAATCTAGTATATACAACTATATCATAGAGTAAATAATCTAGTATATAGAACCATATCATAGAGTAAATAAACTAGTATATACAACTACATCATAGAGTAAATAAACAAGGAGTAAATAAACTGGGAGTGAATACATTAGTATATATACATTTATAAAGAGTAAATTAACCAGTACATGTATATATAACTATTTAGAGTAAATAAGCTAGTATATATAAATATATTTTCCGAACTATTGCATGAGCAATAGTTTCCTGGGATAGCTTCCATTGGCGACAATCTTGATCAGCCTAAAATGTAGTCAAATATGTATGTAAACCTATGTATTTCCAGTAAATGAGAGAAAATGTAAATTTTGTAATATCCTAGAAGACGAATTCCATTTTATGTTAGAGTTATTACTGGATTGCCAAACCCTTCAGCGGATAAATCAAATTAATTCAAACACTTTTTTACGAATTTCTTTGGAATAACTCGAGAGACAAAATAAAAAGAAATATCATTATTCAGGACTATAGAATGGTTAACCTGGAAAAGTTTATACCCGCTTTAAAAATAACATGGATCCGTCGAATAGCTCAGACCGAAAACTAAATATAGTCACCTCGTGAAAACTCTCTGTCCAATTATTAATAATATATATAAATTCGACACAGATTACATTAAACAGAATTTAAATAGAATACATAATCCTTTTTTGGAAGTAAATAATTAGTTCTAATTAGTTACAAAAGTTTTGTGGATCAAGTTAAACCAAGGTCTTGGCAACAGTTTCACTTTCACTCAGTTAGCATATGACATAACCCGGGTATTAGGGTGAAGGTTCTGGTGTGTTTAACAGAGATGTTATGCAGGAGGAATAATTTTTATCAACGACATTCTAAACCAAAATGGAAATCCTTATTCATATATAGAACTTTCTTGAATATTAAGGCATTATAACCGCTATCAGGAATTACTTGGCTAAATTGCACATTGTGCATCTATCGTTAATTCAAAACAATGAGAAAGGCTGTAGAACCATATATGATTAGGAACAATATAAGTATATCCCAATTCATTATGAAAATGGAAAAATGAAGTTATTAGTGATCCACATTTTGAATTTGAAAGAGTATATGCCTTGCCTTATACAATTACAAAAGATCCCAAATTACTCTGGTTCCAATTTAGAATTAACCATAGGATACTTGGAACAAATCATCTATTATCAAAAATAAATATTATTAATAATAATATGTGTACCTTTTGCGATAATGCACCTGAAACTACCCAACATCTCTTTTGAACATGTGGAATAGTAAAAGAAATTCTGGTTAAAACTCAAAGTTTATATTACAGAAAAATGCAACACAGCAATTGTAATTTGGACAGAAACATCTAGCTAGATATTTTCTTTGGATACTATATATATAATACTTACTCCCTGGAAATAGTAAATTAGACATAGTCTTGAGTAAAATCATCATGCAAGCCAAGCTTTACATTTATCAAAACAAGATGCAAAGTCAAATTCCACAGCTTAACCTTTTTAAAACGTACATTACATCTGTATACAAAGTAGAAAAAATAATAGCATGTAAAAATATAAAAGTAAATAAGTTTGAAGCCATGTGGAGTCAATACCTTGCCACCTTTAGAACTGGAGTACAGAGATACATTTTTGCTTTTTCTGTTATCATCAGTCTGTTCTCTCTTTTTCCCCCTTTTTTATTATTATCAACCTCTTGCAAACAAACTAAACCTACACATAATGAGAAATAACACACCTTGTCTGTGTTTTGCCTTTTCATAACAACCACACGTCCCCACTTTTTTTTTTTGTAAATAGGAAGTTTTGGAAGTTTTTGTATATTAATCCTTTGAAGATAAAAACATCCTTAAACAATTACCTGATAAATGACTTGCTAAACTTACAAAAGATGGAATATTATAAATAAAAAATTCCAAAAACGAAAATATGAAAAAACACAGTAAGTTGAAATGCATAGATCTCACAACCAATTATGTTTTGATTTTTTGATATTATAACATCAGCAGTATCTGTGTATAACAATTATATACGTATTGACACTGTAGATTGTACACTGGATTTTCTGTTTTGAAAAAAAAAAACTTTACATTTATTAATGCCTTTCTCCCTAGGTTTAAAGGGACTGCAATATAACGGTATATCCTTATAAAATGGTTATAATCATTCTTAATAAATTATTTAACAACTTCAAAAAAAAAAATATGTTTTTCTTTTGGCGTCATAGTGACGGATTTAACTGCATCCAGTTTTTCAGTTGGACTGCAGTGTGGTAGCTTTAAATCAGAATTTTAATAAGTTACATCTATATAAATGTAAGGAAAAAGAAAACCTCCCCACGTCTACAGTTTCTGAATATAATATGCATTGGATATAGCCTAGTTTGTACATTTGCTTCTATAAACTTGATGCATATTACATGTATTTTTTGTAAGGTTTGTAGAGGGATGGCCCACCCCGACCCTCACAAACTTGTGACGGGGTGAATAAACGGAACACCATTAACTTGGTGATCGAAATGATTTTTTTTTTTAAACCTAAACCCATAATCGTTCAAAAACTAATATGCGGCGTCTTTACTTTCGAGTCCACATGACTGTAACGAACATCTCGCGATAACGGATCTTAGCGTGATTCATTAGGCTAATTAATGTCTTGATATTCATTAGCGTTTCCTGTTGTCTGCGCGTAATATATAAAAATGCAGCCCGTACGAAACATTAGGGTGCGACTGAACGTATTTGTTTCTATCGGTTATCGATTTCGGTAACTACAAAGAAAGGTAGTGTTCTTAATTAGATAGTATCTTCAGTACTTCTTTTTGTTCATCTGACAAAATGTTTCCAAACTTCCTGTAAACTGTTTCGTTAGTCTAGCGACCCCCTAAACTGAGGAAATGGTCGACAAAAGAATATTTTCACTTTCATGCGCATATAGGGAGCGTAGAGCGTTTTGGGGAAGATGGCGCCGAAATAGTGTGAAAGTCGTCTGTAAATCGTTAAAGGACTACAATACGAGAAAAACAACATGGCGATGTGATAAATTAGCTGAAATAAATCAAATTTGATGGGTGTGTTTTTCGGAGTGTTTGTCTTTTTATTGTATATGCATCCACACTGAAATTTAATAGAAAATTGAAAGTAACAGCACTATAAAAAGAGAGTAAATAAATAAACAAATAAAAAAAAAGTTGTAGCAGAATCCCGATTATAGGAGATTTACGAAAAAAACAGTTATCTTGATAATGTATACTAATTTTGGTAATTTATACTAATCTTGCTAATTGTACTAATCATATAGTGGGATTGAATACACATGACACGGGAGTAGCAGTCTAATTAAATTAACGGCACACAATTAATCACCATATATAAAAGCAACAAAGCTTTAAATTACCTGTATAATGACATAACTGATACAGCGTAACTGTCAATAATGTATTTTATTAAAAGTAAACATCTAATCTAGATTAACAATGCTTTGTGTATTTACTCATACTTGAAAATCAGTCACCCGTCACCGTATTCACACTTTCTTACTCATGCGATAGTGTAAAACACGAGACTGTTTTCTTGTCGAGTTATGTGAGCGAATGAGATTTTCTCAGTGTCACAGTTGTACTAACCTATATAAGGATACCCGTTGTTGACAGAGAACAGGTTATTATGCATTGTGACTGATCAGATGAAGTTATTCTGTGTTCAAATAGCAGAAACCAATCGGAAAATATATAAGAAAAATACAAGACGATTTCATATGTGAGCGACGCTTCACTGTTTGTCAACCAATAGCAGTGACGTTTCTGTCAGAAGGAGGTGCCAATTATGCAAATGTATTGGATTTGATGTACAAGAAGTTTTTGTGTTGATTTAAGTGCTGGATTGTTGAGTTTGCTGGAGTGGTTAGAGGGTACATGATCGGTTGTTCTAACATATTTATCTCAAAATTACCCGTAATCAAGCATTGAAGTAGAATCGGGAGTTATTAGTTGTATTGCGAATTGGAGGACAGTTGACGAAGATTGCTCCGCTGTAATCAAGCCATCAAGGCACGGGACGTCATTAGCGCAGATTAGTGATTCTAAACATAACTGGAAAGTGGACAATACATTTTTATTTACTTATTTAGTAATAGTAACTGGTTTAATACTGTGTGCGAATTAAGATAACGGTGCCATCTTGGGAGAGTGCTTGATTAGGCTGCTTGTGTACATGAGATATGATACCAACATGACATGATTTTACCTGCTACCCGTCTGTATCTTCTCTATTGACCTGGCATTATAGTTTTACTGGCATACCCATGCTTGTTCTTAGAAATATCAGCTTTTACCTTTACCTTTCAGTCTAATTGTTTGACTGCAAACTTGTGATTTTAGTGCTAAATAGACAATTAGTCGGCGAACTTGAAACATGTTGAATGTGGGAGGAATACCGGAAGGAATGGATCCAGAGATGGCGCACCAGCACCAGAAGTCAGCCTTCATGGAGCTGCAAAATCAGGGTATGGGTGGCCCGGGGATGGGGCACCCCGCTTACCAGATAAGATCTTCATACCAACCACATCACCATGGGCAGTACGATGGAAGTTTAGCGACGTCGCAGTCATCACGGGGGCTCAGTTACCCGTTTCCCATGAACTCGATGTCGATGTCGCCTAGCACCTACAATCACGGGGGCCCAACACACCCGTTCTCAATGCCACCATACCATCAGACGTCGTCTCCACCCAGAGACGGTATGTATATATTATTGTATTATTTATACACTGTACTAGTTTGTGGGAGTGGGGTGGTATTTTCCCCATTTGTCTTGCCATCAGAACGCGTATCTAATGTTTTAATGTTTCAAAATATGTATCTTCAACTACGTTTGCACCAGAGAGTTGGTTTCAAGTTAATGTTGATACCATTACAATACGTATTCACGTTTTCAAACCTGGAGAAGTACTTTGTCATAGCTATCTAATTGATATAATACAACTTTCATTTTTTTAGTGTAATATTTTGTTTTAAAAATCAAATGCGTATCAAGTGACGCCGTAGTAAAATTTTAAAACATATTGAGGACGCACCTATAATTAACCACAACAGAGAACTGAACCCACATAACTGTTTCGTTTGTTTATTTTATATTCAACATAGAGTCCTCTTGTATGACTCAGTCAGCAGATTTTATCTTTTAGTCTTTTTTCTTTTCCGATGACTGGAGTGGGTGATTTTGAATAAGAACTAGGAACAATATCATTTTGGTTATTGAAATAGAGTGTATCCAATGTTTAATGCGTGAAATTTGATGCTAAGATTGATTAAATTTAACGTCATAAGTGCGAGCTATTTAAATAAATACAGCCCTCTTATAATTAATTTTATTTGTGTGATGCAAACACGTCGCGTAATTTCTAACAAATAAAACGAACATTTCAAACGATAATCAATGTAATAATGCAATGTTTTAGAATTTCAAAACACATTATTTTCTTTGAATTATAATGTGTATATTAACAATTTCAACCAACAATTCTCTAGTGTCCTTTTAAATGTAAAATACAGCATTTAAAGGTAATGTCAAACTGTTACTACACTTCTTACTGCTTCATTATATTATAAGATTTTGGTGTAATAAACAATGTCAAAATTGAATGGCCTTATAGGGTTAAAGTAATTATTGTTGAATAACAACCTCCCGGTTTAATATTTGATTTATATTTAAATAGCGAACTCGGTTGTAATCAATATTTCATTCATAAATTGAATAATCGGGTAACAACGTCTTTAATTAATAAAGCATTTGATATTCTGCATAATTGCAGATCAATTATTTTTAATGACTTCTAACAGTTTCCTATTGTTGCGTAATTATTAGTCTATTAAGACTCGACTTGCGAGGAAGTGTCGATTCTTACGGATGGCGGGAGGTGTACAGTACTGGTTCTACCCAGGAAAAGTGGGTGGTCTGCCTCCACCAAAAAAACACAAACAAAAACGACCTTACATTGTTGAAAATGACGTAAAACACCATACAACCAAACAAACAAACTATTAATGAGACCCAACATTCTAATAGTTAAACAGTATGCTAAAAAGGAAATGATCATTGAAAATATTCTAAAATGATACCATTTGTTTTCGTTTTTCGATTTGATAACAAAGAAGTGTAAGGCTGCACTATTCATATTATTTTTAATACCATTTATTGGAGACAAGTTAGCAATACCACATATTCCAATACTACAGTGTTATTATGTCTGTGGTAATAGTTAGCATTTATTTTAATTCTAAAGCATTTGAAAACAATAGCGCTCATTTATGAAGTGTGGACTATGGTCATTTCAAGAACATCACGTTGTACTACATATCAATTCAGGTTTAAGCAGTTTTTTGTCCATGGGACATACAAATCAAGGTTTGACATTTGATGTCTTCATACACGTTCGGCTGCAGCCATTTATAATTTGTTTAAGTAAAGAGAATGATTTTTAATTTCAGATAAGCTTAATATCCTTCCCCCATCTTAATGTAAAATATTGAAAAGTACACGGACGTGATGTCGCCCAAGTCACTTCGTTGTTGTGGACGAATTTTTTGTGTTTTTTGTTTTTCGTTTTTCATAGTATAGCTTACTATACATTTAAAATCTTGGACTTCGAATTCCTTTTTGGTTTTATTTTAGATAACAATCAAAGTAATGTTAGAATGAACAATGCATGGACACATAGGTTTGCGTTGACTTGGCATTTTCTTTTGTATTCATATATACTTCATTTTCAATATTTTATACTTGTTCAAATAATGTAAATATTGTGTTTTTTATCCGGGTATTTTCTTCATCACACCAATAGTTGATCATCGTGTCTAAAAAAAAGAGTAAATATTGCAAAATTGAAAAGCTAAGCTAACCTTTACACATTAACAAATTAATATGCCCTAATGCTCTCTTTAGAAATATAAACGCGCTTATAGCGAGATAGGGATAACGTGTCAAAGGTTCTTGTGAACTTTAAAATGTCTTATCTTTTTTTCGAAAACCCTGTATTCTTTTCAAAGGGTACGCAGTTTGTTTAACAAGTGTCTTTTTCTATTAGAGTGTTCTATCTACATTAAACTCCATTATAACTCCATCACAAAAGCTCGACAGATTCAATGTAAAATTTGGACCCCCAAAATTTAGAATAATAAACGATTCTTTGTCAAATTTGTCATCCTTAAATTTGTTTAAACATCGGCAAATTTTTACTTTACGGATGGGCAAACTTTTATAAAGTTTGTATAAATAAATAATTGAATAAAAAGGCTATATTTCTTTCAGTATTTAAGGTAAAACGTAACATCGTTAAGCAGCACAAAGTAGGAAATAACATGGTTAACTTCGGAGAAGAAAGCAAACATACAAGTATGCGCATGCATGTAAAGCTAGCTGGTGGCATGGTGGCATATTTATGATGGCATTACATTATTCCAGCACCTCGAGTTCTATAGTATGCCGTATACTAGGTGGGTCTTGTTTACAATATACGAACAGACATTTCATGCGATTGAATTGTAAACCATCTCTGTATGAAATATTAATGAACCAACAAACATCCGACGGGCGATATTCCCTGATTTGATTAGTGCCGTGAAAGTGATACCGACCAATTTCCGTATTCGGTTTTAAACTCTTCCAGCGCAGAATTCTTTGACATCGCCAGTTTAATCAGATAGAAATAAAGATCTTGAGGTTTGCGAAAACAATAGATTTTCATTGTTGTGTAAAAAATACATAGTTGCATTAATTGATCCATTTAAAAATTACAGAGATACTGGCTGAATGCATGTTTTACAGTATAATATACTATATTTCATAAACATATATTTTATATATATCTCTGGATATTTATTATATACATATGTAAATAACTTCCGTAATACACCCATTTCGTTTATATACATTGTATAGGCTACAAACGTTTGTTCCTTATTTAAATCTTATATTTAATAAAAATTTACCACAGACGGGCATAGAGTATTATACATGAACGCATGGAAATAACATAAATGTTCATGACGAACGTTAACAATGTAGACAAAGCAATTCTTGTACCGAAAACCTAGACTATTTATACACAAATGTATATCTGGCCTGCCCTTTCTTTTCACAGATGTCCATATACTAGTGTAACTATAACAATAAATGTTTATCGCTTTTGGGCAACATCTTGCATTCTGTGCCAAAATAACAACTAAGCGCGCGATCTTATTACTTAATTTACGTAATCCTGTTAATATTACAACTAAAGTGACACCCTAATTCTCCTAACTTGTCCCCTTGGGTTCTTGTATTTGTAGTGGCGTTAAATTGTCCCCGGGGTCCAATCTTTCTGACGCTCAATGTTTCATGATCTGATTCGATTAAACGCTGTTTACAATTAAATTAACCCTGACACGGAAGGATTGAATTTGTAATAGAATGTAAAATCTAAATATTTTATGTAAAGTTACGTTTACTAATAGAAAAGTACAATGCGTGCACGTGTTTGCGCATCTTTGTTTCACCATTGTATATTTAAAAAGGAGACTCTATGCAGAGGTCTTGAAAAAAAGTAACGCAAACCACCAGCAGTATCGGGTTCATTCATAAATACGTTATTGGTGATCATACTACATGTATATTGCCCAAATGAATTTTTATATTGTGTCGTTTTTGATTTCTCAACATAAATGTATCGTTTCATTGCCATTCATGTTGACGGTACATCCTTTCGAACAGAACCCTTTATTCAGCCAAAGTACAAGTAACGTGCTAAGTTGCGAAGACGCCCAAAGAGACAGCCCCACACTGGGGAGTCCACTCCGCTATACTTTCATTTACGCTAAATAAACCAAACGGTTGTTCTATACATAAATTAACCACAAGTCTTTTGCCCATCAAACAAATAAAAGAATGTAGCTTATAAAACTGAAATGTTGAAGAGTTAGAATGGGAACAGCGAGGGTTTGTAATATATCAGAGACCTTATACAATAATTACACAATGAACTTCAGCAAATCTGAAAAGTCATTCGATCCTTTACAAGTTCTAATTATTTTTTTCAACAATTCTCTTGAAGTTATTTAATGAGTTCAAGTATATTTTGTGCTTGAGATGTCTTAAAATTGAATAGCAAGTTAATTGAATGACGATTAATTGGGGGAATGTGTTCCATCACAAGTAGAAATGACATATTCATGCACTTGATATAGTTTGAACGGTAACATGTATTTTTTATCGAAGTTTGCGAACGATGGCACTTGTGAATTATTATGTAAAAAAAAGAAAGAAGACCAGCCACAATTTCACTTTTCATAGCAAAAATGAATTTGGAAAATGTGAAATATTTTGTAAATAAATTAGCACATATTGCATACTGCATTATTTCTTATTCGGAATGGTGTTCCGCTCCAGAGATCATGGTGTTCCGCTCCAGAGATCATACAATGCATTTCATTTGTTCACGAGTAAACATGCATTTTATTTACAATGAAATCATCAGCATCAAAAACGTTTTGACTTTTATTTTTTATATGTATATATTTGTTAACGCTGCACACAACACTCGTCGGAGTTTAATTAGTGTTTGGTTTTAATATAGTTATTACTATTTCCTTTCAAATAAGTTTAATTTACAAAGATAAATTCTAACAAAGTTGTATATAAATGTACAATAAACAGCATGTATACGATTATATAAGAATAAACTGTCGAGCTCCTTTTGTAAATTGCCATTTGACTCGTTTCAGACAAACCAAACATGGAAGATTTGCGCATGACGAAGGGCAAGAAAATGCGCAAGCCAAGAACGATATACTCGAGCCTGCAGCTGCAGCAGCTGAACCGGCGGTTCCAGAGGACCCAATACCTCGCCTTGCCAGAAAGGGCGGAACTGGCGGCGTCACTGGGACTCACACAGACACAGGTGCGTGCATTTAGTTAATTATATATTGCCTTTTAATAGGAATAATCAACAAAAACTAAAGTAAAAATCGTATGTTGTTTGAAACAATATACGATGTTATACATTTTGGTATTGTATGAAAAGATAAGTATGGTCAGCATTGCACAGATATGTGGTCACCTAGTAATTAATGTGTATCTGATAAAGTAATGTTTGACTATATCAGATAAGCATTAATTATTAAGTTTGCTGCGCTAATTCGTTTCACAATTTAAAACTGCTAAAACTAAAAATGATGCTGAAGTTTATAATAACCGTTCTCAGAAACACACTACTGAATACAAAATAACCACAATGGCGTGCTTTGCTTACACCCACCTTTGCGTTCACTCGAAATGATACTTGATCTAATACTGGAGATATTTATTTGTCCAAATATATAAAACACTCACAGACAATAGCTTTCTAAAAACTGTTACATTAGAACATTGGACAAACGTATAAACTGCACATCACCGGAGCTTATGCCGTAAGCGTGTGTATTTCTAGTTTATACATATTTTTTTAATTTTAAGCGATAGTTTCAACTAACAAGAACAAAAACACAAACAAAACGCACTTTCAATTTAATAAACTCTAATTCTTAAAAAAAAAAAGAGTGAGAAGAAGAAAAAAAAGTACAGACATAAAAAATAATAGCAAATAGTCAACTTTTTATTGAGATAATTTTATCACACATATATTCGTTCGAGTGGCAAATTGGCAATTCGTGTTTCTGTTTATTTATGTTTTATAATTAATAATAAAGGTACACCTCACTAAAACAGATATTGGGGGATGAAAGCAACGAAGAAGCATATGTTTTATTATTGTATATTTTATTATTTACAAGTAAAATATTAAGTGTGGGATATTAGCGCGTAGTTCGAGCTAACCTACCACAATTTAAATTATTATGAAGAACTATTTAGAAGTAATCCGTTTATTTCAAATTATTTTTTTATAAGCAATGCGACACACATATCACTAATATAAATTATTATCGTGCATTCTTCTTAAAACATGTATAATAATTGTTTGCTAATGCAGCCGCGTTGTGAATGTGCATTTTTAAAGTTAATGTAAACGAAGATTACAAAACAAACCCGCTGTGTGAGTCACTCTCTCTTTATATATACAGAAAAAACGGAGCTTTGAAATCAATTCAATGATAAATATTTGGTCTCGTATCTGTTCTCGTATCTGTTTCCATCACAGATTGACTTTTAGATAATCACCAAATATACATTTATCACTTCTTATAGAAAAGAAGTTTTTATCTTGATAATGTATACATCTTTATTAAAAATAATAATTCATGTTATATATGTTGCAAACATGTGCCACAAAACGGATTGTTAAGTAATGTTACATTAAATTGTCAAATTGAACAACAGATGTAATCAAAAATAAAGTATTGACTTTTTGAACGTATTTAATTCACTGAAGTGTAAAGTATACTCTTAAAGACGGTACATTCCAGAAGACACCGCATGAATAGAATCAATCACGATTGTGTCGACACGTAAAAACGCGTATAGCAAATGTGTTATCACAAATGACCACTCCCAAAAAAAAAACACGCACACAATAAACACACTACAACACACCCCGAAACACATTTGTAATGTTTTTTCCATTTCAGTCACTTACACACTATAACACCCCCCGAAATATGCACTTGTAATGTATTTTCCAATTCAATCACTCGAGCACAACTGGCAATGCCACTTATTTTGTTTTCATTCCATGGAATTATTTATCATAACGTCTTTCAATATTGTATTACGCGCATGTATATAAAGATTTCTGTTATCAACATGCTCCGACATCAATCCTAATTCAAACTCGGAACTTTTATTTCGATAGCTGTTATTAAAACACCCTATGTTCCCCTAAAAGGGAACGGTTGCATTACACGTCTGCATTACACATTGTGATGAAAACTCCTTTGACAATATAGTTCTCGCTAAAACAATGGCAGAGTATTCCCAGCTGACCTTTTTGAATAACCGGTCCCTACTATTTTACCACTTTCAGCCCTCCCTTTATATATCCTTAAAATTGACCAATTTATATCGATGGAATAATTTTCCCAATCTTAGGTGATATTTACCATTTTTGATTAGACCAAAGTATTGGGTTTGTCAACAGGAAAATTCATTTAGATTACATGCAATTTTCTTCTACGTGCTAGCTTAAAATTTCATAATAGGGCTTGATTAGGTGTTTTGCTATTTTATAGTTAATTTATTTGACAACCTACCGCTTTTAGCCGGTACAAATAGACCCTGATAAAGAGAACGTTACAGACATTGCTATTCTTTTAGGTTCTGCAATTGATTTTTACGGAAAATTGTAAGGTTTGAAATAATGATATGGAATTGCGGTAAATTACCGCTATTTTCATCTTAATTTTATCGGTTATACCCACAGAAATAAAACATGATACGCCTGCTTTACGGGGCCATTCATAGCTCACTTAATAAAGGTGATAATCAGAGTGATGTTAATTATAACAATGCAATAAGAAACAAGTTGACATTCGGAATTTCAGAATTCTGAAGCATTGTAGGTAAATAATCCGTATAAATGTCTTAATAATACATAATTAAGATGCCAACTTAACCGGAAGTTATTTCGGTAACAATGACGGGAATACGTTTTAGAATACGGTTTCTGTCTGACGTTCGTTTAACTTTCAGTTGTAATACTGCAATTGTACACATATCCGGTTAGGATAATAATTATTCTGAAGTATTATATGAAGTATAGTAAATAAAATCAAACTATCCGTCATCGATTTGACTCAGTTGGTTCTGATTTCTAACAGTATTAATTAAGGACAAGCCATCTTTCCAGTAGAGGAATTCTTACACCGACTCCAAAGTAAACCACAGCATAGACCAACTCACAAGCATATCATTTAACAGCCGTTAATTAATTCACAAAGGCGAATGTCACGCCTAAAACCCTGTGACATTTCCCATTCCGAATGTGCGGTGACCTTGGTGTGAATAAGTGCAGAGGTTTCCGATTGTATCTACCCACAATGCTTATATGACAGGAAGGGTAAATCAAATCCTTTTTTGTTTTGGATTTCGAAAATAAATATGTCATACTTCATACATGACACCGGTTTCCCATTTCTTCGCCCCCTGTTTCTTGGGTTTTATTCATGTCAGTTGTTTGTTCTTAATTCTTGGCTACAAGAAAAGGGGGCGTGGCTGGTCGATCGGTATTGGCAGATTTATGGAAATTGGAAAGTTTTCCATCAATGTTTGACAATTTTCACACGTATTAGTCACAAATATAATGCTAATTAACCAACATAAATCGGGGCAAAAGACGTAAAAACAAAACGTTGAAACAAAATAGATTTGGCACATTTAGTCGTATAAATGTTTTATGAGAATGTGTAGTGGGTTTGATAAAGGCATGTTTGGAAATGACACGACATGGACATTATGGACATTTTAAAACACTGGACAAGATAAAACAATGGACAAGAAAAATCACAAGCTGGACATTATAAAACACTTGACATGATACATTACTAACTGGACATTATAAAACACTCGACATGATATATCACTTGACATTATAAAACACTCGACATGATATATCACTGGACATTATAAAACACTCGACACAATAAAACACTGAACATTTTAAAACAATGGACATAAGACCATCGACATGTAAAATCACTGGACATGATCAATCACTGGACATTATAAACACACGACATGATACATCACTGGACATTATCACTAACTGGATATTATAAAACATTGGACATTATAAAATACCGAACATTATAAACCACTGGACATTAGAAAACACTTAACATTATAAAACGTTGGACATTCTAAATCAGTAACTGGACATTATAAACCACTTGACATTATAAACCACTGGACAAGATAAATAATAGGTTTAAACAGTATTTATAAGAAATGTGATGAACAATGTTTCGATAGTACATGTACAGGACAAGCTTTCGATGAAAACTTATGAAAATTCATCTCCTTAAAGATAAAGATAAATAATTAACTGGACATTATAAATCCTGGACATTATAAACACTCGACATGATGGATCGCTGAACATTATAAACAATGGACACGACAAATCACTGGAAATGATAAATCATATTAAATTACTGGACATTATAACTCACTGGACATCATAAAAAACACTGGAATCATAAATGAAAACATTATCTGGATATTATAAATCACTAACTACATCATTGGACATAACTCATTAACGTGACAATATAAACCACTGAATATAAAGCACTAGCTCGGCATTATAAAAAACTGGACATGGTTAAACACTGTACATGATAAACCACTGTACATGATAAACCACTGGATGTGATAAACCACATTATAAAATGCTGGAATACGGACATGATAACTGGTTGTTGGTTGAATGGTGTTTTACGTCATTTTCAGCAATTTTTTAGGCTATATTTGAAGGTTGATTTTTTTATGTTTGAAGCAGACCACCATTTTTTGTCGAGTAGAACCTTTATTCCTCCCGCGATCTGTAAGACTGCCAGCTGGTATCAACCCCGGGCATATTGGTGAGGGTTAACTTAAATCTGGTCAATACCAGATACACAGTTTGAAATTAGTTTAATAGATTCATTGAAAATGCTTAAAGCACACATTGTCTTGCGTGTTTCTTAAAGAACCCGAGCTTTAAAAGTACATGCATGGCTTTTTTACTCTGTCGCAAAACATATAAGCTCAAAGTCGATTATTCCTTCGTCTGTGGTTGTCGTATTACTGGTTTGTTATTCGCTTGTGTTGGTGTTACGATGTCGTGTATCGTCTCATATATACACAGATGGTATTTAGTTTTGCCATTTGTCCCAGCTCAATTCTGTATGTCGAAGAACATCTTTAGCCACTATATCACCCACACACATGGGAGAGTGAACTGGGAAAATTGGAAAATGTGAGATCGAGTTGAATCACACATATCTTAGATGAAGTAAGGGGTGATGAAGACAATAAGAAGACGAAAACACCTGGTCGCCATAAACTACTGGATATAAAATTGATACAACTTCTAACAAACTATTTATGTGGGAACACCCATAAAGTGTCAACAACTTCTATGATAAACGTTGAAAGTATGTAAACGGGAAGAATATACTGTAATGACGTTGTTATTATGCATAGCTATATTACATAAATAGGAGGACACGTTCTTCATTATTTGCAACAGTGTTGTTGTTCGGAAACTTATCACAAAATAAAGATAAAATAGCGAACTCATAAGATTCAGTTTTTTAACTTGACATACAAGCATATCGGTGCATCTCTCAAATATACCAAATGTCAACTTGTTCAGGGCTAGTGAGCGTGATCGGTAACAAGCATATTTCACTACCGTTCATGAACAGTCTCAATCAAACCGAGACTGCAATATTTCGTATTTATCGTATTCGGCCGTTTCCATAGGTCCACTATAAAAAAAAATTGTCATATAAACATATTGCTGCATCTCTCAAAGATTTCAGGTGTCAACTTGTCATACACGCATATTGGTGCATCTCTCACATATTTCAGGTGTCAACTTGTCATACAAGCATATTGTTGCATCTCTCACAGATTTCAGGTGTCAACTTGTCATACACACATATTGGTGCTTGTCTCACAGATATCAGGTGTCAACTTGACATACACACATACTGGTGCTTGTCTCACAGATATCAGGTGTCAACTTGACATACACACATACTGGTGCTTGTCACACAGATTTCAGGTGTCAACTTGTCATACACACATATTGGTGCTTGTCTCACAGATATCAGGTGTCAACTTGTCATACACACATACTGGTGCTTGTCTCATAGATATCAGGTGTCAACTTGTCATACACACATATTGGTGCTTGTCTCACAGATATCAGGTGTCAACTTGTCATACACACATATTGGTGCTTGTCTCACAGATATCAGGTGTCAACTTGTCATACACACATACTGGTGCTTGTCAACTCGTTTTACATCTTTTGCAGATTCAAGTTGTCAGATTAGCATATATGCATATTACTTAACTGTAATTATATAACGCAATCAACAATTATCAGATAAATAATACACTTCCCATTATAATGAACACACTTTTTAAGCTTGCAGGCACACGTCAAGGAGATACCTGATCATTTGTGTTCCTTGCAGGAGATACCTGATCATTTGTGTTCCTTGCAGTTACACGATTACTGACTGAATTCATGTTAAGAATATAATACGAAATATTAGAACAAAATCCGAGATACGTTTTTTTAATCTTCAATATTTAGGAGTTGAGAGAGCGGTGAACAGGAATGGTTGCTTTTTAACTTTTCAAAATCACGAAATATATCGGATATATAATATACACATCACGTCAAAGGGTATATGTATCTGGTATCTAAATGGCATCTTCACGCACTGCGGTTCAAGGATCTTGTATATGTGAAGTCCTGTTAAGATTAAGTATATATACCACTAAAACCCAGTCAGTGAGGCAACGATCAACCTACCCGAAGTCATCAACTATACATGTGGAATATAAAACTGAAGGTGTGCGTCCACTCCACCACCCTATACAGTGCATGAAGCCAATATAGCCCCCTGTCATGTGTAACATTTCTGATCATCCATGCCAGTGACGCATGGGTACCATGAACTACGGCGTCAAGATGCGGTGAACATCTAATGGTTATCATAAATACTTCTCACGCTATCAAAGTTTCGGTCTAAATTTGAATTGCAGTATAAACTTTATACTACATCACGCTTAATGCTACTAATTTTATATATACAAAAAATCACTGAACGTAATGATATGGGTCCGTGTACACTTGTCCTTTGCAAGACTGGAATGATACCGTCTGTCATAGACTGGAATGATACCGTCTGTCATAGACTGGAATGATACCGTCTGTCATAGACTGGAATGATACCGTCTGTCATAGATAAGCTTCTTTAAACTCGCTGACTGCGTTGTATTTAGATGAAGGTTTTCATTTATTCAGGATCCGTTGCATTTCCACCCGACGACTAGCCTACATTTCTATTTCACCCAGTTAAGTTGTTGTGTTGTTTTCTTTATCCGTGTGCAACATATCAGTTCCTTTACTCGTCTGCATTTAGGCTACATTGAAGGCAGCCTTGCTGTCTTAAATACCACACTAATGCTGTGCTGTTTCATTAACATTGTTAAATGGTGCGCAATACATAAACATATTTAATTTCCAGTGTTGCAGTTTATTGGTCTATTCTTTATCCTTATCGCGTATCGGATTGTTTTTGATGTTTTTAGTTTTTGATGTTTTTAAATATATGATGCCAAGCATATACAATCGATGTTAAGATGTCTATAAGAAATGTTACTGTGGCTGTTTGCTCTTAACTAACAGTTATATATAAGTCTCAGTAATAATGCATATATACATGTACTTGTATTAATCAAACGTCATTTGTCTTTTCAATACTTATGACAATAATGATTTGATTACATTTATTGTTTATGGAATTAAGGCTAGTAATATGAAATGTAATGGTACCTCATTGTGTGTCCATGCATGACCTTGTATTCTGACACACTATATTTTTATCGCATAATTATAATCATGCAAAACCTGCAATACAATTATTGCTTTAACTTCTTTTATTGCGTTTGTCATTTTCAGTGGTTATGTTTCTTATATTATATATGACATATTGTAAGACATTTCTGTAGTTTACCTGACACACTCACGGCCAACAATTTTAAACAAGGCTTGAGAAAACACAAATAGAAAGCTGCTGCCGGCAAGTTGTTCATGGCGGAATATCCCATCACAGTGGATTGTGTATCATACCGTCTATACAGTAGCGAAACACGACACTCATACAAGTCAGCTCAAAGGAATAATAAAAGTTGTAAAAAGTTTTACAAATATTTTTACTGCCAGCACAGGTGTGACAATGAACTTTAAGATGCTATCTCGGATTTATATATTCTAATACATTATTTAGCATATCTTAATCCATAAAACGTCAATGATGTAGTTGATTATTTTTCATATCAGCAAAGAATAACCTGACCAGTCTGACAGTTAATACCGTGTCGATTACACTTTTGAGCATTTAAGCACTTATTTCTGTCACAGTACCAATGGTCCAATAACATCAGCACGGCATTGGGGAATTCATGTCAGTGAGACAATCAGCACCATCTTGGTGTACTTATATCACAGTAACAATGGTCCCATAACATCAGCACCACCTTGGTGTACTTCTATCACAGTAACAATGGTCCCATAACATCAGCACCACCTTGGTGTACTTCTGTCACAGTAACGATGGTCCCATAACATCAGCACCACCTTGGTGTACTTCTGTCACAGTAACAATGGTCCCATAACATCAGCACCACCTTGGTGTACTTATATCACAGTAACAATGGTCCCATAACATCAGCACCACCTTGGTGTACTTATGTCACAGTAGCAATGGTCCCATAACATCAGCACCACCTTGCTGTACCTATATCACAGTAACAATGGTCCCATAAAATCAGCCATATCATATTTGGAGAGGCTAAATCATATAACAAGCACATCATACAAAAACATTGTTTACATTCCAAAATAAAATGTAGATTTAAAAAATGTCGCGCATCATTCTCTTTAATAGCGTTTTCCGAACTTCTAAATTTGGCAACAGTACATTTGATATGCTAACCTTAGAGAGGCCAGTCTTAGGTTGTATGTTGAATATATCGGATAAGTCTCCCAAACCCAAACAAATAAATATAGCTATGATAATGCGATTTAGTATTTATCCCCTCTATGTTAGTTAAACAAGATTAGCTAAATGGCTCCTTCACGCAGTGAAATTCGTCACCTGATTTCCAAAGGAATACAAATTTACAATTGAGTACGTATAAAATTGCAATTATCATTGTCACAATGTCCGAAGGCCATAATATCAAACTTTGAAAACCCGTATGGTTTTCCAATGAAGAGCATCGATATATCGATGTGAAGACCGCCATAAAATGAGTTTATAGACGTGGGATGGCCATAAAATTAAACAAATAATGAAACACAGTGGCACAGAAGTCCTTGCACCGCATGACACGGTCGTGGGCCATTGAATAACGACCAAGTTTTATATCTAACTGCATCACCTGCCCCTAACCTGTGCCATCTAGAACGAAACTACAATAGTGAGAGCCCGCTAAAGTCCAGAGCCCTTTACACAGGCTAACCATTATTACTCGCAGAATCAATGTTGAGTAAATCTTATTGACATTTATTAATTTAAGATTGATTAACACTTAAACGTACTATTTAAATGATGTGTATATAACATATAAAACATTTACCAACATAGGACGAGTACTGCATAGTAATTAAAATAAATCTACACACATAGTACAAGTTTGCATTCAGTTATCCATGTTACTAAACATGTTTTCAGATAACCAATTTGAGATCACTTATGGAGTTTTATATTGTTATTCTCCAATATTTGATTTTAAATAAATCATTTAAATTCATTTTAGGATTATTAGTGGAGCCAGCCAAAGAAATAATAGTGAACTATAATAAGATAATTTCACTATTGTATAAGAAAAAGTAAAAACACAGGGATATACGTTCACTGAAAGTCCCAATTCCCAATATATAGGTAAACTTATTTTATCAAATACAAGCGATTGCCCATTTCTTGTCTTCGCACATTGTCAAGAAAACACGTGTGATAGTTGCAGTGGACTATTTTTTTGTGAAAAAGTCCAGGAGTACTTTTACTAAAATGTACACAAAAAAGGCATTACGATCAAACCAAACATGCGCCAACCATGTGTACGTAAATAAAATTGAATAAACACACATACCTACACCATTGACTTTTGCTAATGGTAAAATCAAATGCGCAGTTAATGTTTAAGCTCTAACAATATCGCCATATTAACTATGCTAAATTCACAGATAAAATCTCAACATTTTCAATACTATGTACACATTCATTTGATTGCCAATCCGAATCCCGAACCGAATCATTAACATGATCAACAGGGAAAACTGGTAGGGTGAAACATCAAATTTGTGAAATGGGAATCATGGAATTTTGCTTTTGATAAAATGATATGCAAGACAATATTTGTTGATAGGAGTTAGTATATAAGATAATTAATTATTGATAAAAGCAACTATATAAGATAGATGTATTTCTGTATACACGAACAATATTTCATACACAACCGATTTGTCGTCGCCAAGTTAGCTTGTTCAGAGTTTGATATATTTGATATAAAGAATAAAATAAAACTTCGAATATTTGTTAGAGCAAAGATATTATATAAGGTTGGTTTCACAAAATCGGTTGCCCGGTGGCCTTGATTATAAATACATATATACACGAATAATGGGGTCTTGCATGCTGTATTCCCTTCGATAGTATTTGAAATCTCGTATATGCCAGGTCCTCCTTTCTCCCTGGTCACAGCCTGCTTCCTGTTTGATACCATTTGTCAGTATAGGGCTGATATCGGGGCGACACATTCGATTTCCAACCAATATGTTACACAGTGGTCACTGTGAAATGACACGGTCGCTCGTCCAAGGGCGCCGATTTGTCGCTCATCATTTCGCGTGCCGATTGGGACGAAATAAAGGCAATATTCTTCTTTCATCCTTCCTATTGAGTGCTAATGAAATTTCGCGTGAAATACCGCTGTGACTTCCTGTCGTAACCCTTAAGGTGGGGCAATTGACTAATGATCAACTTTCCTTTCAGTGTCCGTTGCCAGATTATTTGTTATGCGGTCTATTACTTCAAGTGGTCCTTTAAACGCAAGATTGTCTTTTATATCGGAGTGAATGGTGTTACATGCTGCATTCACGTGTATTGTAAACCAAACATGGGCGTCTTGTCCGTGACTGTCTTACGCTGGTTAATGTCGTCTTTGTAACATTTCCAACAACTTTTAATGCAAATTTATTTGTATATGAATGTATACACTTTATAGAAGAAGCCCATTCCGGTATATAGCTATTGCATACTGTCATCATCATGTGCTCTTTTTTCTTTAATCTGGAGTGCCAATTATTAGCTATATATGGAATGGTAATTTATGGTTAAATTTAATCAGCGGTTTGCGATTACGACAATCAATGTATATTGAAAACACTATTAGGGAAAATTGAAGGTTTTGGGGGTTTAAAACATGGTTTTGTTATTATATAATGTTTGAAATAAGTAGTAAATTTATTAAATAAACACGCATTATAACCTGTAGAGTGGTTTACTTGTGAATTAAATTAAACGTGTTGGGTAGTGTGTATTTTTTTCTGAAGTAATATAATATTTAAATCGGTAGCACTTCTGTTGACATTGAATGCCTGGTATATCCCGACCTTGTTGATTGTGCATTTGGTGTTTTCTACTGATTTATTCGTGATATTTGATTTTGTTTTGAATGGTTTCTTTTTATTAAAACTCTGCAAATCCCAATTCGTATGTTTGTAATATTACTCTCTGTAAGACGGTCTGGAATGATGTGTTTGACATCACTATGTATACATGTTCATGCAAAAGATATAGTTATCAATATTGCTAAATCACTGCACAGCGCTCTGAAACAAGTGACAAGCGTTCTGTATGAATAGATTATGCTGTTTGCGTTTTAGTACAAATGTTTTAGTTTAATAAAACAATCACATGCTACTTTTATTGAACTCCATTGTTTTATCTTATTGAATAAAGACGCGATTAACCATAAAAACGCCATAACGTTTCCCTATCACGCTACTTTAAACGACAATAACATGACAGTGGCATGAAACTTGAATGTAATAAACAGTCAAAACAATTTCCGTACATTCGTTCTAAACGCTTTATTTAATTAATATTCGCTGAACGGCGTTGTTGTTGCATTAGGTTACACTATTCCGCAATTATACAAGCATTGGTGGAGAATCGCAGACTCAAAGCTGCTGGAAAAACCATTGACAAAACCAGGGGGCACCTGGGTAAAAATGTATAGGTTTTGTACTGAAAAATGGACTTGCGACCCCTTCCTCTCTATATAAAATAGAAGGAGATAAGGTTTAAAAATGAGATGGAACATTTCTTGTTGTTATTGCTTCTTTTCAACAGTTTCTCAATCTTCGATCAGCCCATGGAAACGATAGTAACGCTTAAAGTTGCTTTGTCTTTATTAATTGCATAATTGTATGTTTTCGTTTGTTATTATTGTATCAGGGTTCTTATACTAGATCCCTGATTGTATTCAACAAGTGAACTGTTCTTTTTAAAGTGGCTTACACTGATTGTAAATAAGACCGCAAGTAGCATTGACCTGACGTGTTAATTATGTTGCTGATGATCGAGGTAATTGATATATTTGATGCAGAGGATTATCTTTTTAAACCAATTATGTATTCCCAAGACTTTGTTACATGTGAAATTGACTTGCAGAAAGTGGACACCACCCGGAATGATTCAGATACATGATTGGATAACACCACCCGGAATGATTTAGATACATGGTTGGATATTCACATGGTTTACAACTAAGTCGTCAAAACACACATGTGTGACTGCATTTCCAACTTTACGCTATTTTAGTTATCTGCTTTAAACATTTAATCAACACGAGCTTATCAGAACATAGCATTATAGAAAAGTTATTTAGACTTCAACCATTATATCATTAAAGAAAAACATGAATATTAACAGTTTACGCATACTCAATAATACAGATAGGAAGCCGTGGGTATGTGGCGGGTTGGGGAGGGGGTATGTAGACTAAGTTAACTAGAAACACATACAAATTATAGCGTTTTTTAGTTTTAAATATGTATATTATATTGTCAGTTCCAACATATGTTATCGCATTCCCATGTATGGAATGTGCAAGTTTTCTTTAAACTCACGCAATAATAATATAAATTATGTATTCAATACTTTTTCTAATTTACATGAAATCGAAGAAGTGCATTCACATTTGTTACCCAAGTATTGTTATTACTACCTCGTGTTCGCAGGTGATATCTGAACATTTTAATGTTGATAAAACTGCGATAAAATCTCCTTTTATAGAATGAAATCGGCGTTTGAGGGGCTCTACTTTTGATTCTTTCATTATCCCGTCTTTGTTGTCACATGATTCGAAAATGTATTTCTGTCAAAGTTGTAAATGTACATCGACTATGCATTGATGACATGAAATGTGTCATGTCTCTCAAGCAGTCGAACTCTCCACCCCAAACACGCCCTTATTGGAACGTAATTTCAAATGGTACTGAAAAAGAAAAAGGTAAACTGTTGTTAACGTCTAATAAAGGAATACAAAAACCTCTCTATAACTCTCGAAGGTTAACTGATATAATGAAAATAGTATAGGCAATAAGCATTAGACACTTAGACTTGTATTTTGTACACTACGTGTAGGTAAATTGAAATTAAGGATACCGCAGACATTAATGAAAAGTACACACATGAACGCATTAGATTAATTGATAGGTTTGATAAGTGAATTGAAATGCGAAGCTATATTATTTATTGGCCCACACAATTAAATGACAAACCACTTTCATACTGAATATAAATCAAATTGTGAATCTGCACGAAAAAATAACACATATATTTAGGATTAAAACATTTATAAAAAAACAACAACAATTAACCACTTAGATGTTATTTTCGCCAAGAAAGACCTAAATAAATGTCTTACAACGCTAACTAAAATGGATCATTTCAAACTAATGAGTTTTCTTATGAAAGAAAACGAACCACCCATCCATCTTAATGGCAGACTATTTATCAGAGATAACAAAAGTGAAACATCGCATGTACAACGTCATTAGCATTATACACCAAATGATTGTCGCACACCTCAGTCTACACACTGTGCTTGGCGTCCTGACACTTTGTCTAGATAAACACCTCAAAACACACCACAGCCATATGTACTTACAACCAAATATAAATCTATGAACGTAAGAAACCTTCTCACGGAAATCGAATTAGCAAGTAACCAGTTTGTTGCGATACCCGGGTAGATGTTTATGTCATCAGATATCACATACTGCACTATGACACTATTTATTTATTTCAATCAAATGTATAAGAAACCCCTAAGGTACGTCTCCGTGTATGTATGTTACAATACCTGCCAATTCAGAGAGCAAGTTCGGCCAATATTAAAAGGGGCGGAACTTTCATGAGTAGGCCTTGGTACTTCTAGCGAATAAATTAATTTATTATCATGTACGTTTGTGAAAATATCGTACACGAACTCAGGCATGTAGGTTCGACAGGTGCATATTTAAAATAAATAAATCAGAAACAAAAAAGTTTTAGGAGGCGGTATAGTTCTTTTCCGACTTGACTGCGCATAACGTCACACATGAAGTTGCTACAAATGTTTAAGGAACAGCGTTAGTACCGTAATGAAAATAGTTAAACAACTAACAGTTGTTGGTGAATTCTATCGCTTCGTATATTTTGTTGATAAATCGGACTGGGTTTGAAATAACATAAACTTAGCCAAGTTAAAACTTTCGGGTTTTATCCTTTGCAAAGCCGGTTTTGACGCAAGTGCACGTAATCGGTAATTTTTTTTAAAGACGCGTTGTTATGTCATCGTGTATGTTAGCCTTACGTATGCATATCGATATGAAAAGTGTTTGTGCCACGCCTATGGAAACGACAGGTAAACGTTTAATTCTAGTATAGGCCATAATGTTGTTTGTTACTTTACATTAAATAAAAGTTTTTTTAAGCGACGTCCATGTAACGACTAATTGTAGCAACATCATACGTGGCGTCAGGTGTAGATAACACAAAATCGGATTTAAGATAAGTTAATTCGAACAAAATAATCTATTATTTATGACATATAATTGGACATATATGATATATTTAACTTTGTAGAACCTGGCATAACTGTTTTGAACATATCGCTAAATGGTTAGACTGAGTTAATTTATCTAACATCTTAAACAAGAAGATGGGTTCTTTTAATGTTCATGCTAATGTCATACTAGCATACTTAATGCAAACTTCTGTGCACTTTCAGGTCAAGATCTTTTTCCAAAACAGACGTTCTAAATATAAGAAGATCGTGAAACACAACCCAGATGTCACCCCGTCACTGGCGCAATTGGGAAACGTAGGAAACGCCGGTCAGGAGACGGACTCGCAACAACCACAGCATCAGGCTCAACAGGCATCACCAACTATTACTCATTCTCAACATTCCCCAGAAATGTTGGCATCTCAACGTGGCCAGCAAAATACAAACACTAGCATTATGCATAATGGCCACAACACGTCTATACTGCAACCTCCGCATTCGGCATCCGTCAGTCCTCAGCCTGAAATGAAATGGTCAGAAATAAACAATATGAATGTGTCGTCGGCAAACAACGGTTATATGTCGGGAATGCCAGCCATGACCTCCCATCACTATTCCTGGTATCCACAACATTATAGCAATGACCATTCTTAATTTACAATGTGCATTTCCGTTCAACGTAAACTTAAGCTTAATTTTCCAATTGCATCGTTCGATAAAATAAATCAATCGTACTTTCAGTGACATCATTCAGAGATCAAATTCAAGAAAAGTCGTTTGTGTCAGGAGTTATAGTGGACAGATTATCGGAGCTTGTCTTTACTTTACAGAACTTGCAAAACAAAGTTTGGTGAAAACTCTAGGAAACGTATCGGCTTTTTGCGTTTAAAAATACACTTGACAGTATAACAAGACGTGCAGTGTAGATGCGCTGAACAAGACATCCTCTGGAATGTTACGGGCCGGCAATAGAAGAAACAATTCTTTCAACAATAATTTATAAGGCAGTGAGTTCATCAACTTGACCACGCCTCAGTTTGTTGAAGACAACTGCTCCTTTATTCTCAGGACTGTCTCAATGTGTGGATGTGATGTTTTATGCAGATGATGTCTCTGCCAAACTGATATTAGAGCACAACTTAAGTGTATATTTTATTGATGCAATATCGTTTTATGTTTACCATGCGAACAATCTAATTTCAACTAATTTATTGAAAACGTATATATAAAAACAAAACTCAGTATATTAACTTTCAGTTTTGATATACCTACATTTTGAAATACCTAAAAAAAATCTCTACTTTAAAATACATGTTCATGTGGCTTATGTTTTTAAGAGCATGTTCTACTGATCGTTGCATTGGTTATACATCTTGTTGGGATTGTTTATTATGCAAAATAGCAATGTATAAGATGTATTCAAATTGCAAGATGAATCATAATTTGACTAAGTATGCAACATCATCTATGTTATTTACTTCGATACTTTTTGTTGATTTTAAAACATTTGTACTGTGAAGTATATAACTGAGATGAGGAGTTCTTGCAAGATGTATGTTGGATATATATGGCCATTTTGATGTTATGGAAGAACATCGAGTACTAACACCTATGGTAACTTACACTAGTTATATTAACTGTATTTTTATGCTTTTTGTCAGGTGTAATTGTTAAAATTAAGTGGTCAAACCACTATTAATATGTATATAAATATGATTAAAATTTACATTTAGCGATAGTCTTTTTAAGATTAATTTCACATTTAGTAAATTTGATAAAGCACACGCACACGCACACGCACACGCACACGTATATATATAACATTATAGTTATGCAACCACATAAACGAATATATAACACAATGAAGAGCGTCGGAGTCTGAAAAAAAGGAATCACGAGTACCGTATACACACTGATGGTATCACGAGTACCGTATACACACTGATGGTATCACGAGTACCGTATACACACTGACGGTATCACGAGTACTGTATACACACTGACGGTATCACGAGTACTGTATACACACTGACGGTATCACGAGTACTGTATACACACTGACGGTATCACGAGTACCGTATACACACTGACGGTATCGCGAGTACCGTATACACACTGACGGTATCGCGAGTACCGTATACACACTGACGGTATCGCGAGTACCGTATACACACTGACGGTATCGCGAGTACCGTATACACACTGATGGTATCACGAGTACCGTATACACACTGACGGTATCACGAGTACCGTATACACACTGACGGTATCACGAGTACCGTATACACACTGATGGTGATACGAGTACCGTATACACACTAACGGTATCACGAGTATCGTATACACACTGACGGTATCACGAGTACTGTATACACACTGATTGTATCACGAGTACCGTACACACACTGATGGTATCACGAGTACCGTATACACACTGATGGTATCGCGAGTGCCGTATACACACTGATGGTATCGCGAGTATCGTATACACACTGACGGTATCGCGAGTACCGTATACACACTGATGATATCGCGAGTATCGTATACACACTGACGGTATCGCGAGTACTGTATACACACTGATGGTATCACGAGTACTGTATACACACTGATATCAGTGTATCACGAGTACTGTATACACACTGATGGTATCACGAATATCGTATACACACTGACGGTATCACGAGTACCGTATACACACTGATGGACGAATATCGTATACACACTGACGATATCACGAGTACCGTATACACACTGACGGTATCACGAGTACCGTATACACACTGATGGTATCACGAGTACCGTATACACACTGATGGGCGAATATCGTATACACACTGACGATATCACGAGTACCGTATACACACTGACGGTATCACGAGTACCGTATACACACTGATGGTATCACGAGTACCGTATACACACTGACGATATCACGAGTACCGTATACACACTGACGGTATCACGAGTACCGAATACACACTGATGGTATGCATGGATGGTATTGGTACATTGAAGCCGCAGTAGTGATATACTCGATGAAATGCATTATATACTGTATACTATTACCCTGTCCTATATAATATACGTTGCATACCATACTAATGTGTTATTATATGCTGCATAAAACATTATACATTATATTGTGTCAAATAATAAAAAACGTCACTCTGTATACTATACATAACAAACTGTATACGAAAATCATATATTGTATAATATACATTTTGTAACTTTTAATATATATATAAATATATATATACTGTATATTAAAATGTATATTCTGTATAACAAACATTATATACTGTTAATACAGGTTGTATTTTCAATAGAATGAATATAAGTAAAACACTTGAAATAATAATTGAAAGTAATAAAGCATTAAATGCATTAACAAAGTCCGTCCGTTTGGAGACATACCCAGAACCCCTTAAATGTCCTTCACGTGTATAGATAACATACGGTTATTTCTGAAAAATATAATCAGGCACGCATTAACAGCACAACTACTGAATTAAAAAAGGGTGGATGATTAGTTAATAGTTGTAGTAAAACAGAACGACATTTATAGAAATGTATTCAAATATTGAAATGGGGTTTAACATTTGCCTCAATATATGTAAATACACGCAATCAAGATATTATAAGAAAAAAACGGATAGAAACGGACAAGTTCACTAGAAGTTAGTTTTGTATTTCCATCATAACATTTTTGTACAGATCTTCATCAATAACACTGTCTTTATTTTATATTATTTTTGAGAAAATGAATATTCACTTTGTACATATATATATTACAGAATGCGTCGATATAATTTAAAAATATGTAACAGTATAACTTTTTTTTTTTAGCAAAACCCGATTTGAAATCCAATATTCATATATGCATGTACCTTTTATATTTTCAGGTCAAGATATGGTTCCAAAACAAACGTTCAAAATACAAGAAGATCATGAAACAAAATCCAGGCGCCCCGTCACCTGCACAATCCCAACTTGGAAGCGGAGGTCAAGGATCGGTGACCCCACAACCACAGCTTCAAGCTCAACAGCCATCCCCACCGCCCGCCCAGCATTCGTCAGAGATTCCCACATCCCAACATGGCCATCAACATCAGCAACATAATAATAATATGCACATTGGACATCACCCTTCTATGCTGCCACCACCACAATCCTCGTCAGTAAGTCCGCAACCGGAAATGAAATGGTCAGACATAAATAATATGAATGCGTCATCAGTAAATAATACTTATATGTCAGGAATGCCGCCGATGGCAATGGCTCCACACCACTATTCTTGGTATTCCCAGCCACATCAACAGTCTCTCCTTACTTAAACCTGATGTGTAGGTATAGTTTATATGCTGAAAAGTCGTTTTCTGTTTGAATGTGGTTAAAACACGACGCACATGTATGGCGGCCAACATAATTCAACGCAGCTACTACCTTAATGTGTAGAACTGTTTCATGTATTTGCCAATACTTTTGCTGGGCGGCGGTATGTAGCTATTTCGTGCAGTCTCCACGACCTGTGCTGGGTGGCGAATTTAACTATTTCGTGCAGTCTCCACGACGTTTGCTGGTCGACGAATGGAACTAGTTCGTGCAGTCTCCAAGACATGTGCTGGGCGACGGTATGGAACTGTATCGTGTTATCTACAAGGCTGGGCGGCGATGTGGATTGGAAGTTAGAAGATGAGGATTTTGTTTGATGAATTTCTTGCAAGAGAACGTTTGGACAGGGCTATTTCGACTTATGTAGACAAGTCGTTCACATTGCCAAAATAGCATAAATATGCAGATGACAATGATCATTCCTTTCCACTGTCTCTACGATGCTAAAATACATAAAATGCTCAAAATGATCTGATTTATATGAGTGATAACAGTTACTGTCTGTATGCAGAAAATTGATTTGAAATGCATAACATATTGTCGGATGATGAAGATGACGTAACATTGATAGAATTGGAAGTGTTCCATCATTCTTTATTGGAGATTGCCACGTAGTTCTCAGGGTGATTTGTGTATTTATATTTAAAAAAGAATATGTGGCATATATGACACTGATTAAATAACCCACTGTGGGATATTGCCAAATTGATATGTAAATCAAATATATATGTATATATTTATTGCATTTTTTATTTTAAATGTTTATATGTTGTAATGTTATTTCAGAACTATAAAAATATATTATACTTCTTTCTCTCATGTACGATATTATAATACCTGTGTAGCATGCTAAAGTTGTATTGTACGATATTATAATACCTGTGTAGCATGCTACAGTTGTATTGTACGATATTATAATACCTGTGTAGCATGCTACAGTTGTATTGTACGATATTATAATACGTGTGTATAAACATCCTACACTCATACGTGTAATTATGTCCCCAGACCATTGGTATTTACTTTTTGTTTTAACATATTTTTATTAGTGCTGAAATTGTGTTTAATAAAAACGCTACTCCTCAAAGTTGATATTGTTAGGAATTGATATTATTTTAGAAATGCTGCTATAAATCAAACAAGTTATACTAATGTAATCTATGTCAGGGAAGAGACTAACAGTTTAACACGACGTAACACTGTATAGCTAATAGTTCTGTGTTTGTTCCCCAAAACACCCCTTTGTCACATAAATGGAATGGTCTTAATTCAAAGAAAAAACAGTCCATTATATATATGGAGCGTGTTAAGGGTTAAAAAGAAACGCACATTCAAGCAACACTGAACATGTCATTTATATTTATTTAAAGGTAGAGATAAATGAATTTATCGTTTGTTTACTAAATCAGTTGTCATTTGTATAACATGAACCCCATTAACTTACAAGTACGAATTTAATTCATTTTGTTTATATACATGTTTTTGTTTTCATGCCTCTTGTCGGCCATTTGATATTAATGTCAGCATAGAAATGTTCGTATTAATGCAAATGCACTGCTTTAGTTTGTCCATAGTCACTTTTACATCTAAATCTATTTCATTTTGAGTTTGGACCATTAAGAAATATGTATCAAAACTTAGTACTGTCAACCACCTTTACAAATACCACCACCAGACTGTGCGTTGTATTACCTGGTACCAAGCGTCTGGTTTGACGTTGACCACCACCAGACGGTGGAGTTGTATTACCTGGTACAAAGCGTCTGGTTTGCACCACGTTGATTTTATAATACATGTGTTAAGTGGACAAACTACTCTGCATTTAATATGTATATGAATGAGATTACAAGTTGAAGTTGCTCTATACGTTTGTTGTAGTTTTATTTATTCATGTCGCTTTTGTTTGGTAAACGAATAATAGTAAGATTGGAAGGTTAACGGTAAATAAATTTAAAAACAAATTCCACGGAAGTCAGTAAGCTTCAATGAACAAGTTTTAGCTCATTTTCAACTTTATATATGGTCTATTAAATTTTAATAAAACTTTTTTTAACAAAAGCTACTAGATTCTCTCAGATTAATTCAATTTAAGAATGTTGTATGTTTTAATGAGTATTACAATGAAAATAAAAGTCCCGTTGTTGCCGCTTAAGCACAAACCTCGACATAAAGACGTACGTCTGACTGTCTGTACGGATGACCGTACGTCCGTCTGTCTGTATGTACGGATGTCCATACGTTAGTCTGTCTGTACGTCAGTCTGTTGGTCTGTCTGTCTGTACGGATGTCCGTACGCTAGTCTGTCTGTCTGTACGGATGTCCGTACGTTTGTCTGTCTGTCTGTACGGATGTCCGTACGTCAGTCATGATGTTAATACATTTAGATTTTGGCTAAATGGTTTCTTTCAACAATATCTTTACAACTATAAGTTATACAACTTTCAAATTTAATTAATGGGTAGATGAGTACATACTGTACATATACATATAAACTACACCTGTTTGCTTCGGTCACACGTTTCTGTCAGCTCGATTTGCCTTGTTGGCCACAGCATTATTACATATAGTTTATACCTTATTAAAATAAATGACCTTAATTGGAAGCGAGAACATGCACGACAACCATGCATTACTAATATTCCTGACAACATGCACGTTAACCACGCATTTACTACTATGACTGACAACGTGCACGCTAACCACGCATTTACTACTATGCCTGACAACATGCACGCTAACCAAGCATTTATTACTATGCCTGACAACGTGCACGCTAACCACGCATTTACTACTATTCCTGACAACAAGCACGCTAACCACGCATTTACTACTATGCCTGACAACGTGCACGCAAACCACGCATTTACTACTATGCCTGACAACATGCACGTTGACCAAGCGTTTGATACTATGCCTGACAACATGCACGTTAACCACGCATTTACTACTATGCCTGACAACATGCACGCTAACCACGCATTTACTACTATGCCTGACAACATGCACGCTAACCACGCATTTGCTACTATGCCTGACAACATGCACGTTAACCACGCATTTACTACTATGCCTGACAACATGCACGCTAACCACGCATTGACTACTAAGCCTGACAACATGCACGTTAACCACGCATTTGATACTATACCTGACAACATGCACGTTAACCACGCATTGACTACTAAGCCTGACAACATGCACGTTAACCACGCATTGACTACTAAGCCTGACAACATGCACGTTAACGACGCAGTTACTAATATGCCTGACAACATGCACGCTAACCACGCATTGACTACTAAGCCTGACAACATGCACGTTAACCACGCATTTGATACTATACTGACAACATGCACGCTAACCACGCATTGACTACTATGCCTGACAACATACACGCTAACGACCCAGTTACTAATATGCCTGACAACATACACGTTAACCACGCATTTACTACTCTGCCTGACAACATGCACGCTAACCACGCATTTGCTACTATGCCTGACAACATGCACCCTAACCATTTACTACTCTGCCTGACAACATGCACGCTAACCACGCATTTGCTACTATGCCTGACAACATGCACCCTAACCACGCATTGACTACTATGCCTGACAACATACACGCTAACGACGCAGTTACTAATATGCCTGACAACATACACGTTAACCACGCATTTACTACTCTGCCTGACAACATGCACGCTAACCACGCATTTGCTACTATGCCTGACAACATGCACCCTAAACACGCATTTACTACTCTGCATGACAACATGCACGCTAACCACGCATTTGCTACTATGCCTGACAACATGCATCCTAACCACGCATTTACTACTATACCTGACAACATGCACGCTAATCACGCAGTTACTTATATGCCTGACAACATGCACGTTAACCATGCAGTTACTAATATGCCTGACAAAGTTACGGTAATAAGTTCAAAACAAATCAATATTAAAACAAGGGACCCTGAAGTCGAGTGTTTACTATATCTATCCAGATCTAAGACAGTCAGAACATTTTATTGAGGACATATATAATCAAGCGGTTGAAGAAGATGAACAGAATTACATCGTCAGGAGATTTTACATGGCTTTCAAAACGTATATAAAATGGGATTGGTCTGTTGATAAATATGGTTTATTAAATAAATTGAGTATATTCTTT
Source organism: Cyrtodaria siliqua (assembly GCA_037043455.1). Lineage (NCBI taxonomy): Eukaryota > Metazoa > Mollusca > Bivalvia > Adapedonta > Hiatellidae > Cyrtodaria > Cyrtodaria siliqua. The sequence goes on along the minus strand of JAWPHD010004157.1, from coordinate 65,062 downwards.
CGAGAGAGAAAACGCAGTAGTATAGCAAAAAAGAACGAGATGAAGTGGACTATTGTGACCACATTTTGTCTGTCATCCATCAACAAGTTCAAATTACTTCTCTGAAACAGCTTAGATTATTTTAAACGGTTTTCACCCATGAGGTCATGGGATTAATTACTTCCAAGTTGAGGTCGAGTAGCATCCGTTACTGAAAAAAAATTAAAAAAATTGGAGCAATATTATTTTGAAGAACTATTCAACCGATTTTGACATTGTTTTACAGAAATGATGTTACATCATATGCTAAAGTAATCGCTAAATGCCTCACCCCAGGAACAAATGATTTTCTTTTAGAGATTTATAGGGAGAACATATTATCTTATCCGAATCTGCCGAGCCAATGGTATTCACTTTAACCGAGGTCAATACAAATGACCCTGTGATCAAAAACAGTCTCACTACTTGGTCAAATGATTTTAAACATAATTATATACAGAAACTGTTAAACATACTGATTAAATCTGCATGGCCAATGACATTTATCTGCATGGTCAATGACATTGTCAGTGACATTTATCTGCATGGTCAATGACATTTATCTGCATGGTCAGTGACATTTATCTGCATGGTCAATGACATTTATCTGCATGGCCAATGACATTTATCTGCATTGTCAATGACATTTATCTGCATTTATCTGCATGGCCAATGACATTTATCTGCATGGCCAATGACATTTATCTGCATGGTCAGTGACATTTATCTGCATGGTCAGTGACATTAAATCTGCATGGCCAATGACATTTATCTGCATGGTCAATGACATTAAATCTGCATGGTCAATGACATTTATCTGCATGGCCAGTGACATTTATCTGCATGGCCAATGACATTAAATCTGCATGGTCAATGCCAATGACATTTATCTGCATGGCCAATGACATTTATTTGCATGGTCAATGACATTTATCTGCATGGCCAGTGACATTTATCTGCATGGCCAATGACATTTATCTGCATGGTTAGTGACATTTATCTGCATTGTCAGTGACATTTATCTGCATTGTCAATGACATTAAATCTGCATGGTCAATGCCAATGGCATTTATCTGCATGGCCAATGACATTTATCTGCATGGTCAGTGACATTTATCTGCATGGCCAGTGACATTAAATCTGCATGGCCAATGACATTTATCTGCATGTCAATGACATTTATCTGCATGTCAATGACATTAAATCTGCATGGTCAATGACATTTATCTGCATGGCCAATGACATTTATCTGCATGGTCAGTGTCATTAAATCTGCATGGTCAATGACATTAAATCTGCATGGTCAATGACATTTATCTGCATGGTCAGTGACATTCATCTGCATGGTCAGTGACATTTATCTGCATGGTCAGTGACATTTATCTGCATGGTCAATGACATTAAATCTGCATGGTCAATGACATTTATCTGCATGGTCAATGACATTTATCTGCATGGTCAGTGACATTTATCTGCATGGTCAATGACATTTATCTGCATGGTCAATGACATTTATCTGAATGGTCAATGCCATTAAATCTGCATGGTCAATGACATTTATCTGCATGGTCAATGACATTAAATCTGCATGGTCAATGGCATTTATCTGCATGGTCATTGACATTTATCTGCATGGTCAATGACATTTAACTGCATGGTCAATGACATTTATCTGCATGGTCAATGACATTTATCTGCATGGTCAGTGACATTTAACTGCATGGTCAGTAACATTTAACTGCATGGTCAATGACATTTATCTGCATGGTCAGTGACATTTAACTGCATGGTCAGTGACATTTATCTGCATGGTCAGTGACATTTAACTGCATGGTCAGTGACATTTATCTGCATGTTCAATGACATTTATCTGCATGGTCAGTGACATTTATCTGCATGTCAGTGACATTTATCTGCATGGTCAGTGACATTTATGTGCATGGTCAGTGACATTTAACTGCATGGTCAATGACGTTTATCTGTTGCATGAAACATCTTACTGTCGTCGATTATCGAGTTTACCATTGCTCACCTTGGTTAAAAAAAATTATAACAATCGAACAGGAAAAGTAGCGTCCAAGGACGACAGTCACCACAAAACTAGGAACAACTTTAAAGATGATTAAAGGCAAAATAAGACATCACAAACACAAAAGGGTTGACACAATAGGGCTACCGCCTTGGAACGGTCAGTGGCAAGTTTACCGGGCCATTCCGAACTGGAAGTTTCCGAGCTAAAAGTGATTTGCCCAAACAAAACTGTACACAATCTGGTACGTTGACCTTTTTTTAATTTGACTGCACTATTTTGGTCTTTTGCTGGTTTTGCCAGAATTCTCCTTCACTACCCATAAAACTTTCATATTTTGGGTTGCAGTGTCTTCCTATAGCCGCACATCCAATTTCAGACTGTGTTCATCTCACCTGAAACAACAATAAATATACATGTATACGACAGCAATTATTAAATATATTTAAAAACGAATAACACACCACTACTTTTAATGGCGCAAGATTTATCCTACCGTGGGATTCAAAGGAGGTAACTGTGAATGACCTTCAGGCCATTTTTGGGCTTCTTGATTATATGTTTGTGCTAGGAACAACTTAATAAATTCGTTATCGAAGTATATCTAATTGATCAGTCCGATCACTGTCTTGTCACACGAAGACTTGCTAGGGCATAGTCTGGCATCCATACGTCGTCTCAGTCTGACCATTGTGGTCTTGCCACACGAAGACTTGCTGGGACATAGCCTGGCATCCATACGTCGTCTCAGTCTGACCATTGTGGTCATGCCGCACGAAGACTTGCTGGGACATAGCCTGGCATCCATACGTCGTCTCAGTCTGACCATTGTGGTCTTGCCGCACGAAGACTTGCTGGGACATAGCCTGGCATCCATACGTCGTCTCAGTCTGACCATTGTGGTCTTGCCGCACGAAGACTTGCTGGGACATAGCCTGGCATCCATACGTCGTCTCAGTCTGACCATTGTGGTCTTGCCGCATGAAGACTTGCTGGGACATAGCCTGGCATCCATACGTCGTCTCAGTCTGATCATTGTGGTCTTGCCGCACGAAGACTTGCTGGGACATAGCCTGGCATCCAAACGTCGTCTCAGTCTGACCATTGTGGTCTTGCCGCACGAAGACTTGCTGGGACATAGCCTGGCATCCATACGTCGCCTCAGTCTGACCATTGTGGTCTTGCCACACGAAGACTTGCTGGGACATATCCTGGCATCCATACGTCGTCTCAGTCTGACCATTGTGGTCTTGCCGCACGAAGACTTGCTGGGACATAGCCTGGCATCCATACGTCGTCTCAGTCTGACCATTGTGGTCTTGCCTCATGAAGACTTGCTGGGACATAGCCTGGCATCCAAACGTCGTCTCAGTCTGATCATTGTGGTCTTGCCGCACGAAGACTTGCTGGGACATAGCCTGGCATCCAAACGTCGTCTCAGTCTGACCATTGTGGTCTTGCCGCACGAAGACTTGCTGGGACATAGCCTGGCATCCATACGTCGCCTCAGTCTGACCATTGTGGTCTTGCCACACGAAGACTTGCTGGGACATATCCTGGCATCCATACGTCGTCTCAGTCTGACCATTGTGGTCTTGCCACACGAAGACTTGCTGGGACATAGCCTGGCATCCAAACGTCGTCTCAGTCTGACCATTGTGGTCTTGCCGCACGAAGACTTGCTGGGACATAGCCTGGCATCCATACGTCGCCTCAGTCTGACCATTGTGGTCTTGCCACACGAAGACTTGCTTGGACATATCCTGGCATCCATACGTCGCCTCAGTCTGACCATTGTGGTCTTGCCACACGAAGACTTTCTGGGACATAGCCTGGCATCCATACGTCGTCTCAGTCTGACCATTGTGGTCTTGCTGCACGAAGACTTGCTGGGACATAGCCTGGCATCCATACCTTGCCACCGTCTTACACTACAGTAAACTGTAGGCTGTATGAAGCAATCACACATTATTCGATTTTGACAAAAACTTGATATCAGGAATGCTGAATCCAACATAAACTATGTTGCATTGTACGTCGTGAAATAAGTGTCATGACAACCATAGGTGTTGTGTAGCTATCATACATTGATCAGTCGATTCTATTCTTAACAGTATGGTCCTGTGTATCTGGAAAAAGTCAAGTCTTAATAAATTCTGCTCATCCTCGTGTATAACATTGCGGCGTATACGGTTATACTATAAACTCGTCACCTACCAGGTGTGCGTACAATTAAAGTCGAACTATGTTACACGATCTTACACTCAAGAAATAAAACAAGAAAATAAACAGTTTCATGATATATTTTATGGTTATCCTTAATAAACTTCGAAACAAGAAACGTTGAACAAATTACGTAACTAAGTGCTGTGGAATAATATGTATAAGGTGTATCGGTTATGAACCTGGTTACTGAAAACACTCGTTACATTCCATATAGGTATCGGTTATACACCTGTTACATTCCATATAGGTATATAAAATCCTGACAGGTGAAAATGCTAAGTATTTAATATGATGTTAAATGGCAAAGGAACAAAAAAAATAAACAAAACTGGGCATCTTCGGTACAGATATTACTGGGCATCTTCGGTACAGATATTACTGGGCATCTTCGATACAGATATTACTGGGCATCTTCGGTACAGATATTACTGGGCATCTTCGGTACAGATATTACTGGGCATCTTCGGTACTGATATTACTGGGCATCTTCGGTACAGATATTACTGGGCATCTTCGGTACAGATATTACTGGGCATCTTCGATACAGATATTACTGGGAATCTTCGGTACAGATATTACTGGGCATTTTCGATACAGATATTACTGGGCATCTTCGATACAGATATTACTGGGCATCTTCGGTACAGATATTACTGGGCATCTTTGATACAGATATTACTGGGCATCTTCGGTACTGATATTACTGGGCATCTTCGGTACAGATATTACTGGGCATCTTCGGTACTGATATTACTTCAGCAATTGGGTTTTAAATGAAGGTGTAGGACATGCAAATGTCTTTTTATCACTGTTTTAACAAATATAAAAAGTAACGTTTTGACAAATTTTGTAATACACGTATATATGATTCGACTAGGACTAAAACATATTCGCTGTTTCATGAGTTTACGTATAAACCTTACTTAGATATATTTTAAAAACGAAATTTCCGTGTGGCCTTTTCACATTTCAGCATGTTAGCACATAGGTTACATATGAAATCAGGGCGCTCGCATAACCCACATAAAACACAGTAAATGAAAGAACATGTTCCGAACATCGATTTTGTTTGTAGTAGAGGCATACCACCTCGTGTTCCCCGGATGGAACAAGTACTGTATACCTCCCACCGTCCGTAAGAATGAGAGGTAATATAAGATGCAACACCTTTTACGCCCCCTAGCACCGACTTACGGTGTATTATATTTTAAAGCCACATCGATTGGACTCGACTATCCCAAAGGACCACTAACTAACACACTACTGAAGTGTAGTCGGGCGACATTTTACAGCCGCCATACAGCACGATGCAAATGGCAATACAGCCGCCATACAACATTGTAAATGTCAATACAGCCGCCATATAACACTGTAAATGTCAATACAGCCGCCATACAACACTATGTAAATGTCAATACAGCCGCCATACAACACTATGTAAATGTCAATACAGCCGCCATACTACACTATGTACATGTCAATACAGCCGCCATATAACACTGTAAATGTCAATACAGCCGCCATACAACACTATGTAAATGGCAATACAGCCGCCATACAACACTATGTAAATGGCAATACAGCCGCCATACAACACTATGTACATGTCAATACAGCCGCCATACAACACTGTGTAAATGGCAATACAGCTGCCATACAACACTGTAAATGTCAATACAGCCGCCATACAACACTATGTACATGTCAATACAGCCGCCATACAGCACTATGTAAATGTCAATACAGCCGCCATACAACACTATGTAAATGTCAATACAGCCGCCATACAACACTATGTAAATGGTAATACAGCCGCCATACAACACTATGTAAATGTCAATACAGCCGCCATACAACACTGTAAATGTCAATACAGCCGCCATACAACACTATGTAAATGTCAATACAGCCGCCATACAGCACTATGTAAATGGCAATACAGCCGCCATACAACACTATGTAAATGGCAATACAGCCGCCATACAACACTATGTAAATGTCAATACAGCCGCCATACAACACTGTAAATGTCAATACAGCCGCCATACAACACTATGTAAATGTCAATACAGCCGCCATGTAAATGTCAATACAGCCGCCATACAACGCTATGTAAATGTCAATACAGCCGCCATACAGCACTATGTAAATGGCAATACAGCCGCCATACAACACTATGTAAATGTCAATACAGCCGCCATACAACACTATGTAAATGTCAATAAAGCCGCCATACAACACTGTAAATGTCAATACAGCCGCCATACAACACTATGTAAACGGCAATACAGCCGTCATACAACACTATGTAAACGTCAATACAGCCGCCATACAACACTATGTAAACGTCAATACAGCCGCCATACAACACTATGTAAACGTCAATACAGCCGCCATACAACACTATGTAAATGGCAATACAGCCGCCATACAACACTATGTACATGTCAATACAGCCGCCATACAGCACTATGTAAATGTCAATACAGCCGCCATACAACACTATGTAAATGGAAATACAGCCGCCATACAACACTATGTAAATGTCAATACAGCCGCCATACAACACTATGTACATGTAAATGGCAATACAGCCGCCATACGACACTATGTAAATGTCAATACAGCCGCCATACAACACTATGTAAATGTCAATACAGCCGCCATACAACACTATGTAAATGGTAATACAGCCGCCATACAACACTATGTAAATGTCAATACAGCCGCCATACAACACTATGTAAATGTCAATACAGCCGCCATACAACACTATGTAAATGTCAATACAGCCGCCATACAACACTATGTACATGGCAATACAGCCGCCATACAACACTATGTAAATGGCAATACAGCCGCCATACAACACTATGTACATGTCAATACAGCCGCCATAAAACACTATGTAAATGGCAATACAGCCGCCATACAACACTATGTAAATGTCAATACAGCCGCCATACAACACTATGTAAATGGCAATACAGCCGCCATACAACACTATGTAAATGTCAATACAGCCGCCATACAACACTATGTAAATGGCAATACAGCCGCCATACAACACTATGTAAATGACAATACAGCCGCCATACAACACTATGTAAATGGCAATACAGCCGCCATACAACACTATGTAAATGTTACAACACTATGTAAATGTCAACACAGCCGCCATACAACACTGTAGACGTCAATACAGCCGCCATACAACACTATGTAAACGGCAATACAGCCGCCATACAACACTATGTAAACGGCAATACAGCCGCCATACAACACTATGTAAACGTCAATACAGCCGCCATACAACACTATGTAAACGTCAATACAGCCGCCATACAACACTATGCAAATGGCAATACAGCCGCCATACAACACTATGTAAATGTCAATACAGCCGCCATACAGCACTATGTAAATATCAATACAGCCGCCATACAACACTATGTACATGTCAATACAGCCGCCATACAACACTATATAAATGGCAATACAGCCGCCATACAACACTATGTAAATGTCAATACAGCCGCCATACAACACTATGTAAATGTAAATGGCAATACAGCCGCCATACAACACTATGTAAATGTCAATACAGCCGCCATACAACACTATGTAAATGTCAATACAGCCGCCATACAACACTATGTAAATGGCAATACAGCCGCCATACAACACTATGTAAATGTCAATACAGCCGCCATACAACACTATGTAAATGGCAATACAGCCGCCATACAACACTGTGTAAATGGCAATACAGCCGCCATACAACACTATGTAAATGGCAATACAGCCGCCATACAACACAAAGTACATGTCAATACAGCCGCCATACAACACTATGTAAATGTCAATACAGCCGCCATACAACACTGTAAATGTCAATACAGCCGCCATACAACACTATGTAAATGTCAATACAGCCGCCATACAACACTATGTAAATGGCAATACAGCCGCCATACAACACTATGTACATGTCAATACAGCCGCCATACAACACTATGTAAATGGCAATACAGCCGCCATACAACACTATGTAAATGGCAATACAGCCGCCATACAACACTATGTAAATGGCAATACAGCCGCCATACAACACTATGTAAATATCAATACAGCCGCCATACAACACTATGTAAATGGCAATACAGCCGCCATACAACACTATGTACATGTCAATACAGCCGCCATACAACACTATGTAAATTGCAATACAGCCGCCATACAACACTACGTAAATGGCAATACAGCCGCCATACAACACTATGTACATGTCAATACAGCCGCCATACAACACTATGTAAATGGCAATACAGCCGCCATACAACACTGTAAATGTCAATACAGCCTCCATACAACACTATGTACATGTCAATACAGCCGCCATACAGCACGATGTAAATGTCAATACAGCCGCCATACAACACTATGTAAATGTCAATACAGCCGCCATACAACACTATGTAAATGGCAATACAGCCGCCATACAACACTATGTAAATGGCAATACAGCCGCCATACAACACTATGTACATGTCAATACAGCCGCCATACAACACTATGTCAATGTCAATACAGCCGCCATACAACACTGTAAATGTCAATACAGCCGCCATACAACACTATGTAAATGTCAATACAGCCGCCATACAGCACTATGTAAATGGCAATACAGCCGCCATACAACACTATGTAAATGTTACAACACTATGTAAATGTAAATACAGCCGACATACAACACTGTAAACGTCAATACAGCCGCCATACAACACTATGTAAACGGCAATACAGCCGCCATACAACACTATGTAAACGTCAATACAGCCGCCATACAACACTATGTAAACGTCAATACAGCCGCCATACAACACTATGTAAACGTCAATACAGCCGCCATACAATACTATGTAAACGTCAATACAGCCGCCATACAACACTATGTAAATGGCAATACAGCCGCCATACAACACTATGTACATGTCAATACAGCCGCCATACAGCACTATGTAAATGTCAATACAGCCGCCATACAACACTATGTAAATGGCAATACAGCCGCCATACAACACTATGTACATGTCAATACAGCCGCCATACAACACTATATAAATGGCAATACAGCCGCCATACAACACTATGTACATGTAAATGTCAATACAGCCGCCATACAACTCTATGTAAATGTCAATACAGCCGCCATACAACACTATGTAAATGTCAATACAGCCGCCATACAACACTATGTAAATGGCAACACAGCCGCCATACAACACTATGTAAATGGCAATACAGCCGCCATACAACACTATGTAAATGGCAATACAGCCGCCATACAACACTATGTAAATGGCAATACAGCCGCCATACAACACTATGTAAATGTCAATACAGCCGCCATACAACACTATGTACATGTCAATACAGCCGCCATACAACACTATGTAAATGGCAATAAAGCCGCCATACAACACTATGTAAATGTCAATACAGCCGCCATACAACACTATGTAAATGGCAATACAGCCGCCATACAACACTATGTAAATGTCAATACAGCCGCCATACAACACTATGTAAATGGCAATACAGCCGCCATACAACACTATGTAAATGGCAATACAGCCGCCATACAACACTATGTAAATTGCAATACAGCCGCCATACAACACTATGTAAATGGCAATACAGCCGCCATACAACACTATGTAAATGTCAATACAGCCGCCATACAACACTGTAAATGTCAATACAGCCGCCATACAACACTGTAAATGGCAATACAGCCGCCATACAACACTATGTACATGTTAATACAGCCGCCATACAACACTATGTAAACGTCAATACAGCCGCAATACAACACTATGTAAATGGCAATACAGCCGCCATACAACACTATGTACATGTCAATACAGCCGCCATACAGCACTATGTAAATGTCAATACAGCCGCCATACAACACTATGTAAATGGCAATACAGCCCCCATACAACACTATGTAAATGTCAATACAGCCGCCATACAACACTATGTAAATGTCAATACAGCCGCCATACAACACTATGTAAATGTCAATACAGCCGCCATACAGCTCTTGAACTCTTGAAAGCAACGGAATAAAACTAGGAGACTCGGTTTTATTGAGTCTGAGCATGAGAATTGTGGGCTGCAACATCTTCTCACGGACCTATCGCTCACGGACCCATCACCGACTTAATAGGTACTCTATTATCACCGACTTAATAGGTACTCTACTATCAACGACTTAATAGGTAGTCTGCTATCACCGACTTAATAGGTACTCTACTATCAACGACTTAATAGGTACTCTACTTTAAAGTCACATCGACTGGGCAGTAAGTAATAACTACTGAAGTGTAGTTACTTGCAAATATTTCCTTTTCACATTTACTAACAAATAGTCTCTTTGACAACATTTATTTGCAAATGGTCATTTTGACATGTAATTAATGCTGTTATGTATAATTAGTATTGAACGTTAAACTCTATACTGTTAAACACTTTGGGGTATTACTTCTGTTTTTGTTTCAAATTATTACTTTGGAAAATAATACCCGAGCGGTAAACATTATAAAAATCATGTGTATCCGGTGAAGATCGGGAATTCCAACACGAGGTATAACTGATGCTCTACAGTACCGAGGTTTCCATTACAACAGTTATACTGAGGGTTCGGATTTCCATATTTGAACCGGATACCCATAATTTATTCTTTTTCCTGCATAGCACTGACATTGTGTACGTCGAATTCGCCAATAAGAAACGATACTAGGTTTGATCAAGCGGCCAAACTAAACACTCGTAGAACAACACGTCGTTGAATACCAAAGACAATCGACTGCTCTGATCTCCAGCCGACATGATCGACTGCTCTGATCTCCAGCCGTCATGATCGACTGCTCCGATCTCCAGCCGACATGATCGACTGCTCCGATCTCCAGCCGTCATGATCGACTGATCCGATCTCCAGCCGACATGATCGACTGCTCTGATCTCCAGCCGACATGATCGACTGCTCCGATCTCCAGCCGTCATAATCGACTGCTCCGATCGCCAGCCGTCATGATCGACTGCTCCGATCTCCAGCCGTCATGATCGACTGCTCCGATCTCCAGCCGACATGATCGACTGCTCCGATCTCCAGCCGTCATGATCGACTGCTCCGATCTCCAGTCGTCATGATCGACTGCTCCGATCTCCAGCCGACATGATCGACTGATCTGATCTCCAGCCGTCATGATCGACTGCTCTGATCTCCAGCCGACATGATCGACTGCTCCGATCTCCGTCATGATCGACTGCTCCGATCTCCAGCCGTCATGATCGACTGCTCCGATCTCCAGCCGACATGATCGACTGCTCTGATCTCCAGCCGTCATGATCTGCACTGATCTCCAGCCGTCATGATCGACTGCTCTGATATCCAGCCGACATGATCACTGCTCTGATCTCCAGCAGACATGATCGACTGCTCTGATCTCCAGCCGTCATGTTCGACTGCTATTAGTCGATTGTAATCCATTCTACATGTCATATTAGTGGGTTGTAATCTATTCTACTGGTCATATAAGTGGGCTGTAATCCATCCTTCAGGTTATATTAGTGGGTTGTTATCCATTCTGCGGGTTATATTAGTGGATTGTTATGCCTTTTACTGGTGATATTAGTGGGTTGAATCCATCCTTCAGGTTATATTAGTGGGTTGTAATCCATTTTGCATGTGATATTAGTGGGTTGTAATCCATTCTACAGGTTATATTAGTGGGTTGAATCCATCCTTCAGGTTATATTAGTAGGTTGTTATCCATTCTGCAGGTTATATTAGTGGGTTATTAATGAATAATGGATTACAGCCCACTAATATGACCTGTAATCCATTATTCAGTGCATATTGAGAGGTTGGACAAATCTATTCTTCAGGTCATATTGAGAGTTTATGTGGCAGGCAATGTAAGCTAGAGTGAACCTAACAACATACAGCAGAATTGCTTAAAGGTCATCATGCACCTTGTCGAAATACTGCACAGACATCTACCACGCGGTAACCGCAGAATGCAATTTGACGATTGCCACTGTAAATTGCCGATTTGTATTTCTTTGTAGTCATCAATGTGTAGGTTTTATTTCATAATAAAACTAGCATGTAATCTGGTGTGTAGAATGCTGTCACATTGTTTATTTCACCCGTAGATCGGTATAGTTTACTTCACCTGTACTATAAGTATAGGCTTCCCGCCTTATAATCCATGTATTCGTCTTAAAGCGACACACGGCAATCTTGACGTATTTTTTAAAATCCAAGTTTATTTGGTTTTAAACCTTTTTCCATATATTTAAATAATTGTTAATAAAATTTGTTGTTTTTCTCTTCATTATGCTACCATAGCTGTATTCATATTGATGCAATATAATCAACAATGAGTATGTTATTGATGCAATATAATCAACAATGAGTATGTTATTGATGCAATATAATCAACAATGAGTATGTTATGGGTGCAATGTAATCAACAATGAGTATGTTATTGATGCAATATAATCAACAATGAGTATGTTATTGATGCAATATAATCAACAATGAGTATGTTATTGATGCAATATAATCAACAATGAGTATGTTATGGGTGCAATGTAATCAACAATGAGTATGTTAGGGATGCAATATAATCAACAACTAGAAATTGATAAAAACAGTTTGCTTTGAACTATTTAAACAAATATCAGTATTAATTTTCAATAATACAAGTTATGTAGAAAAAAATAACTTAAAAAGATTGTCGTGAGTCCTTTTATGTTGAGCATAAAATAAATATGCTCTCTCAACGCACATTATACTTATGTAGCATATTTGTCTTAAAAACACACAGGTATGTCGTTGTTTTTTGTAATTTTCAAATTGCAAAATAATAACTTATATATCAAATAGTTACGATTTAAAAAAAAAAAAAAAAAAAAAAAAAAAAAATCTGATTCCAGGAAAAAACGTCATGTATGCTTCAAACTAGCAATATGACTAATATTATCTATGACAAGTATGTGTGCGTGATTGCATAATACTCATTCTATAATTTCCGACTTCAGCCAAAACTGAGAGAAATGTCGTGATGAAGGCAATTTCATTTACAGAATAAGACATACAGTAACTTATATTTGCATAAATAAAATCAATGTTTGCTTTTATTTAATTGTCTATAAACTGCACCTTAATTTATAAATGGAAGCGGAAGAACAGATATAAGTGTCGTCTGCTTCGAATAATTAAATCCCAGCGCCTTCCGTTAGAAATATTGAATATCATTTTGTGACATGCATACCGTACTCATACGTAACCTTGCACACATACAGCACCAGTAGTCTCCAGCAGCACCAGTAGTCTCCAGCACCAGTAGTCTCCAGCAGCACCAGTAGTCTCCAGCAGCACCAGTAGTATCCAGCAGCAGTAGTCTCCAGCAGCACCAGTAGTCTCCAGCACCAGTAGTCTCCAGCACCTAGGCTAATCATATGTGGGCCTTGCACATAGGAAGCACGAGTAGTCTCCAGCACAAGTAGTTTCCAGCACCAGTAGTCTCCATAACCTAGGATAATCATCTGTGGGCCTTGCACACATGCAGGACCAGTAGTCTCCAGCACCAGTAGTCTCCAGCACCTAGGATAATCATCTGTGGGCCTTGCACACATGCAGGACCAGTAGTCTCCAGCACCAGTAGTCTCCAGCACCTAGGATAATCATCTGTGGGCCTTGCACACATGCAGGACCAGTAGTCTCCAGCACCACTAGTCTCCAGCACCTAGGATAATCATCTGTGGGCCTTGCACACATGCAGGACCAGTAGTCTCCAGCACCAGTAGTCTCCAGCACCTAGGAAAATCATATGTGGGCCTTGCACACATGCAGGTCCAGTAGTCTCCAGCACCACTAGTCTCCAGCACCTAGGATAATCATCTGTGGGCCTTGCACACATGCAGGACCAGTAGTCTACAGCACCAGTAGTCTCCAGCACCTAGGATAATCATCTGTGGGCCTTGCACACATGCAGGACCAGTAGTCTCCAGCACCAGTAGTCTCCATCACCTAGGTTAATCATCTGTGGGGAAATACCATCAATACATTGATGATTCAAACAAACCTCCATAAACAGTTGACATGACAATGAATGAAACATATTTCTCAGCAATAGACATACTGACAAAAGAACTACATCTGCACATGACTGTCAAAACAACACCAGCAATAGAGCACCAGCAATATATAAATATACGCATGGTACTAGCAACCATCAATATATAAATATACGCATGGTACTAGCAACCATCAATATATAAATATACTCTAGCAAGATAGAAATACACTCGGACACCTCGCTCTTCAGCGACTGACTTTTTTAAAACTTAAAATATATTTTACTGCACATATTGTATACCCTCAACAGCAGGCCTCGAGTACTATCTGATATGGAATACGCCGCATGCTTTACAGTTCAGTCAAGGTGTTCCTATAAGGCTGCCACCTGCGACATCAACAAATGCAACAGTTATGAATATTTATAGATTCATTATACTTCTGAAATAGCGTTTAACAGACACTACATGTTTTGTAGTAAAGTTCGCATTTTAATCAAATAATAATCTAACCCCCCTAATGGAGTATGCAACCTGTTATATACAGCCGCAAATGACACTGTGAACCTTGAATATTTGATTAAAATTGTTCTGTGAAAGAACAAGTCATTAAAATTTGTACCCCGAGGCAATAAAGATGTACTTAGATGATATCTTAGTTTTCGCACACATTTGAATAAGGTCATTGATATGATTTTGTTGCTGTTGCACTCCAGGTAAACACCCGACGTTTACCATTTTAATAATAGCATGCCCTGTAAGTTACTAAGTCTAGCCGATATGTTTATTGTCAGAAGCATCCAAGATACACGGGGCTGGAGTGGCACAGTGGATAGCCGATATATTTCGTATTAGAATCATCCTTGATACATGGGGCTGGCGTGGCACAGAGGATAGCCGATATATTTAGTGTCAGAAACATCCTTGATACATGGGGCTGACATGGCACAGTGGATAGCCGATATATTTAGTGTCAGAAACATCCTTGATACATGGGGCGGCTGGCGTGGCACATTGGATAGCCGATATATTTAGTGTCAGAAACATCCTTGATACATGGGGCTGGCGTGGCACAGTGGATAGCCCATATATTTCGTGTCAGAATCATCATTGATACATGAGGCTGGCGTGGCACGGTGGAAAACTTATACATTTCGTGTCAGAATCATCCTTGGTACATGGGGCTGGCGTGGCACAGCGGATAACCGCTATATTTAGTGTCAGAATAGTCCCTGATACATGGCGCTAGCGCGCACAGGGGGTAACCGATACATTTATTGTCACAATCATCCTTGATACATGGGGCTGACGTGGCACAGTGGGTAACCGATACATTTAGTGTAACAATCATCCTTGATACATGGGGCTGACGTGGCACAGTGGATAGCCGATATATTTAGTGTCAGAATCATCACTGATACACGGGCTGGCGTGGCACAGTGGATAGCCTATACATTTCGTGTCAGAATCATCCTTAGTGCAGAATTATCCTTGATACATGAGGCTGGCGTGGCACAGTGGATAGCCGCTGCATTTAGTATCAGAATCATTCTTGATACATCAGCTGGCGTGGCACAGTGGATAGCAGTTGCATTTATTGTCAGAATCATTCTTGATACATGAGGCTGGCGTGACACAGTGGTGAGCCGATACATTTCGTGTCAGAATCATCCTTGATACACTACTCAACTTTTATAATCGGTCATTTTTCAAAGAATTATATATCTTTTAATAAATCATATTTTCATTTGAAATTTTACCTGGCGTCGTTTAGCAAATATCGCTGGCGATATATACAATTTAATCTGCCTTTTTTGGTTGGACTAAAACCTTATTGATAAACTTAATAAAATATTGGTATGTGTTTCGGTGATTTTCAGTTTTTATTATTCGTGTTATTTTCAAAAGACCTGGGTGACCGATTATAAAGGTTGAGTAGTGTACATGTGGCTGGCGTGGCACAGTGGATAACCGATACATTTCGTGTCAGAATCATCCCTGATACATGGGGCTGGCGTGGCACAGTGGATAACCGATACATTTCGTGTCAGAATCATCCCTGATACATGGGGCTGGCGTGGCACAGTGGATAACCTATACATTTCGTGTCAGAATCATCCCTGATACATGGGGCTGGCGTGGCACAGTGGATAACCGATACATTTCGTGTCAGAATCATCCCTGATACATGGGGCTGGCGTGGCACAGTGGATAACCTATACATTTCGTGTCAGAATCATCCCTGATACATGGGGCTGGCGTGGCACAGTGGATAACCTATACATTTCGTGTCAGAATCATCCCTGATACATGGGGCTGGCGTGGCACAGTGGATAACCGATACATTTCGTGTCAGAATCATCCCTGATACATGGGGCTGGCGTGGCACAGTGGATAACCGATACATTTCGTGTCAGAATCATCCCTGATACATGGGGCTGGCGTGGCACAGTGGATAACCGATACATTTCGTGTCAGAATCATCCCTGATACATGGGGCTGGCGTGGCACAGTGGATAACCTATACATTTCGTGTCAGAATCATCCCTGATACATGGGGCTGGCGTGGCACAGTGGATAACCGATACATTTCGTGTCAGAATCATCCCTGATACATGGGGCTGGCGTGGCACAGTGGATAACCGATACATTTCGTGTCAGAATCATCCCTGATACATGGGGCTGGCGTGGCACAGTGGATAACCGATACATTTCGTGTCAGAATCATCCCTGATACATGGGGCTGGCGTGGCACAGTGGATAACCTATACATTTCGTGTCAGAATCATCCCTGATACATGGGGCTGGCGTGGCACAGTGGATAACCGATACATTTCGTGTCAGAATCATCCCTGATACATGGGGCTGGCGTGGCACAGTGGATAACCGATACATTTCGTGTCAGAATCATCCCTGATACATGGGGCTGGCGTGGCACAGTGGATAACCGATACATTTCGTGTCAGAATCATCCCTGATACATGGGGCTGGCGTGGCACAGTGGATAACCGATACATTTCGTGTCAGAATCATCCCTGATACATGGGGCTGGCGTGGCACAGTGGATAACCTATACATTTCGTGTCAGAATCATCCCTGATACATGGGGCTGGCGTGGCACAGTGGATAACCGATACATTTCGTGTCAGAATCATCCCTGATACATGGGGCTGGCGTGGCACAGTGGATAACCGATACATTTCGTGTCAGAATCATCCCTGATACATGGGGCTGGCGTGGCACAGTGGATAACCGATACATTTCGTGTCAGAATCATCCCTGATACATGGGGCTGGCGTGGCACAGTGGATAACCTATACATTTCGTGTCAGAATCATCCCTGATACATGGGGCTGGCGTGGCACAGTGGATAACCTATACATTTCGTGTCAGAATCATCCCTGATACATGGGGCTGGCGTGGCACAGTGGATAACCGATACATTTCGTGTCAGAATCATCCCTGATACATGGGGCTGGCGTGGCACAGTGGATAACCGATACATTTCGAGTCAGAATCATCCCTGATACATGGGGCTGGCGTGGCACAGTGGATAACCGATACATTTCGTGTCAGAATCATCCCTGATACATGGGGCTGGCGTGGCACAGTGGATAACCGATACATTTCGTGTCAGAATCATCCCTGATACATGGGGCTGGCGTGGCACAGTGGATAACCGATACATTTCGTGTCAGAATCATCCCTGATACATGGGGCTGGCGTGGCACAGTGGATAACCTATACATTTCGTGTCAGAATCATCCCTGATACATGGGGCTGGCGTGGCACAGTGGATAACCTATACATTTCGTGTCAGAATCATCCCTGATACATGGGGCTGGCGTTCCACAGTGGATAACCTATACATTTCGTGTCAGAATCATCCCTGATACATGGGGCTGGCGTGGCACAGTGGATAACCTATACATTTCGTGTCAGAATCATCCCTGATACATGAGGCTTGCGTGGCACAGTGGATAGCCGATACATTTCATGTCAAAAGCATCCCTGATACATGGGGCTGGCGTGGCACAGTGGATAACCGATACATTTCAGGTCAGAATCATCCCTGATACATGGGGCTGGCGTGGCACAGTGGATAACCTATACATTTCGTGTCAGAATCATCCCTGATACATGAGGCTTGCGTGGCACAGTGGATAGCCGATACATTTCGTGTCAAAAGCATCCCTGATACATGGGGCTGGCGTGGCACAGTGGATAGTCGATGCATTTAGTGTCAGAATCATCCCTGATACACGTACCTGGCGTGACGCAATGTCAGAATTATCCTTGATACATAATGCTGGCGTGGCACTGTGGATAGTGTTACGGGTAAAATGTAACAAGAAAGGAAGTAAAACCAAGAACTATGTTTAAAATATAATCAACAAATTTATTCAAATACTACATTGAAAAATATTCACTTACAGAAAATACATGAATTGGATCCAGTATTTCTTTGAAATCCGATACACGAACAATAGTCCAAATAATATTGGTAAGTGTCCCTTTAATCTGAATTGTCAAATGTCCCTTTAATCCAATTTCACTTCAAGTCTTTCCTGGTTGATTTATTCACAATAGTCCAAATGTCCAAATAATCCACTGTCACCTTTGTTATATATGAGCGCAATAATGTGTTACCCTCTCACCATATATTTTTAATTCATCCAGTAATTTCACTTTATACTGAATTTACACTCAATTCAAATATTGAATACTGAAAACCCCAACAACAACCGCAAAAGCCTGTATTTATACTGTCATAGAACATTTAGAATATTCTCAAGTACTCAGTGACTTGACAGAAGCCAGAGCAACAAGAGAATACACCATTAATGGTACGACACTACACGATTGAAGACACATATTTCAGGATTTAGGTAGACGTCATCATAGGGTCCACAGTATATCGGGTCATCGCACAATCAAAGAGGAAGGCATAGTGGCAAACTGTCATGGTCACTAGTATAGTTTTGTTGTAAGCACAATCAAAGAAAAGAGGAAAGCATAGTTGCAAACTGTAAATAGGCCAACAACTAAACATGAAGTTTGTTGCGAAATAATAGGGTCCATAGTATAGTTGTGTTGTAAGTATCTACTTCTAACCATGAACCGGGTGGTTCCAGGGTCCCGTTTGGTTCCAGGGCAAAGAATAGGGCCAGTGCAGATCCCGTTGGAGGGGTAGCCAAAGGGGTAGAACCACCCCCACCCCGGAATTCATGTTCATTTTATCATTTTTTGTTCATGCTCATTAAAGGTCTTCATCATGACCCTGCATTGTTTCAGGTGCCATCTCGCTCAAATCATTAGAGCAGTGGCAGAAAAACAATAAACGTGGCTCCAACGTAAATGGAGTGTCTACAATAGAATATGCAGCAACTCTGCAGTTCAGGGTGAGAAGGGTCTAGGCCCATTCTCCATATTTTATCTCGATGTACATGGAGGATGAGCTTGACATGTTCATTTCTGTTAGGCGCCATATAACCTTTCATGTGTTGATGCGCCTTAAAACCCCAACTCAATTCAATTCTAACCATGAAATAGAAATGGTTTGCTAAAGTTGACATATAAAAGATCCTCATTTGAGGTATTTTCCTGTAACCATCCTTGTGAGGAGTGTTTGTATAAGGGCCATGATTTTGTTCGATATCACCACATTTTAATATAGCCATCCATGATACCAGATCAAAAATAGTAAAATAACCAGTTCCTTTAATTTGCAAGGATTATATTATTCTCACCCTATATAAGAACAATTTTATAGGCATTATGTAATTGCACGTGAGTACATGTAAGAGCGATATACAGAACGAGAGTTGAGAGTAAGGCTGGTACGGCTACAAGTTTGGAGTAAGACATTTGAAGGAAAATGCATAACAAATTAAAGGAATTCTATAATAGAGTTCCTGGTATATTATGTTTAGTATTTGTTACCCCGATTAGTAAACACATACAGAGAAAACAAATATATATACAGTTAATATCTGGAACGTAACTGCTAAAAATAACAACCGAAATTAGTAACAATTATTGAATTATTGAGATATGAAAACTATACCAATGTTAAGAACAACAAATGGAATGAAGCAGTATAATAAAATGCCTTAAGAGAATAGGGAATATGTAGAACAGTTATGCCTTATAATTGCCTTATAATCGCAACATTTTATCCACACAAAACAAGACTATATATTGAATAATTTGCAAGACTTTAACTCGTGTTTCAAGAGCGAAACAACAGAACCAGAACGAAGGCCATAGTAAAGTGAGAATGTTGACAACCTGTTAACAACTCAAACCTGGGTATATTTCCGGGAAACTTACTCCATCATGCAAATTAACATGCTATTAAACATCAGGTTAAAACATGTCTTCAACTGTATACTAACACCGGGTCAAAGGTCAACGTTATTTTCTATCCCTTGCAATTTCATCCTCTGTCTACGTCACTTCTGAAATTTATATCAACAACTGTCAAAAACATGATGAGCTGCATTTTGAAATATCAACAACATGTCCGGAATACAGTTACAGCCAAAAAATAACAGGAAACTGAACTAAAAAAAAAATTTAAAGAAGAAAAAGATTTGCACTCTTTAATAAAAAAACTACTTTCGAGTGCACCAGGCGAGCACATTCGGCTGATTTAGTGTAATTAAACCTAAATGACCAACATTACTTAATATACTTTTGTTTATCATTGTAAAATAAACTACCAGTATTTTTGAGTTTTGGTATCGTCATCAGGTAACAATATCAGCCATTAATATATCATTTCAGGAAGCTGGAGATTTTCGTTATTGTATCAGGTGTGTTATGCTTGACCTGTTTTGTAATGTGCGACTAAATGGAGCGCTTGTAATATAATATGCTGCTACTCTCCAGCTCTGCATACGTGTAGGACGATTCGAGATTCAGTCTGCTTATTTTATTTTATTTTATCCCGATGTAGGTCTTGATTGCTTATTTCTGTTAGCGGATGAGTCTTAAACTATTTTAAAATGTGACGTCATTTAATTTTATATTATCAGCGTCGGATGACGTCATGCTATGTACGAAATTGTCAGATCCTGCATACATCTGTTGTAAAATATGATAAATTATGTCATTGGAAAAGAAGAAGAAGATGGTAGCAATCCCCGTATTATTAGCAAATGCTTTATTACGTATCATATAATCTCACGTTTCAAACGGTTTGTCATTTTTTACCTGATTTATCTGAGTGCAATATTTAAATGTTAATGCAATGATCAACTGTCGAGAATACATTGAAGAATAGGGCTTATAAATTAAAATATGTCTAATGTGTTTGCGTTAGTTTGTCAATGTTATCTATATCAAAATTATACGTTATCTCAATTTCAAAATGTTCCCCATCTAATAGTATTCATATAAAAGAAAAACCGAGTTGAATCACGTCATTCTACGTGACGCTAACCAGATTGTGTGATATATGTTTTTTTCGTATATAATTATAATTCATATTATTTTTTTCGTATATAATATAATTCATATATATATATCCTTTTATGTATATTATTCTACACAAATAGTACAGCATCTGTTTGCACCATGATGAACCGCACAGTAACACAATGGAGCAAATCACCGTGGGAGCAACAGCCAAAATACTGTTACTGGCAGCATGCTTATCCTACCTATGTTACAAGTTGTTCATATTGCAACATTCACAAATATATATTAGAAACAAGTAAGACCAGACACAGCAAAAAGCTCTCTGCATTTGCTTTAATGTATAATGTATCTTTATTGCAAAGCATATGTTAACCATATGTATACTGACATAACATTTACTCATTACCATATGCAATTCTATGCACGTATTTTATCTACTAGTATTTCATGTGTAGCAGTTTTATAAAGTTATGTTAAGTTGTTAATCAGGCTTAATTGCTGAGGCGTGTCTCCACATTTATGTTTTATATAATGTGTAATGTACCTTCAATATCGCTAATGCTGGGTGACTTTCACATTGATACCGGCATTGTGACTGTAATGTACCTCCAATATCGCTAATGCTGGGTGACTTTCACATTGATACCGGCATTGTGACTGAAGCATAACACAAGTTTATGAGTTTCAGTGTGAGTCATGTAAAAGGATGACTTGTAGTTTTTTTTACTCTTTCATTTATTTTATAATTATTATTTATAATTTATTTACTATTATTATTATTATTATTATTATTATTATTATGATTATAACTGTTATGTGGACTTTGGAAAAGCATTCAAATATTATTATTAAAAAGGAGGTATATGGACAATTTCTATAAATATTTGCAGCAATGAATACATTAAAAGTAAACGGAGTTTGTATATGCATATGCAATAAATATAGATATGGGCGAATATTGACGTTTCCAGTTACAGTTACATTATATGTAAACGGAGTATGTAAATACGCATGCAATACATACATGTACTGCACACGAATATTCAATCTCCGTTTACTTTCAATAGAACTGGAAACTTCAATATTCACCCTTATCCGACGTGTTGTAAGGTCATTGGTATGTAATGCTCATGGAACTACTTGTGCATACATGTTCGAGATTGGTGCAATGTATAGTCATGGATCATCTTAGAAGCTTGCTTGTACATACAAACATGTTTACAAATTTGAAACCGGAAGCACATGTCCGTAATTAATATTATTTTATTAAAAGTTGACCAGCCACATTTAGTTCGTCGATATAATGATGAAGTTTCCCTGTTTAGTCTTAATTTATTGTCTTTCTGTCATTCTGTATTTATATCTTGGATAAAAGGTGTGTCTATATCAGTCAATCACAACCAGAAATCTCGGTAAAATGGCTGCCGCGTCAAAATAAAATAGAAGAAAGGTTCGAAACGTTTGTCTTGAAAACAAGCAAGCGTCGCAGATGATCTAGACTATGCAATGTACTCTTTCCAAGAACGGCAAAATTACACTACAAAATCGTTTATCAAAACTCTGTAAAGTTGTTCAGGTCATATAATTATGTATATGTGCCTTTTTCACGGTTTCTTAAAATACCGTGATTAAACATGCGAAAAATGAATTATGAGTTGGTAACTCTTAATTCGACGCTCCAGTTTTGGAGTTTAACCTGGCTGGTTAAAGCCGTTTATATTGTGTCTATAGTAAGTTATATGTCGTCAGTAGGTTTAGAAACGGTGTGCATATGTTTGAAAATTTGTATTTGTATTTGTATTTAAAATGTATCTGATGAGATTGGTGACATTTTTGCTCGGCTATTCATGTATCTGATGAGACTGTTGGCAATTTTGCTCGGCTATTCGTGTATCTGATGAGAATGGTGACTTTATTCGCTCGTCTATTCATGTATCTGATGAGAATGGTGACTTTATTCGCTCGTCTATTCGTGTATCTGATGAGAATGGTGACTTTATTCGCTCGTCTATTCGTGTATCTGATGAGAATGGTGACTTTATTCGCTCGTCTATTCGTGTATCTGATGAGAATGGTGACTTTATTCGCTCGTCTATTCGTGTATCTGATGAGAATGGTGACTTTATTCGCTCGTCTATTCGTGTATCTGATGAGAATGGTGACTTTATTCGCTCGTCTATTCGTGTATCTGATGAGAATGGTGACTTTATTCGCTCGTCTATTCGTGTATCTGATGAGAATGGTGACTTTATTCGCTCGTCTATTCATGTATCTGATGAGATTGGTGACTTTTTTCGCTCAGTTATTCATGTATCTGACGAGATTGGTGACCTTTTTGCTCGGCTATTCATGTATCTGATGAGATTGCGACGTTTATTGCTCGGCTTTTCGTGCATCTGATGAGACTGGTGACGTTTTTTCGCTCGACTCTGCCAAACAATAATGATTCTTCAAGCACAACCACAACTCAGCGTAATGTATTATAGAACATGTTATGTA
Source organism: Cyrtodaria siliqua (assembly GCA_037043455.1). Taxonomy (NCBI): domain Eukaryota; kingdom Metazoa; phylum Mollusca; class Bivalvia; order Adapedonta; family Hiatellidae; genus Cyrtodaria; species Cyrtodaria siliqua. The sequence continues at coordinate 40,710 of JAWPHD010004157.1, read as the reverse complement.
TTATAGAACATGGATGTCAGAATGTCTTAAGAAAGCAAGGGTAAATGGTTATATAAAATGGTGGCTACGTGAAAGGTAATGGAAGTTTGTCATATAATGGCAGTAAACTTGATACCGTTTCCGGCTATACGTACATGGCTCTCTCTTTATGACACCAATACTAATCTGGACACAAGAAACAATTGCATGGACACATGTTTAGATCTACACTTAAACAAGGTTTAAATGACCTTAATTAATAAATAAATATTGAACCGCATAAATATTGTTTTCATATCACTAATTCTGTTTTTCCCTTTTTATCATTCATGTTATATTCAGCAAAATTCCAAAAGGTCATAAGATCCATGCGGATACAAAACATATATACAAAGTTGACAGTAGGTACATGCAATAGTTATGTGTACTTATGCAAAAGTACTAGTGTTTCAACATCAACACGATATATAATTATAAAGCTTTTGAAAGTAACCATCAAGAAATATTTTCAATCATGTATGTTATTGTTATCATTAATACATTTTAAACAGTTTTTAATCGCATAATATATGCGGAGAAGATGACAGTCATTTAAATCCTAAATAACTTTATTTCATCTTTTATAGAAAACATCAAATACACTTTAATAACATTTGAAATATTTGTTAAAAACAGAACAAAACAAAAACAACTTTAAGTTAACTGGTCTTAATATTAAAGAGTAAATTTCGTATATTTTAATAATAAAATGTGTTTTGTACTCTAATTACTATTATCTAACACATTTAGCCCTCATATCTCAAAGGCTTTAAAAACAAAGACACTCAGATTTATTATAATTTTGTGATTTTCACTATTTATAAGTTCCAAAATCTTAACCATATTTGGTCTTTTTCAATAATACTTCTTTATATATGTTTCTAATGAACATTGAGTAACAAAGTGATAATCATCTTCTAGTTTTGCACATGTGATACATTTACGTTCATTTATTGGTATGCTATTCGGCTGATGCCATCTTCCGGCTTCTATTTGTAAGTTATGAGATGAGAGTCTTAGTCTTGATAATGCATTTCTATACTTTGGTATATTTATAACATATATGTAAGGTTTCATAACATAGTTATCTACTATCAATGTGTAAAAATTAGCTCTGCTTGAATTTTCCAAACGGGTGTGCACATCTTGAATAAAGTTATCATATAATCGTTGTTTTACACTGTAAAGAAATAAATCATTGCTCTCTACACCTTGGGAAAGCCAAGAATCGTAAAAGCAAAGTGAGTCTAATAGTGTTTTAATAAAGTGACCCAGTTCTTCTTATTTGGATGTTACTCAGCATCACGTCTCATCAGATTATAAACATGTTTTACAAATTTATTTTCATGACATCCAATAATTTTTAACCAATATTTCAAAATTTCAAAATATTTAAATACCTTTGATTAATTAGATTAGTCCTTCTTAGGTCTCCATATACAAACATTTAATTCTTTCTTACAAAAAGGAGTATGCACTCTTTCAATATTCAAAGCCGCAGAAAATCCCCATACTTCAGATCCGTAGTTCAATACCGGAAGTACAAGTTTATCAAATAAATACAAATTGTGTTTAATAGAGATATTTGTAAACTTATACAGTTATTTATTCAGTTTAAAAATAGTCTTCTGTGCTTGTTATAAAGAAGTACAGACCACTCAAATATGAAATTCGTTGATATTGACCACAGTTATTTCTATATCGGTTTATATAATCTCATTTTCACGTCAACAAAAGTCGCTTATAACCCTAATGGACAAACCAACGAAATGTCGCTGAACAATACCTATACTGAATCCTTATACTGAGTGTTTTCCCCCTTCTGTATAATGCTTTTAAAAAATTGTCAAACAAAGTTCAATATCTCATTTAAAATGAGTACGTGGAGTCTGGACTGTACAACGTCGAAGCTCAGACAAGTGATCATATCACCCTGTCAATAAAATCTCACTTTACATGTTCATAACGCATTGTTCTCAGTACATGACAGCACAATTGTTATGAAAAACAGACTACGTTACACAAACTTGAAATGAACACGAGACAATACCATTATATGATGGGAATGCGGTTCTGTGATTTTCAAAATCAAATGGGCATGATTAAGATTGTTTTAACATATACACTTTCTTGTGTATTGTCTTATGCAATGCTGAAATATGTTCATGTCCGTTTTACTAGACTCGATGTAATGAGCATACCCTTTTATAACATTCCTTCCCTATCTAGTGTCCTTAGCTCCAGTCGTAAAATAATCTGTTCAATGCAAAGTTCAGCAAGCAGAAAAACGCAAGATTACCGTTAGCTTCCGTTCTCAAATTAACTTCGCAGAATCGATGTAAAATTGCTACCTTCTCGTTAAATTTGCGTGCGATTGTCTTAAAGCAGACGTTAGTGCTTGCTAGCAGACGACTTATCACAAGAGCGCGCGGAGAAAAAAGATTCTGGACGACTCAATTTTCAATATGGAAATTATTGAATTCTGTAGTAAATTACAGTTAATAGGTTTATCAGAATTGTCAGGTCGTATATCAAATGGTACACTGTTCGTGGTCGATAGCGACGGAATAATATAAACAAACATGAACACACAAAACGCTTCATTGTAACCTTTATATGCAGGCAAGATTTGTCTTGGAGAAAATAATACTATTTGATAACATATGCATATCAATCGGATTTAAAAGCATTTCAGATATTTTAACAAATAATTCAATTTAAGGGATTGGTCGATTTAGTTAGAAAATAGATTTCAAAACTATCGAGTTTACTAAAAGCAACACATGAAACAGAGAGTGTTTTGGAAGCTATAGTCAAATTGATACGTAATACATCATTCCAAGGTACCAAACGTGTACAGTGTGTGTTGTTACATTGAGCCGGTCTGCCAGTTAATCGTCATTGATCACATACCAACAATGTGTGTTATATAAACCACTTCAGTCAGGGTTTGTTACATTGAGTCTGTCTATCAGTTGATCTTCCTTGGTCGCATATCAACTTCAATGTGTCTTACACTGGGTCTGTCTATCAGTTAATCGTCCTTGGTCACATACCAACTTCAATATGTGTTACACTGAGTCTGTCTATCCGTTAATCGTCCTTGGTCGCATATCAACTTCAATGTGTGTTACACTGGGTCTGTCTATCAGTTAATCGTCCATGGTCACATATCAACTTCAATGTGTGTTACACTGAGTCTGTCTATCAGTTAATCGTCCTTGGTCACATACCAACTTCAAAATGTGTTACACTGAGTCTGACTATCCGTTAATCGTCCTTGGTCACATATCAACTTCAATGTGTGTTACACTGGGACTGTCTATCAATTAATCGTCCTTGGTCACATACCAACTTCGGTCACGGTTTGTTACATTGAGTCTGTCTATCAGTTAATCGTCCTTGGTCACTTATCAACTTCAATGTTTGTTACACTGAGTCTGTCTGTCCGTTAAATCGTCCTTGATCGCATACCAACTTCAGTCACTTTTTTTTTTACAATGAGTCTGTCTACCCGTTTATCGTCCTTGGTCACATATCAACTTCAATGTGTGTTACACTGAGTCTGTCTATCAGTTAATCGTCCTTGATCACATACCAACAATGTGTGTTTTATTGAGTCGGTCCATAAGTTAATTTTCCTTGGTCACGTACCAACAATGTGTCTGTCTATTAGTTAATCGTCCTTGGTCACATATCAACTTCAATGTGTGTTACACTGGGACTGTCTATCAATTAATCGTCCTTGGTCACATACCAACTTCGGTCACGGTTTGTTACATTGAGTCTGTCTATCAGTTAATCGTCCTTGGTCACATATCAACTTCAATGTGTGTTGCACTGAGTCTGTCTGTCCGTTAAATCGTCCTTGATCGCATACCAACTTCAGTCACGTTATTTTTACAATGAGTCTGTCTACCCGTTTATCGTCCTTGGTCACATATCAACTTCAATGTGTGTTACACTGAGTCTGTCTATCAGTTAAACGTCCTTGATCACATACCAACAATGTGTGTTTTATTGAGTCGGTCCATAAGTTAATTTTCCTTGGTCACGTACCAACAATGTGTCTGTCTATCAGTTAATTGTCCTTGGTCACATATCAACTTCAATGTGTGTTACACTGGGTCTGTCTATCAGTTAATCGTCCTTGGTCACGTACCAACTTCAGTGTGTGTTACACTGAGTCTGTCTATCAGTTAATCGTCCTTGGTCACAAACCAACTTCAGTCATGGTTTGTTACATTGAGTCTGTCTATCAGTTAATCGTCCTTGGTCACATAGCAACTTCAATGTTTGTTGCACTGAGTCTATCTATCCGTTAATCGTCCTTGGTCACGTACCAACTTCAGTGTGTGTTACACTGAGTCTGTCTATCGGTTAATCGTCCTTGGTCACAAACCAACTTCAGTCATGGTTTGTTACATTGAGTCTGTCTATCAGTTAATCGTCCTTGGTCACATAGCAACTTCAATGTTTGTTGCACTGAGTCTATCTATCCGTTAATCGTCCTTGGTCACATACCAACAATGTGTCTGTCTATCAGTTAATCGTCCTTGGTCACATACCAACTTCAATATGTGTTTCACTGAGTCTGTCTATCCGTTAATCGTCCTTGATCACATATCAACTTCAATGTGTGTTACACTGGTTCTGTCTATCAGTTAATCGTCCTTGGTCACATACCAACTTCAGTGTGTGTTACACTGAGTCTGTCTATCAGCTAATCGTCCTTGTTCACATACCAACTTCAGTCATGGTTTGTTACATTGAGTCTGTCTATCAGTTAATCGTCCTTGGTCACATAGCAACTTCAATGTTTGTTGCACTGAGTCTATCTATCCGTTAATCGTCCTTGGTCACATACCAACAATGTGTCTGTCTATCAGTTAATCGTCCTTGGTCACATATCAACTTCAATGTGTGTTACACTGGGTCTGTCTATCAGTTAATCGTCCTTGGTCACATACCAACTTCAATATGTGTTACACTGAGTCTGTCTATCAGTTAATCGTCCTTGGTCACATAGCAACTTCAATGTTTGTTGCACTGAGTCTATCTATCCGTTAATCGTCCTTGGTCACATACCAACAATGTGTCTGTCTATCAGTTAATCGTCCTTGGTCACATATCAACTTCAATGTGTGTTACACTGGGTCTGTCTATCAGTTAATCGTCCTTGGTCACATACCAACTTCAATATGTGTTACACTGAGTCTGTCTATCAGTTAATCGTCCTTGGTCACATAGCAACTTCAATGTTTGTTGCACTGAGTCTATCTATCCGTTAATCGTCCTTGGTCACATACCAACAATGTGTCTGTCTATCAGTTAATCGTCCTTGGTCACATATCAACTTCAATGTGTGTTACACTGGGTCTGTCTATCAGTTAATCGTCCTTGGTCACATACCAACTTCAATATGTGTTACACTGAGTCTGTCTATCAGTTAATCGTCCTTGGTCACATATCAACTTCGCTGTGTGTTACACTGAGTCTGTCTATCCGTTAATCGTCCTTGATCACATACCAACTTCAGTCACGGTTTGTTACATTGCGTCTGTCTATCCGTTAATCGTCCTTGGTCACATATCAACTTCAATGTGTGTTACACTGAGTGTGTCTATCCGTTAATCGTCCTTGGTCACATACCAACTTCACTATGTGTTACATTGCGTATGTCTATCAGTTAATCGTCCTTGGTCACATACCAACTTCAATATGTGTTACACTGAGTCTGTCTATCCGTTAATCGTCCTTGGTCACATATCAACTTCAATGTGTGTTACACTGGGTCTGTCTATCCGTTAATCGTCTTTGATCACATACCAACTTCAGTCACGGTTTGTTACATTGAGTCTGTCTATCCGTTAATCGTCCTTGGTCACATATCAACTTCAATGTGTGTTACACTGAGTGTGTCAATCCGTTAATCGTCCTTGGTCACATACCGACTTCGCTATGTGTTACACTGAGTCTGTCTATCAGTTAATCGTCCTTGGTCACATATCAACTTCAATGTTTGTTGCACTGAGTCTGTCTATTCGTTAATCGTCCTTGATCACATACCAACTTCACTATGTGTTACATTGCGTCTGTCTATCAGTTAATCGTCCTTGGTCACATATCAACTTCAATATGTGTTACACTATGTCTGTCTATCAGTTAATCGTCCTTGGTCACATATCAACTTCAATGTTTGTTGCACTGAGTCTGTCTATTCGTTAATCGTCCTTGATCACATACCAACTTCAGTATGTGTTACACTGAGTCTGTCTATCAGTTAATCGTCCTTCGTCACATATCAACTTCAATGTTTGTTGCACTGAATCTGTCTATCCGTTAATCGTCCTTGGTCACATACGAACTTCAATATGTTTTACACTGAGTCTGTCTATCCGTTAATCGTCCTTGGTCACATATCAACTTCAATGTGTGTTACACTGGGCTGTCTATCCGTTAATCGTCTTTAATCACATACCAACTTCAGTCACGGTTTGTTACTTGCGTCTGTCTATCCGTTAATCGTCCTTGGTCACATACCAACTTCAATATGTGTTACACTGAGTCTGTCTATCCGTTAATCGTCCTTGCTCACATATCAACTACAATGTGTGTTACACTGGGTCTGTCTATCAATTAATCGTCCTTGGTCACATACCAACTTCAGTCACGGTGTGTTACAGTGAGTCTGTCTATCAGTCACATATCAACTTCAATGTTTGTTACACTGAGTCTGTCTGTCCGTTAAATCGTCCTTGATCGCATACCAACTTCAGTCACGTTTTTGTTTACAATGAGTCTTTCTATCCGTTAATCGTCCTTGGTCACATATCAACTTCAGTGTGTGTTACACTGAGTCTGTCTATCAGTTAATCGTCCTTGATCACATACCAACAATGTGTGTTTTATTGAGTCGGTCCATCTGTTAATTTTCCTTGGTCACGTACCAACAATGTGTCTGTCTATCAGTTAATCGTCCTTGGTCACATACCAACTTCAATATGTGTTACACTGAGTCTGTGTATCCGTTAATCGTCCTTGATCACATATCAACTTCAATGTGTGTTACACTGGTTCTGTCTATCAGTTAATCGTCCTTGGTCACATACCAACTTCAGTGTGTGTTACACTGAGTCTGTCTATCAGTTAATCGTCCTTGTTCACATACCAACTTCAGTCATGGTTTGTTACATTGAGTCTGTCTATCAGTTAATCGTCCTTGGTCACATAGCAACTTCAATGTTTGTTGCACTGAGTCTGTCTATCCGTTAATCGTCCTTGGTCACATACCAACAATGTGTCTGTCTATCAGTTAATCGTCCTTGGTCACATATCAACTTCAATGTGTGTTACACTGGGTCTGTCTATCAGTTAATCGTCCTTGGTCACATACCAACTTCAATATGTGTTACACTGAGTCTGTCTATCAGTTAATCGTCCTTGGTCACATATCAACTTCGCTGTGTGTTACACTGAGTCTGTCTATCCGTTAATCGTCCTTGATCACATACCAACTTCAGTCACGGTTTGTTACATTGCGTCTGTCTATCCGTTAATCGTCCTTGGTCACATATCAACTTCAATGTGTGTTACACTGAGTGTGTCTATCCGTTAATCGTCCTTGGTCACATACCAACTTCACTATGTGTTACATTGCGTCTGTCTATCAGTTAATCGTCCTTGGTCACATATCACCTTCAATATGTGTTACACTGAGTCTGTCTATCAGTTAATCGTCCTTGGTCACATATCGACCTCCCGATCGTTTGGCATGACGCGGCCAGAGGACCTCCCGATTGTTTGGCATGTCGCGGCCAGAGGACCTCCCGATTGTTTGGCATGACGCGGCCAGAGGACCTCCCGATTGTTAGGCGTGACGCGGTCAGAGGACCTCCCGATTGTTTGGCGTGACGCGGCCAGATGACCTCCCGATTGTTTGGCGTGACGCGGCCAGAGGACCTCCGGATTGTTTGGCGTGACGCGGCCAGAGGACCTCCCGATTGTTTGGCGTGACGCGGCAAGAGGACCTCCCGATTGTTTGGCGTGTCGAGGCCTGAGGACCTCCCGATTGTTTGGCGTGTCGCGGCCTGAGGACCTCCCGATTGTTTGGCATGTCGTGGCCTGAGGACCTCCCGATTGTTTGGCGTGACGCGGCCAGAGGACCTCCCGATTGTGTGGCGTGACGCGGCCAGAGGACCTCCCGATTGTTTGGCGTGACGCGGCCAGAGGACCTCCCGTTTGTTTGGCATGTCGCGGCCTGAGAACCTCCCGATTGTTTGGCATGACGCGGCCAGAGGACCTCCCGATTGTTTGGCATGACGTGGCCAGAGTACCTCCTGATTGCAGATTTGCAGGTCAGTCCTTAATCACTGCTCTTTGGCGTGTGCGGGTATTACTACGTATTATAGTTCTTCCCCTTTTAACAAATAGGACGCCTTAAAGGTATAGATAGGTACAATAGGTTCTGGACTGTACTTCACCTTTCCAATGGAATAGTTGTTGTTGTTGTTTCCCTACCCAATTCCCCGATAAGACGTCTTAAAGGAATGAGCACAATCACAGGAAATTATATTTTTTAATAGTTGCCTTCTGTTATTATAATTGTTTATGAAGGAACTGTAACAGCGAAATGTGAGTGTTGTCATTCTGCGGTCCGGCTTTTGTAAGCTGCGGGATTCGCATTATGACGTAATTCGGTCCCGTAAATTAGTTCAAAATGGCGGTTTTATTTGTAAAGTTATTATTATTATTAATTATACGTTTGATTGACCGCAGAATAACAACACTAACATTTCACTGTTACAGTCCTTCATAGACAATTATAATAACAGAAGGCAAATATTAAAAGATACAATTTCCTGTGGGCGTAATAGTCTGGACCCCAATGGAATAGTGCAAGTAATATTATAAATATTATAAATAATATAACAATAAGACACGCAATGAAATTATAATTTATGTCAACCAGATAATAATTAACATCACTGTATTATTACGTCAAAAGACATAAATGAATAAATATATATATATATATTCATTGCTTTTTACAGTTTCTATATATAAATCATTGCAATAGGAGTAGAACATAAATAAAACAGGTTATAGATATTACATACCTTTAGGTAAATATAATCTCCCTTTATGTATTTTAGTTTGTGTATTTGACCATTTGAGCATTTTCTCCCGGGCCTTCCCCCCTCCCCCGCTAAATAAGGAAATATGAGGGTGTAATTAATGTTTTAATGTTGTTTTACCTTTTGACGATCCCTCCCCTTAATCCCCCCCCCCCCACCCCCACCCACCCCTCCACCATCCCACGCGTACACTTGAGGGCGCATGGTCGCGGATACAAAAATATTGTTACTCTTGCTCGCCGTTATTATGTGGGGAAGTCATCCACTAAGTTTAGTTAAATTCAGTTCAATGGTTAAGGGGGGAAATATGGTAACGGACGGACGGTCGGTGTTAATATCTCCTTGCTTTTTCAAAGTGTTGGGATAATAATAATAATAAATATAACGTGTATATGTGTACTCTTGAAGGCGTCTGCTTGTATCACTCTTGAGCGTGTGATTACAAGATGCTTGGTATTTTAAATAAAAATGATAGTCTTTTTAAATATTAGTTTGATTAAATTTAATTTGAATTAATGAAAATATAAATCCGATTATAAATATAAAGCCAGTTGTTATCAATACCAATATGAATAACTCAATACCGTAGCTTCAATTTCTACATATTGAAAAGTCATTTATAAATTCCGCAAACAGCAGAAAGGCACACTTCCTTTCAGTTTCCAGCCGGCTAATTAATATTTTGTATTAATTTAAACCCGGTACCCTAAAGCGTCTATTATATACAACGATATTGCAATTAACGTTTCACTCACAAATCAAATAATATGAAATGCCGTCTTTTTTCAACTTGTTAAAATTGTTACAGAACCATTATACTGTATTGCTTGTGATTCTATGTCATTCCAATGTTCAAGTATTTGTATAACCGATCAATGTTAGGCTCAATTGATAAAAAATATAAATATTCCCCGGCTGAGTAGGAGCAATGAACATACGCAAGAGTTACGCGTGGATCGGCGGCTCAGACGTGAAGGGTCGTATCCTTCAAACGGATCGAGGGAGTGATGTTTTATTTCGTCATCACATATTTAAACAACTCCCTTAATGGCAAGCTACCACCTGGTCAGTGCCACTATCTACAGGTCTAAAGATGATTGCGCGGTATATCCATCTACCTGACGATGATTTTGGAGGTATATCCATCTACCTGACGATGATTGTGGATGTATATCCATCTACCTGACGATGATTGCGGAGGTATATCCATCTACCTGACGATGATTGTGGAGGTATATCCATCTACCTGACGATGATTGCGGAGGTATATCCATCTACCTGACTCTACATGACGATGATTGATGGGTATATCCATCCACCTGACGATAATTGCGGTATCCATCTACCAGACGATATTGCGGGGTATATCCATCTACCTGACGATGATTGCGGGATATATCCATCTACCAGACGATGATTGCGGGGTATATCCATCTACCTGACGGTGATTACGGAGTATATACATTTACCAGACTATGATTGCGGGTATATCCATCTACCTGACGATGATTGTGTGGGTATATTAATATAACTAAAAATGAATAACTTCCGTTCAGGCAATTCTTGTCTACACATTGTATATTTGGGGAAATGCGAGAAATCGTAAATAAAAATGGTCGCTAATCTGAAAATATAACAATATATATTTCAGCATTTTTATCAGCATATTTTATGTGGACTGACCCCCAAATCGCCAACAAACTGACAGATCAGTTGACGGACATACTGATATACATACAGACAAAGAGAGAGATCAATCATATAGTCCCGCCCCACAAAATTGTTTTATCCTAAATAATAAGAGACAGCATGTGTGCTGTGGGTATTAAAATGTTTAAAACAAAAAAAAACATTGTTCGCAGTAAAATGCTGTCTAACACTTACAGTTATCGCAGAATCAATTATCTAAAAGTCATTATATACATCATACAATGCGTAAAGATAATGGCAAAATAAATGCTAATTTAAATAATTGGCTATAATGGCACATTTAATTATGAGAAATAGAATACGCTGTATTTCCCGACGCCGGAAGGTGGACTGGATAAATGACTAGGGCGCAGGGGATCTTGGCATTTGTTTAGTAAAATCAATTTAGCGTCGTGACAGAAATGTCAGATTTAAATGCTACGGTTTGCTGAAGTTTTGCTGGGACTTAGTCCTGGCGTTTGATCGTTGCGCTAGAATAAAGTGGTTGGAGTTATTGAATAGTTCGTGATACAAAAAAAAACTGCTGTTTTGTACGGCCCAAACAGTTTTGTACGGCTCAAACTTGCTTCGAGGTTGAGTTCTGCAACACTGAGCACAATATGTTTAAATAATTTGAAGTTGTATGTGTTTAAACCACTGAGGGTTACATGGCTACGGACCATACTCCAAGAAACCATAACAATCAGAGGTTTGCTTTAATTGCTAGTTATAGTTTGCTAAAATATGCATCAAACATGTTTTTATATACATACAGTGTAAGAAAAGAAGTTTTTTTACGTTTGGAAAGAATATAAAGAAATGCAAATTAACGTGTGTTTTTTTTATTAAACAGTCAAACAATTTATGAACTAAACTAGACTAACACAGAAATGTTCTTATATTATGAACAACAGTTATTTGCCAGCTTATGTGGCAAGTTAGGACCTTATAACTAACAACTTAATTGGTCTGTTAGGTCACATGGGTCTACCGACACTATTGGTGTTATTAATAAGATAATGTTTTATACATGCGTGATTATACCATAAACAAATAATATTAAGTATGATGAGACATGTTCTTAAATCGGAAACATTTATGCTAAAAGACAAAGTTGTTGTTGTTGTTGTTGTTGTTGTTGTTGTTGTTGTTGTTGTTGTTGTTGTTGTTGGTTGTTGTTGTTGTTGTTGTTGTTGTTGTTGTTGTATATACATATTTTAAAAGTGTCAATCAGTGTGATAAGTGTGTTCTAAATAACACTTCTACTTACTGTCTTATACATTTATAATATTCTTGCTTCTTGTTTTATACATTTATAATATTCTTGCTTCTTGTTTTATACATTTATAATATTCTTGCTTCTTGTTTTATACATTTATAATATTCTTGCTTCTTGTTTTATACATGCTTGCATTTCACTGTGTATGCCTATTGTGTTTTTGGTGATATTCCTACTGTTGGATTTTAGATCAATAAAATATTTGATTTGATTTGATTTCATACATTGTATTTCCTGTGTTATTAACAACAACTTTAACACTTAACCATATGTAACTAGTAAACATTAACATAACGTCATAACTGTTACAGTAAAGCTTTCATTGGCTTTTTATAATCAGCAAAAAATACTTCGGACACTCCCATTTCTGACTGTCTGATCGTTCTATAATGTAGCGTCTCCGTGGCCGAATGGTTAACGACGTTGCGATGTAAACCTTCGCCTCTCACCGCTGCGGGTTCGAATCTCACTGGGAGCTCGACTTGTAAGTGAGGAAGTGTCGATTTTAACGGATGGCGGGAGGTGTACAGTACTGGTTCTACCCAGGAAAAGTGGGTGGTCTGCCTCCAAAACAAAAAATCGACCGTCATATATAACCTTACATGTGTTAAAAATGACGTAAAACACAATACGCGATGAGAGGCGAAAAGGTTTACATCGCAACGCTGTTATAGACAATATCTACTGTCATTCTTACAGAAATGTAATTTTTTATATAATGTAGCTACCTATTTATCTTTGTCGTATGTGTCTCCGTAGACTACATTATCCTGAAAGAATGACTGTGGATATTGTCAACTGAGGCGAAGCAAACAGCTTATGTTGATACTAAGACATTAAAGAGTTTTAATTTGCACATGTTAAACACGTATGACCGAATCTAAAATGATGTCATAGATTAGTTATAATAAACGTAGCCTACCAAATTGTACAGTTTATATATACAGCTTAGAAATAATAGTTATTGTACAAAATTATACGTTTTCCAAAATATGCAGGTTTTAACATTTTCGGTCAAAAATTACATTAAGAAAAATTAAAGCAAAACATTTATTTTTGCTTAACAGTACTAGTATTTGAAACAAAAGCAACAACAGAATATATTACAAATAACACTAAATGTCGTCAATGAATCAATTGGTTGTAACAAAATGAAATAGCCTTAATTAAATAGATTTAAATTGCACTTTATTATTTTAATCTAATTTGCCAGTTGTAAGGTATAGAAGATGATTTCTTTATAACATAGATTAGGGAATGAATTTAGCCATTGTTAGTTTTTGGTGAAGTTAATATTTGAGTTCTGAAATCTAGACTATGTTTCTTCCTCAGATATAAAGTATTGTTGACACTGTTTTTGTTGTTTTAATTCCGACCATGGGATATGTATGATACCATTTTCGATTATTATTTATTTTCTTACAACTTGTTGACAGCTTGAACGCATTATATTTGTTAAATTCGAAATAAAAGCGTTTGTTTTAAGGATAAATATGGATATCTGTATCCGATACCGATAAGGAAATACGGTTTCATCCACATTCAAATTATCTATTTCTATAAATCGTAGATATTCGAAAGTGCGATCATGCAATATTAAATATTAAAGCGTCTTCAAGCTCTAATTTCGTTTAATTGACTTTGATGTGCACACTTTGTAATTTCAGTCGCATCACTTCCTTATAAGCAGTTGCCACAACGCCGAGTTTCTTGACGATTAGCTGTACCAGCTATGCAGTTCTCGTGAGAAACGGAACGAGAACGTGCGTTAAAACGAATACTTTGATTGATTGATTTTATTCACCTTTTTTTTATTTTTAAAATGTATATACGTTTTTCAATATCGGAAAAATATGAAGAATTTATAAAAAAAAAATCACTGCATTATACTAAATATTTGAAATGTTCCAAAGAACTTCCGTACAATTTCAGAAATAATCAAATATTTATATTGTGTAGAAAAACTAACGTGACGCCTATGGCAAGCCAATTGTCCAATAATTACGTGAACCCATGTTCACGGTCGAAAAACTAGGATTAACGATCGATAAACTAAGTTTTTCGAACGTAAAACCAGGTTTATCGAATACTAACTTATATTTTCGAGCGAAAACATAGGATAACGGGCGTAAACCATAGTTTACGCTCGTGAACCCATGTTTACGTTCGATAAACTAGGCTAAGCATTTCGGTCGTTATCCTAAGTTCACGAGCGTGAACCTATGTTTACGGGCGTGAACCTGGGGTCACGAGCGTGAACCGTAGTTTACGAACGTGAACCTATGTTTACGACCGTGAACTTGGGTTTACGACCGTGAACATGGGTTTACGACCGTGAACATAGGTTCACGCTCGTGAACATAGGATAACGACCGAAAATCATAGATTTGTTCGAGAAACCTAGTTTATCGAACGTAAACCTAGGTTCACGTTCGTAAATTATGGTTCACGCTCGTAAACCCAAGTTCACGATCGTAAACATAGGTTCACGTTCGTAAACTATGGTTCACAGTCGTAAACATAGGTTCACGTCCGTAAACTATGGTTCACGGTCGTAAACCTAGGTTCACGTGCGTAAACTATGGTTCACGATCGTAAACCTAGGTTTACTCTCGCAAACTATAGTTCACGTTTGTAAACTATGGTTCACAGTCGTGATTGTCTATGCTCGTAAATCACAGATACCGGTCCAAAAGCATAGTTACAAGTCGATAAACCCGGTTTTACGAGCGTGAACCTATGTTTACGAGCGTAAACCATAGTTTACGAGCGTAAACTATAGTTCACGGTTGTAAACATAGGTTTACGTCCGTAAACTATAGTTCACGCTCGTAAACATAGGTTCACGTTCGTAAACTATGGTTCACGGTCGTAAACTATGGTTCACGGTCGTAAACATAGGTTCACGGTCGTAAACATAGGTTCACGGTCGTGAACCCATGTTCACGCCCGAAATTCATAGTTGTTTTGATAATCCTAGTATATCGACCGTAAACCATGGTTTACGTTCGATAAACTAGGTTTCTCGATTGAACTATGAATTTCGGTCGTTATCCTATGTTTACGAGCGTGAACCGGGGTTCACGAGCGTGAACCGGGGTTCACGAGCGTGAACCATAGTTTACGAATGTAAACCTATGTTTACGACCGTGAACTTGGGTTTACGAGCGTAAACCTACGTTTACGAGCGTAAACCTACGTTTACGAGCGTGAACTATGGTTTACGGACGTTATCCTATGTTTTCGCTCGAAAGTATAGGTTAACATGTTTTACGTTCGAAAAACCTAGTTTATCGATCGTTAATCCTAGTTTTTCGACCGTAAACCTAGGTTCACGTAATTATTGGACAATTGGCTTGCCATAGACGCCTTGTGTATTTTTAAAGGAAAATCCGGAGTGCCATTTCTTTGTTATGCTACACGTGGTGTTGCTACACATGGTGTTATGACAGTGAATATCGGTATATGTGAAGCAGTGTTTGCTTCTTTTTTATGCTACACATGGTGTTGCTACACATGGTGTTATGACAGTGAATATCGGTATATGTGCTGTGTTTGCTTCTTTGTTATGCTACACATGGTGTTGCTACACATGGTGTTATGACAGTGAATATCGGTATATGTGCTGTGTTTGCTTCTTTGTTATGCTACTCATGGTGTTATGACAGTGAATATCGGTATATGTGATGTGTTTGCTTCTTTGTTATGCTACACATGGTGTTATGACAGTGAATATCGTTATATGTGCTGTGTTTGCTTCTTTGTTATGCTACTCATGGTGTTATGACAGTGAGTATGGTCATATGCGCTGTGTTTACTTTTTTATTATACACCCCGTACGTCCCGTGGTACTACTAGACATATTATCAGTAACTGTGAAAGTACTACAGCAGATGCTTGAATGTTTGTAGTGACATAGCTGTTTGTAGTGACATTGGTAGGCTAAGAACCCCTACTCTGTAACTACAGTGTTGTATTCCTTCTTATAAACGTGCAATAATTATCTTGTCTCAGTAACTATAAAGGCAATTCAACTGAACCTTTTGTACTTTGCACATCATTGTCGAGACTGCACGCCTGGTACGGACCCGTCCTGCCGAGAGCGCCTCGGGTCAGTGGCGAATCGGTCGGTCACCCGTCCGACCCGTTTTGCATGAGTCTAGCACGCGCGAAAAAGTAAGTTTACGTCTGATTTCTATGGAAAGTGGAATTATTGTTTAGTCAAAAACAAGATATCTCTGTTGTTAAAGAGATATATAAAAAGAACTGCACATCCGATATAGTGTACCATTCATTATGCGGTTTGGCTATGCCTACCGTTCGCACAGCGCTTCGCTTTTCAAGTTTTCGCAATAGTAAAAATCGTGTTTCCCGCATAGAGCCTCCTTCCCATAGAGCTCCACGAGTAGCTCTATGCGTACGCATATGCGAAGGGGGCTCTATGTGGTGCCACGTTTTTCATTTGTGGGTAAAAGTCTGACATTATAGTAAGAAGTGTTTGCAATTTTAAAGATACTGAAACACTAACATTGAGACAGACCACCCATGTTAAATATTAAAAATCCACCATGTGGTGACGTCTTGTGTTGACGTCATATGCGTACAGGAATGAAATAAGGGCACGATACGGCGGTGAAAATTGACCGAATGAAAAAGGAAAAAGTGTTAAAATGTGTTTTGTTGTTGTTGGTTTGAAATATTAGTCGTAAACACTTTAAAGTATGACACATGTGTAATTTGGATTCTTGACAGTGGGATATGGGCTCACATATTCTGCCTAACACGGTGAGTGGGGGTACACTTTTCAGCCAGGAAATGAGAGCCCTTGTCCTCTGTCAAGATTCCAAGTAACTAATAGATGTAGATGTTCAATGTAGTTTTGGAGTAACATTTTCAGACATTGTTTGAAACTACAATGTCGAACCCCCGTGAGTCTGTGTTTCCGTACATTTGGTTGTTGAGTAACCTATCCATGATTGGGTTCCACAAATGTCCTTTTATTTTGAGATTGTAGTTTGCTATATGCAGACAGAAGATATTATTTCGATTTTATGAGTAATTCTTGGCAATACCAGCATTTCATTCTACTTCTGAATCTATATTTCCATAAAATTCACTGTCTATTCTTCAATTGTCATTCCACTGGCTAAAGGTTTACTATCACGTGACAATTAAAACAAAACAGCAACCACCATGTCGGACAACAGTGACGTTTGACAAACTACAACCCCCATACATTGAATTTCAGAACTCGGTTTTAATACAACATGCCGGGTTTAGTGGTTAACAAATGAACTCTTCTGTGGAAGTCAATAAACCATTCTTAGTCTATTATTCTCACATTTTTCGTCAATGTTTGGCACTGACGGCTTAAATTTGAAATTCCATCGCGACACGTGTAACGTTTTGCTATTACATCGACTTATCCTACGAGCGAATAAATCGCTTATGAAATTTTATTGTGCGATCCCACGGCCGATAGCGGTTGCATGTGTGCGGCACGTGATGTCACGTGAACTAAGAATTTTCGACCATCTCGGTTTCCAAAGATAACATAACATTTGGCTTTAATGTGATTTTATCCCATGGTTGAGAAGACAGTTTTAATGATTCCAATGTGTGAATGTGCAGATTGCGTAACGAAACTAGAACCAGGTAGTGTCTTTATGTAACTGAGCGCCAGTGTTTGTTTCTAGATTTTTTTTTATTAAAAAGACCTTTGGTCGTTTTGACTCGTAAACTAAAAAAAATAGTTTTACTTTACCGACTACGTAAACAAAAACCTGTAGTTGGCCATGACTTGAATTGCTATGTGTGTTTTTATGCCAAAATGTCAAATTATCATCATAAGAATTCGTTTTCTAACATATTTGGCTAGTATCTGCATATTGGTTCTGCCGTGAATTTCTCTTCCTTGCCTTTCTTTCCTTTAATACTTGAGATGTTAACATATGATTAAATAACTACTGATAAGTCTGATTAGGCTGGGTGTAGCCGTTGATCTCTATAATAATATATGATGTTATATTATACATGTCACAGAAGTCACTAATAATAAATATATAGATAAATATAAATAACTAAATAATTTAAAAAATAATAATAAAATATAATAAATAAGTACTGCTAACCAAATCAGTATTTGCTCAGTTAAACTTTTAAAAGCCAATTACTTCCATTCTTAAATGCGCTGTCCCTTCTAGGATTACATTTCAAACATCAGTAGAGACTGTGCATGTTCTTTATAAAACCCGTGTCATCTTGTTATATTTACAGATACGCTGAGGTCTCTATTTACATTTTATCATATTGTATCTGTATCCATTCATTGACGATTTTGTTTTGTGATATTATCGTATAATTACCTCATTCACTTTTCACGGTCCGGAATAAATCATCGACTTATATGAGGGATAAGTGTCCGCCTTTGGAGACCATGAATATTTTATCCAGAGTCTGAAAGGTGTGAAAATGAAGATATTTAAACTATCTTTGAATGTTATTACAATTTCATGTTTCCATTGTATTATTACACGTTTAATAGGTCATTATTTTTGATATTTTGACAGATATGGATTTGTGGATGGCATAATAAACATAACCGTCCATGTACGATGGATATCGAGTGTCCCGGCGTACAAGAGACAGCCTTGCTACCGATCATAAAACTAATGTTCCATGCGGCATGTAGAGATCTGGAACTGTTGCAGAACAGCCACACGTCATCTAGATCAGGCGCGATAACACTTTTATGTAATGCTTGACAATAATATCGATGTTATAAAACGTTAACCTATTTCCTTTTGTATTTTATTTAAAGTCGATGCATGCAGTTAATGTATTGTATTAAATAACGTAGTTAGGTGATGATGCGCGATCGTCTGCATCAACAATAAAGATCCCAACCTATCAATGACATGTGTACGAAGTTTACATACGAAGTTGTCAAGTCCCTTACACCAGGCTTTAACGCCAGAATAATGCATACATTAGCATTTGGCTATTCTAACGACACCGAAGTCTCATGATAGTCGTATAAAACCATACACAGAACGTTATAGACATACTACTACTACTACTACTACTACTACTACTACTACTACTACTACTACTAATAATAATAATAATATCTTTCTTTATCGAGACATATGGTCCTCACATTTGTTGAAACAGTGTTATATATGGCATGAAACATTATTGTCTAGAAACTTTAAAATATATTAAAAGAACAACATACACTGATTTCTAAGATGAATCAAAGGTTGAGCTTTAAAATATGATTAATAATTAAAATAAACTACTTATATTTGTCTGTGGTTAAACAACATACAAGCTAATCCACAAAAGACAATATGCATTTTAGGTAAATGTATAATTTAAACAGTTCATATTTATCTCATGGTAAGACAACATACTTAGCTAGACCACCAGGAGATAATATAAGTTTCAAATTTATAATTTTACATAGCTTAAAGTATTCATGATCAGCTGCTTGAACATGGACTAATATACTAAAACAACAAGAAGTCACATATTAAATGATAGTGTCATATGATCGTATAAAGACAGTGTATATACAGAGTGCTTGAAACAATTTTTCTTCTTCTTCTTCTTCTTCTTCTTCTTCTTCTTCTTCTTCTTCTTCTTCTTCTTCTTCATCATCATCATCATCAGCAGCAGCAGCAGCAGCAGCAGCAGCAGCATCAGCAGCACTAGTAGTAGTAGTAGTATCGTTATTACAGTTTTTAATGGTAAATACAGCATATCAAATGAAATATGTTTATATATGGCATCATTTACACATCCAGACATTTTACATCATGTCATAAACATCTGGAAAACCAGGATATTTTGCCAATGAAAACTAATAAAATAGTATCCGTTTGTTTCTTTAGATACGGGAAATACATATCCGTGATACTGCAAGTAAGATAATGAGCATAAAGAAAAAATAACACACACACACACACACATACACGCACACACACGCACGAACGCGCGCGCGCGCGCGCGCACGCACGCACGCACGCACACACACACACACACACACACACATATGCGTTAAGCCCTGCAAGCAGCATTTTTGGGAAAGGCTACAGCATGGAATTCCGTTATCCGCTGGCGGCAGTGTGCATTTCCGTTATCCGCTGGCTGCAAAGTGTATTTTCGTTATCCGCTGGCTGCAAAGTGTGTTTTTATCCACTGGCAGCAGTGTGCCTTTCCGTTATCCGCTGGTTGTAGTGTACATTTCCGTTATCCACATGCATCAGTGTGCATTTCCGTTATCCGTTGGCTGCAGTGTGCATTTCCGTTATTCGCCGAACGGTGTGCATTTCCGTTATCCGCTTTTCCGTTATCCGCTGTATCGTTATCTGCTGGCAGCATTGTGCATTTCCGTTATCCGCTGGCAACAGTGTACACTTCCGTTATACAATGGTTGCAGTTTTCATTTTCGTTATCCGCTGTACAGTGTGTTATTACCCAGCCATTTCTGATATCTGCTGTAATATATTTACTGAAATCCAGATTGACTGAGATATATGGGGTGTTCTGGAGGAGGATAGGGGTTGTTTACCTGTAAATTCACTCGCTCGTTCTTTGTACGGTAATAACGCCAACACCCATGCGTTCTACCAGCTTTTACACACTCGAATCTACATTCATACTAATACAAAATAGACTTTTTTGCACATATTACAATTTGTAATGGTGTGTCTGCCGAATGGAGACAGGAAGCAATGGTGTGTCTGTCGCATGTAGACAGGAGGCAACGGTGTGTCTGCCGCAGGAGACAACGGTGTGTCTGCCGCATGTAGGCAGGAAGCAATGGTGTGTCTGCCGCATGTAGACAGGGGGCAATGATGTCTGCCGCATGTAGACAGGAGGCAATGGTGTGTCTGACGCATGTAGACAGGGGGTAATGTTGTCTGCCGCATGTATACAGGAGGCAATGGTGTGTCTGCCGCATGTAGATAGGGGGCAACGGTGTGTCTGCCCCATGTAGACAGGGGGCAACGGTGTGTCTGCCGCATGTAGACAGGAGGAAATGGTGTGTCTGCCGCATGTAGACAGGGGGCAATGGTGTCTGCCGCATGTAGACAGAAGGCAATGGTGTGTCTGCCGCATGTAGACAGGGAGCAATGATGTGTCTGCCGCATGTAAACAGGAGGCAATGGTGTGTCTGCTGCGTGTAGATAGGGGGCAATGGTGTCTGCCGCATGTAGACAGGAGGCAATGGTGTTTCTGCCGCATGCAGACAGAGGGCAACGGTGTGTCTGCCGCATGTAGACAGGAGGCAATGGTGTGTCTGCCGCATGTAGACAGGATGCAATGATGTATCTGCCGCATGTATACAAGAGGCAGTGGTGTGTCTGTCGCATGTAGACAGGGGGCAATGGTGTGTCGGGGACTTTTAAAATATTAGTACTGTTTCGGAGAGCTAACAACAGGCTGTGTGAGCTTTCTCTTGCCCACTGACATGCTTTTATGTTTAGTTGCTTTCCAACCCAAAAGTTCCATGTTCGATTCTCAGTGAGCCTCGATTCGAATCTTTCAAACCCACTCTCATAGTCGATTATGCGAGCACTATTCTGTGAGATTACATACAGAGCCATATAGTGATCTCCTTTCAAAGTTCGAAACTAGTAGGCCTGTGTACGTGATTCATGTCCGTATATCTAGTAGGCCTGTGTACGTGATTCATGTCCGTATATCTAGTAGGCCTGTGTACGTGATTCATGTCCGTATATCTAGTAGGCCTGTGTATGTGATTCATGTCCGTATATCTAGTAGGCGTGTGTACGTGATTCATGTCCGTATATCCAATTCTCGGAAACTAGGTTTTCGTTATCCCCAATAGAGGTTTTAGAGTAAAGAAAAAATACAACAGGCTACCGTAAACACATGATTCTGATACATATTGATTCTACATACGAATGCATGTTCCTCGTGCATTATATATAGAATATTATGTCAGTGCCTTTTACTATCAAGTTTATTAGGCGAGGCTTAGAAAATGAAGAATGGCGAGGCTCTGCCGAGCCATTCTTCGTTTTCGTGCCGAGCTTAATAAACTTGATAGTAAAAGGCACTGACATAATATTCTATTTATCATGTAGATTATCCACATTTTCTGTATGAATTACTATTATTACCTATTTCTCAGAATGTTACGCTTATCGAGGACGCCGCCATGTTTTGTTTTTTTTATGACGTCAGGCAACGTTACTTGCATGACGTCAGATAACGTTACGTACAATAAACGCCGAGGGATTCCGCATTGATTTGCTTTACTGGTCAGCTTGCCTAATAAAGCAAAAATTATTAGGTCACCCTTTTATTAGGCAGAAAAGTGCACATCTGCATGATAAACTGTGTTCTTACACCGAGTTTTCATTTAATGTACACCATGTGTGCCACTTATTAGACGAGGTGTGTTTTTTCAATATCAGTGCTTATACGCTAAACCCCAATATGTCGTTTGTTATTCTCTAATTAGATTACAGAATTATTTTTTCCGCAACCCGCATCTCTTCAAAGAAGCTAGTATGTTCGACTTTCCATACACATTTTGTTAATTCCCGTTACTGCTCACTTGAGTCTACAATAAGATTACGAGGGAGCCAATCAAATACCGTCTCATTAGCCATATTGTAAAAACATGCACAACTCCGTCTTATGCAGGCACTTCTTCCGGTGTACCGAGCAGAGAAGCTACCAGCTATGTTATTACAACTGATTTATTGAAATTAATCGTTTTTGACATGATCTTGTCTTGATTGTGATCCATTGATTTCATCTCAAGGGACTGCTACTTAGCAGAGCTGGCGTCTAATGCCACTGGAAACGTCCCTGATAGGCTTGCGAAGAACGCTTTCTCCAGAAGGCTCCAACAATCAAGTTCATTCACGTATTAACGAACTATTCACAGATAAATTGATTGCTATTTCCGTTTGTAAACTTCTTAAATCTTCTGTTTAAGTCAATGCAAATTGTACCAAAGATGGTGGCTTGAACAATACTGTTGTAATTCTGTTAAGTATGATGTCGGCGTTTCAATAGATCGGGTTTTTTTGTTAATGGAAATGTATATTTGTTGTTTCGTCGTTGTATGTTTGAGATATTTTCAGTGTTGTTTCTTTTTCAAAGGACATTGGATTATAATGTAAAATGTAAACGAACGTTGCCAGCATTTGATGTATGTGTGATGGTTTTTTTTTGTTTTGTTTTTTCATAAAACTTGTCATATGAGTTCAATATCAATTTAGATGGCATGTCTTAACAATTGGTGTTACCTAACCTTGTATTGTTGTTTTTATTCATTCATATGCAAATCACGAGGCTCCAAACCGTCTTAAATATTGCTGCTTCCATCCTTTGATCCTGTCGCACATTTTCACAAAACTTTCACAAGCACAGTTGGTAGAAGGTTAAACGGTGTACCGCAATTTAGTGGGCTTTAAAATATCTCTGATTCGTGATGTGAAACGCTTTATTGTTGTGCGGTCGGGTATTTTATTAGTTTGTGTATGTTAGACCTTAAAATCTGGAATGTATAAATAGTTTTAGTTCTGTCTTCAATAGTTTGTAAAAAAATATGCTTTTAATGTTGCTTTAGTCAAAGTCTAGTTATTGTTTTGAATGATAGAAACGTTTATTTTTCAATCATTGCATTCTCAGAATACAAATTAATAATTGAAGCATTAAAAGTAACATAAGCCTAATTCGAATTTGTAAACACAAATAATGTATAAGATAATGCAAGTAAACAACTCATTACATAGTATTATATTGGTCATTTAATATGTATAACACGCCGAAGCACACGCCATCTATAGAAACATATGCAACACAATTTAAACTCTTATCTGTAGGATTGTATGTTGATTTTTAACAAATATTCTTGATTCTTAAAAAATAACTCCAGTTTTTCAACAATAAGCACACGATATTTGATAACGGCTAAAAACAAAAACACTAAAAATATTTGTAAACATGAATAAAAGCTCAACGTAAAATAACAAAGAAAAAATATATAATTCCAATATTTCAATATTCTGTTGCGTCTTTTAAGTAAAAATGACATTGAATAAATGAAGGGACGTTTTAACGTGTCTAGCACTTCAAGATCGCTGTGTGGCAATAACACCTTCTCCAAATCATGTCACAATAAGTGTACTATTTTTTAGTTAAATTTGTATTATCACTATTAACTGTTCATATATATGAACCTATGTGAAATGAAGTTGTTACTACTGCACCTCAGGTTTGCTATAAGTTTATTAATATTTGTATTTATTATTATTATTTAATATTGCATTAATTTAAATAGAATATATGTTAAGGTAAATTTTCAGTAGTAGTAAACGGGTTTTTATAATGTTGACATTTTCTTGAAGGCACATCCGGCAAAATTGTTTATTATTTCATGGGGGTCCCCTTAGTTGTTGTTTTTTAACTTGTATGAAAACCATTATGAATCATTATTTGAATACTTCAAAGCCAATTGTTTTTACATATTACTAGTTACTGATTATAATGTACCAGTAATATATTTTGCATAAATCAACAAAATACATACCTCGATTTCGAGGGTGGGGTTGGGGTTGAGGGGAGTATTTTTTATGCATGCTGGATTAATCAGTCGAGGTTTGATAAATACGTGAAGATTGTTTGCGTCCCTATAACGAGTCGAAACGAGCCGTATACAATATTAAATTTGCAATATCTATGTATGGTAAAGAAGTCATCTTTAATATTAAATTGCATTTTTGATGAACATTGTATTTGTTTGCTGGTAAGTGACTGATTCATGATATATGTGCATTTACATTAAATTTGAATTTTGTTCATTCACTAATTTATGCTATTATTATTTCTTTTGTTTTCCAACTGTACTATAAACATATGGATGTCTTAGATTAAAGCTAAACTCCAAACAACATGATCTCAAATATTAAACTAGTTATGTATCATGTTGTATTCAGAGCGTTTTTATGCATTTTCCCAATATTTAACTTTTTCACGGTGTTAGTGACTTTGCTTTCTTTGGCATTTATCCATGCTAGTTGTCAGTTTAATACCATTGTGAACTGCATCTGTACCTAGGGTGGGAATTTGTGGATTAAAAGATACTGCATTTGTGTTGGGTTAGCAACATGTTAATTCATAAAATAAATATGAATTAAATTGAATGTTGTTTAACGGCTCATCAACACAGTATAGGTTATTTAGAGCCGCCCCAGATAGAGGGAAAGGATACATAGGAATCCGGGAACCGTGCTCTACTCTTATTATCGAATAGATTCCTATGGTTCTTTAACGTGCTCTTAGGATAGACCGATACACGGGACCGCCCGGTTTACGTCTCCATCCGACGGACGAAGCTTAGGGAACGTGTCTTGCCCAAGAACACACCGACGAAACTCAGTGGCAGCACGGAGTAATTATTTTTTTTAAACATCACACGTTTTCCAAATGCCATTTTCGCATTGAGACTGTCCTAGATTATCAAGTCCTTACAAAAATCGAATTATTGTTTAAAAATATATATGACATGAATTAGTGTTACTTTTTTTCGGAATAATTATTTTATTGGAACTAATATTTAAGGTGTACATTTAGTTTTGAATTGGTCATGCAAATAGAAATATGTGAAAATGTGTACATTGGTTTATCCACGGATTGCTAAACCGTCTTTATTCGGTTTATGTTGAAATTTGTATTTGCATATTCAGTCTCGGCTGAAGAAAACCGTGAGTGAATGCCGTTAACATATCCAGTGTATTTTAATTTGTTTGAATTGCACTAAATATAACAATTTGATTCGTCTCACATTACATAACTTGCTAAATATCTCATATTATTTACGTTAAACAGCTAAATTACCACCTATTGCGACTAATTCGCTAATTAATAATGTCAACTCGTATTACCGCTGGAAACATCATTTTAATTATATTACGGTATGTCTTTTATGTCTTCGTTTGTTTGTTTTATTCAAAATCCTTTTCCTCTTAAATTTCTTTGAGTTGATGTCAATTAAGACTACTCCATGAGATGACAACCTATGTTATTATTTTCTAACTACGTTATTATTATTTCCACCATAAATAGTTTTATATTATAAATCATATTTACCCTTAATATTATTGTTATTTGTATTTATGTGTTGTAAGAAAAATATTTGGTATTATTTTTTCAAATATAAACTTTTTTTTTAACTGAATGCAATATTCAGTTTAAAAAAAATGTTGGTATTATTTTGGAGTTTATAATTTTATGTTGACCTTTTATTATGAGACGTGGTATTGCTATTTTTGTCTGTACGATATTTATTTGCAATAACTAACATAACATAACTTAACATATATATTTGTAACAACTAGTGGGGTAAACAACAGTAGGTATGTCAAAGAAGGCGTCTTTACTATCCGGCGTCTTTGATATCAGTTTACATTTTATGAACATTATATTAGATTGTTGGAAAGTAACCGTTTGTTTCGAACATTATATCATTTCATTAAAATTCAATTTGATCTTTATGTATTTACTGTTTGTGCATTTATCAACCTTTTTCTTATGATGGGAACTAAATCATAACCTAAGTCATGAAACACAATATCATGCATTGGATCTGGACCTAAACAACATGAACTCCAATTGTTAAAATAACGTAGTATAATGTTGTGATTTTTTATGCTTTTTTCTAATCATTTGTTTCACATGTGATCTGTATATGGACTGTTACTATATTCGTGTAGCAATGTGTATGGACTGTTACTATATTCGTGTAGCAATGTGTATGGACTGTTACTATATTCGTGTAGCAATGTGTATGGACTGTTACTATATTCGTGTAGCATTGTGTATAGACTGTTACTATATTCGTGTAGCAATGTGTATATACTGTTACTATATTCGTGTAGCAATGTGTATGGACTGTTACTATATTCGTGTAGCAATGTGTATGGACTGTTACTATATTCGTGTAGCAATGTGTATGGACTGTTACTATATTTGTGTAGCAATGTGTATGGACTGTTACTATATTCGTGTAGCAATGTGTATGGACTGTTACTATATTCGTGTAGCAATGTGTATGGACTGTTACTATATTCGTGTAGCAATGTATATGGACTGTTACTATATTCGTGTAGCAATGCGTATGGACTGTTACTATATTCGTGTAGCAATGTGTATGGACTGTTACTATATTCGTGTAGCAATGTGTATGGACTGTTACTATATTCGTGTAGCAATGTATATGGACTGTTACTATATTCGTGTAGCAATGTGTATGGACTGTTACTATATTCGTGTAGCAATGTGCGGACCCTGCACTGAGAGAGTCGATATTACTTTGTTCAATTATTGCAGTGCATGATCAATGTTAATTCTGTTTTTAGAAGTTGGACTTAAAGTGTTATATTTTAATGTAATGCATGCTACGTATGTTATACCTTCTTTTTGTCTGTATGTTTAATCAGGGCTCCATATGTTTTATTTTCATCAAAGGTTTACTATATCATCTAGGCGAAATTGTAGTGAATGAGAAAATTCTGAGTCATCTTCCTGTGTAGACTTAATATTCATGTACGCATTTGTGTCGTATGATTTCTGAAAACAAGCATATCGTTTTGTTAAATATTTACGAATTCATGATAAAAAAATAATTCATGATGCTGTTTTTAAAGTATTGATTCGAGAGTTGGTACATTGATGTTTTCCTTAAAAAGCGCGTCGACATTATTGTTATGAAAATAAGACATGCTGTCATTTACTACGATGCTTCATTTACCGACACCGACACAGCTTGTATTAGACATTTACCGACACCCGACACAGCTTGTATTATACATTTACCGACACCCGACACAGCTTGTATTAGACTTTTACCGACACCGACCCAGCTTGTATTAGACATTTACCGACACCCGACACAGCTTGTATTAGATATTTACCGACACCCGACACAGCTTGTATTAGACATTTACCGACACCCGACACAGCTTGTATTATACATTTACCGACACCCGACACAGCTTGTATTAGACTTTTACCGACACCGACCCAGCTTGTATTAGACATTTACCGACACCCGACACAGCTTGTATTAGATATTTACCGACACCCGACACAGCTGGTATTAGACATTTACCGACACCCGACACAGCTTGTATTATACATTTACCGACACCCGACACAGCTTGTATTAGACTTTTACCGACACCGACCCAGCTTGTATTAGACATTTACCGACACCCGACACAGCTTGTATTAGATATTTACCGACACCCGACACAGCTTGTATTAGACATTTACCGACACCCGACACAGCTTGTATTATACATTTACCGACACCCGACACAGCTTGTATTAGACTTTTACCGACACCGACCCAGCTTGTATTAGACATTTACCGACACCCGACACAGCTTGTATTAGATATTTACCGACACCCGACACAGCTGGTATTAGACATTTACCGACACCCGACACAGCTTGTATTAGACATTTACCGACACCGACACAGCTTGTATTAGACATTTACCGACACCCGACACAGCTTGTATTAGACATTTACCGACACCCGACACAGCTGGTATTAGACATTTACCGACACCCGACACAGCTGGTATTATACATTTACCGACACCCGACACAGCTTGTATTAGACATTTACCGACACCCGAGACACAGCTTGTATTAGACATTTACCGACACCCGACACAGATAGTATTAGACATTTACCAACACCCGACACAGCTTGTATTAGACATTTACCGACACCGACACAGCTTGTATTAGACATTTACCGACAACCGACACAGCTTGTATTAGACATTTACCGACAACCGACACAGCTTGTATTAGACATTTACCGACACCGACACAGCTGGTATTAGACATTTACCGACACCCGACACAGCTTGTATTAGACATTTACCGACACCGACACAGCTTGTATTAGACATTTACCGACACCCGACACAGCTTGTATTAGACATTTACCGACACCCGACACAGCTTGTAGTAGACATTTACCGACACCCGACACAGCTTGTAGTAGACATTTACCGACACCCGACACAGCTTGTAGTAGACACTTACCGACACCCGACACAGCTTGTAGTAGACATTTACCGACACCCGACACAGCTTGTAGTAGACATTTACCGACACCCGACACAGCTTGTATTAGACATTTACCGACACCCGACACAGCTTGTAGTAGACATTTACCGACACCCGACACAGCTTGTAGTAGACATTTACCGACACCCGACACAGCTTGTAGTAGATATTTACCGACACCCGACACAGCTTGTAGTAGACATTTACCGACACCCGACACAGCTTGTAGTAGACATTTACCGACACCCGACACAGCTGGTATTAGACATTTACCGACACCCGACACAGCTTGTATTAGACATTTACCGACACCCGACACAGCTTGTATTAGACATTTACCGACACCCGACACAGCTTGTAGTAGACATTTACCGACACCCGACACAGCTTGTATTAGACATTTACCGACACCCGACACAGCTTGTATTAGACATTTACCGACACCCGACACAGCTTGTATTAGACATTTACCGACACCCGACACAGCTTGTAGTAGACATTTACCGACACCCGACACAGCTTGTAGTAGACATTTACCGACACCCGACACAGCTTGTAGTAGACATTTACCGACACCCGACACAGCTTGTATTAGACATTTTTGGTCTAATAATATAATTTTCAGCAGAATAAACATACCTCAGGATCTGCATTAATCATTACGTGGTCCGAGTGTTAACTTTCATAACCCATCCAACCCCTTCTCCAAGAAGCGAAAACGGTGTTAGCTGGGGTATGAAATAAAACCTTAATTTTGGCTTAACAAGTTTGCGTATTGTGCAATTAAAACATTTAATATGTAATTTTAAACAAGTTATTGCATTTTTTCTGTAAAAAAACATTTTAAACGTGTTCTATTGTCAAAATATCTGTTATTAAATCCTGCTAATATAAGCTTTCCCGTCGCTTAATGGAATTAAGTCGGGAACACGTAATGACGGTTAGTTTGAGAAAACGGCCTACCACATGTAGGTGTCACTACACAGTTAGCTCCCTTGCATGTGACTGTATGATGATGTGACTGTATGATGATGTTGTATGATAATGTGACTGTATGATGATATGACTGTATGGTGATGTTGTATGATGATGTTGTATGATGATGTTGTATGATGATGTGACTGTATGATGATGTGACTGTATGATGATGTTGTATCATGATGTGACTGTATGATGATGTTGTATGATGATGTGACTGTATGATGATGTGACTGTATGATGATGTGACTGTATGATGATGTGACTGTATGATGATGTTGTATGATGATGTGACTGTATGGTGATGTGACTGTATGATGATGTGACTGTATGATGATGTGACTGTATGATGATGTTGTATGATGATGTGACTGTATGGTGATGTGACTGTATGGTGATGTTGTATGATGATGTGACTGTATGGTGATGTTGTATGATGATATGACTGTATGATGATGTGACTGTATGATGATGTGACTGTATGGTGATGTTGTATGATGATGTGACTGTATGATGATGTGACTGTATGGTGTGACTGTATGATGATGTGACTGTATGGTGATGTGACTGTATGAGGATGTGACTGTATGATGATGTTGTATGATGATGTGACTGTATGATGATGTGACTGTATGGTGTGACTGTATGGTGATGTGACTGTATGATGATGTGACTGTATGATGATGTGACTGTATGGTGATGTTGTATGATGATGTGACTGTATGATGATGTGACTGTATGGTGATGTTGTATGATGATGTGACTGTATGATGATGTGACTGTATGGTGTGACTGTATGGTGATGTGACTGTATGATGATGTGACTGTATGATGATGTGACTGTATGGTGATGTTGTATGATGATGTGACTGTATGGTGATGTTGTGTGATGATGTGACTGTATGATGATGTTGTATGATGATGTGACTGTATGATGATGTGACTGTATGATGATGTGACTGTATGATGATGTGACTGTATGATGTGACTGTATGATGATGTTGTATGATGATGTGACTGTATGATGATGTGACTGTATGATGATGTGACTGTATGATGATGTGACTGTATGATGTGACTGTATGATGATGTGACTGTATGGTGATGTTGTATGATGATGTGACTGTATGGTGATGTTGTGTGATGATGTGACTGTATGATGATGTTGTATGATGTGACTGTATGATGATGTGACTGTATGGTGATGTTGTATGATGATGTGACTGTATGCTGATGTTGTATGATGATGTGACTGTATGATGATGTTGTATGATGATGTGACTGTATGATGATGTGACTGTATTACGATGTTGTATGATGATGTGACGGTATGATGATGTTGTATGATGATGTGACTGTATGATGATGTGACTGTATGATGATGTTGTATGATGATGTGACTGTATGATGATGTGACTGTATTACGATGTTGTATGATGATGTGACGGTATGATGATGTTGTATGATGATGTGACTGTATGATGATGTGACTGTATGATGATGTTGTATGATGATGTGACTGTATTATGATGTGATTGTATGATAATGTGACTGTATGCTGTTGTTGTATGATGATGTGACTGTATGATGATGTTGTTTGATGATGATGTGACTGTACGACGATATTGTATGATGATGTGACTGTATGATGATGTGACTGTATTACGATGTTGTATGATGATGTGACTGTATGATGATGTTGTATGATGATGTGACTGTATGATGATGTGACTGTATGATGACTGTATGATGATGTTGTATGATGATGTGACTGTATGATGATGTGACTGTATTACGATGTTGTATGATGATGTGACGGTATGATGATGTTGTATGATGATGTGACTGTATAATGATGTGACTGTATGATGACTGTATGATGATGTTACTATATGATGACTGTATGATGATGTGACTGTATGATGATGTTGTATGATGATGTGACTGTATGATGATGTTGTATGATGATGAGACTGTATGATGATGTGACTGTATGATGTGACTGTATGATGATGTGACTGTATGATGGTGTGACTGTATGATGATGTGACTGTATGATGATGTGACTGTATGATGATGTGACTGTATGATGTGACTGTATGATGATGTGACTGTATGATGGTGTGACTGTATGATGATGTGACTGTATTACGATGTTGTATGATGATGTGACTGTATGATGATGTGACTGTATGATGATGTGACTGTATTACGATGTTGTATGATGATGTGACTGTATGGTGATGTTGTGTGATGATGTGACTGTATGATGATGTTGTATGATGATGAGACAGTATGATGATGTGACTGTATGATGATGTGACTGTATGATGTGACTGTATGATGATGTGACTGTATGATGGTGTGACTGTATGATGGTGTGACTGTATGATGATGTGACTGTATGGTGATGCGACTGTATGATGATGTGACTGTATGGTGATGTGACTGTATGATGATGTTGTATGATGATGTGACTGTATGATTATGTTGTATGATGATGTGACTGTATAATGAAGTGACTGTATGGTGATGTTGTATGATGATGTGACTGTATGATGATGTGACTGTATGATGATGTTGTATGAAGATGTGACTGTATGATGATGTTGTATGAAGATGTGACTGTATGATGATGTTGTATGATGACGTTGTATGATGAAGTGACTGTATGATGATGATGTATCATGACGTGACTGTATGATGAAGTGACTGTATGATGATGTTGTATGATGATGTGACTGTATGATGATGTTGTATGATGATGTGACTGTATGGTGATGTTGTATGATGATGTGACTGTATGATGATGTGACTGTATGATGTGACTGTATGGTGATGTTGTATGATGATGTGACTGTATGATGTGACTGTATGGTGATGTTGTATGATGATGTGACTGTATGATGATATGACTGTATGATGGTGTGACTGTATGATGATGTGACTGTATGATGATGTAACTGTATGGTGATGTGACTGTATGATGATGTGACTGTATGATGTGACTGTATGGTGATGTTGTATGATGATGTGACTGTATGATGTGTCTGTATAATGATGTGACTGTATGATGTGACTGTATGATGTGACTGTATGGTGATGTTGTATGATGATATGACTGTATGATGATATGGCTGTATGGTGATGTGACTGTATGATGATGTGACTGTATGATGTGACTGTATTATGATGTTGTATGATGATGTGACTGTATGGTGATGTGACTGTATGATATGACTGTATGATGTGACTGTATGGTGATGTTGTATGATGATGTGACTGTATGATGATATGACTGTATGGTGATGTGACGGTATGATGATGTGACTGTATGATGTGACTGTATGATGTGACTGTATGGTGATGTGACTGTATGGTGATGTTGTATGATGATGTGACTGTATGATGATGTGACTGTATGGTGATGTGACTGTATGATGATGTGACTGTATGATGTGACTGTATGATGTGACTGTATGATGATGTGACTGTATGATGATATGACTGTATGATGATGTGACTGTATGGTGATGTGACTGTATGATGATGTGACTGTATGATGTGACTGTATGATGTGACTGTATGGTGATGTGACTGTATGATGATGTGACTGTATGATGTGACTGTATGATGTGACTGTATGATGATGTGACTGTATGATGATATGACTGTATGATGATGTGACTGTATGGTGATGTGACTGTATGATGAAGTGACTGTATGATGTGACTGTATGATGATGTGACTGTATGATGATGTGACTGTATGGTGATGTTGTATGATGATGGGACTGTATGATGATGTGACTGTATGGTGATGTGACTGTATGATGGTGTGACTGTATGATGATGCGACTGTATGGTGATGCGACTGTATGATGATGTGACTGTATGGTGATGTGACTGTATGGTGATGTTGTATGATGATGTGACTGTATGGTGATGTTGTATGATGATGTGACTGTATGATGTGACTGTATGATGATGTGACTGTATGATGTGACTGTATGATGTGACTGTATGATGATGTGACTGTATGATGTGACTGTCTGGTGATGTGACTGTATGATGATGTGATGATGTGACTGTATGATGATGTGACTGTATGATGTGACTGTATGGTGATGTGACTGTATGTTGATGTGACTGTATGATGATGTGACTGTATGATGTGACTGTATGATGTGACTGTATGGTGATGTGAATGTATGATGATTGACTGTATGGTGATTCGTGTGCAAAAACATGTAGGTGTGTGTTCTTCGGATTTAGTTTATTTTAATAATTGCTCATAGATATTTTTTCTGTTGCAGGTGAAATTGGATAAACAGCTATGAGAAATCTGAAGAGAAAGCGGGAAAAATGTGCGTTCCCTGACACCACTAACATTAAAAAAAAACAGTCTGGCAAACATACCAATTTGTGTGCATTTTTGCTAGCGGAAATAACTGTATTTCACCCAAAAAAATAGTTTAAGTCTGGAAAGGTCTTATTCAAAATGAGAACGTGGACTTATTATAGTTTTAACTTATATCTGGCATAAAATGGTATGTACATTTTATAGAAATTCCAACCAAACATCAAAGCAAACAAAAATACTGTTGTTACATTACTTTCTTTATCTAAATTGTTTATTGTGAGTGCAAAACTATAAACTATTTTCATTGTTAGTTTGACTTAAATTTCACTTAAAGGATACGACTCAATATGGAAGACATGTTTTCTTCAGTTGTAATGGCGTTATAGTTGTAATGGCGTTATAGTTGGTGGTTGGAAATGAAAAGCATCAATAACTTCGCAGCAATTGGACAATATAATGGATGAGTTGGTTTTTCATAAGTTGTTGTATTATTATAAATCTGTGCTCTGTTCTTTCACCATTTAGTAACCCAAACAAGCTTTCTTGTTTGTTTGTTTGTTTGGGTTTCGGTTTGTTGTTGTTGTTGTTTTTTCAGAAAAAATAACTTAGATAAATATGCTTCGAGCATCTGAAAAAGGCTAGGGAATCTGAGAATGGACTTACAGTTATTCGCTATGGTATCATATCTTCTTGTGTTTAGTTTTGACAAGAGCCACATGATGTTTTACACACGTTATTATATCGTATTAACATATTGTTAATGTCCATATCTGCTTATGTCCATAGTTACAGGTACTATCATAGTCTTAAATACTGATAATTCGCAATCATGTCCATTTGTAATAATTCATTACCTACTTTGATTTTCTGTATATTTTCTAAACTGCGTTATCTCTAAGCTTTATTTAATTACTGATGTGTCTACACGTTATATTTTTGTTTGTTTGCACCTGTTGTTATCACTTGCACATGCTTTATACTGTATGCTATGTTGAACTCGAACTCGATGCCAAGTAGAATTAAGAATATCGTACGTCTCTAAGGCTGGACATGCAGAATAAAGCACGCCTCTATATGTAATATGCTTGCTGCTGTAATTTTAATTATACAAAACTTTGTATATGCACGATGGTATTAAGTGCACTGCACGATATTTTCTGTAAGGCTTTGTTCTCTGTTTATTGTTTCTTTATTCTTCTTTTTTCCACTCTATGTAGATAGTTATTTATGTTTGTTTATCGATGACGATTTTTTTTAAAAGTTAAAGCGCGTGTAAGATGAGTTGGTAATAGCACTGTTTGGTTGTATACGTAATAGCACTGTGTTTGGTTGTATACGTAATAGCACTGTGTTTGGTTGTATACGTAATAGCACTGTGTTTGGTTGTATACGTAATAGCACTGTGTTTGGTTGTATACGTAATAGCACTGTGTTTGGTTGTATACGTAATAGCACTGTGTTTGGTTGTATACGTAATAGCACTGTGTTTGGTTGTATACGTAATAGCACTGTGTTTGGTTGTATACGTAATAGCACTGTGTTTGGTTGTATACGTAATAGCACTGTGTTTGGTTGTATACGTAATAGCACTGTTTGGTTGTATACGTAATAGCACTGTTTGGTTGTATACGTAATAGCACGGTGTTTGGTTGTATACGTAATAGCATTGTTTGGTTGTATACGTAATAGCACTGTTTGGTTGTATACGTAATAGCACTGTGTTTGGTTGTATACGTAATAGCACTGTGTTTGGTTGTATACGTAATAGCACTGTTTGGTTGTATACGTAATAGCACTGTTTGGTTGTATACGTAATAGCACTGTGTTTGGTTGTATACGTAATAGCACTGTGTTTGGTTGTATACGTAATAGCACTGTGTTTGGTTGTATACGTAATAGCACTGTTTGGTTGTATACGTAATAGCACTGTTTGGTTGTATACGTAATAGCACTGTGTTTGGTTGTATACGTAATAGCACTGTGTTTGGTTGTATACGTAATAGCACTGTTTGGTTGTATACGTAATAGCACTGTTTGGTTGTATACGTAATAGCACTGTGTTTGGTTGTATACGTAATAGCACTGTGTTTGGTTGTATACGTAATAGCACTGTTTGGTTGTATACGTAATAGCACTGTTTGGTTGTATACGTAATAGCACGGTGTTTGGTTGTATACGTAATAGCACTGTTTGGTTGTATACGTAATAGCACTGTTTGGTTGTATACGTAATAGCACTGTGTTTGGTTGTATACGTAATAGCACTGTGTTTGGTTGTATACGTAATAGCACTGTGTTTGGTTGTATACGTAATAGCACTGTGTTTGGTTGTATACGTAATAGCACTGTGTTTGGTTGTACACGTAATAGCACTGTGTTTGGTTGTATACGTAATAGCACTGTGTTTGGTTGTATACGTAATAGCACTGTGTTTGGTTGTATACGTAATAGCACTGTGTTTGGTTGTATACGTAATAGCACTGTGTTTGGTTGTATACGTAATAGCACTGTGTTTGGTTGTATACGTAATAGCACTGTTTGGTTGTATACGTAATAGCACTGTGTTTGGTTGTATACGTAATAGCACTGTGTTTGGTTGTATACGTAATAGCACTGTGTTTGGTTGTATACGTAATAGCACTGTGTTTGGTTGTATACGTAATAGCACTGTGTTTGGTTGTATACGTAATAGCACTGTGTTTGGTTGTATACGTAATAGCACTGTTTGGTTGTATACGTAATAGCACTGTGTTTGGTTGTATACGTAATAGCACTGTGTTTGGTTGTATACGTAATAGCACTGTTTGGTTGTATACGTAATAGCACTGTGTTTGGTTGTATACGTAATAGCACTGTGTTTGGTTGTATACGTAATAGCACTGTGTTTGGTTGTATACGTAATAGCACTGTTTGGTTGTATACGTAATAGCACTGTGTTTGGTTGTATACGTAATAGCACTGTGTTTGGTTGTATACGTAATAGCACTGTGTTTGGTTGTATACGTAATAGCACTGTTTGGTTGTATACGTAATAGCACTGTGTTTGGTTGTATACGTAATAGCACTGTGTTTGGTTGTATACGTAATAGCACTGTTTGGTTGTATACGTAATAGCACTGTGTTTGGTTGTATACGTAATAGCACTGTTTGGTTGTATACGTAATAGCACTGTGTTTGGTTGTATACGTAATAGCACTGTTTGGTTGTATACGTAATAGCACTGTGTTTGGTTGTATACGTAATAGCACTGTTTGGTTGTATACGTAATAGCACTGTGTTTGGTTGTATACGTAATAGCACTGTGTTTGGTTGTATACGTAATAGCACTGTGTTTGGTTGTATACGTAATAGCACTGTTTGGTTGTATACGTAATAGCACTGTTTGGTTGTATACGTAATAGCACGGTGTTTGGTTGTATACGTAATAGCATTGTTTGGTTGTATACGTAATAGCACTGTTTGGTTGTATACGTAATAGCACTGTGTTTGGTTGTATACGTAATAGCACTGTGTTTGGTTGTATACGTAATAGCACTGTGTTTGGTTGTATACGTAATAGCACTGTTTGGTTGTATACGTAATAGCACTGTGTTTGGTTGTATACGTAATAGCACTGTGTTTGGTTGTATACGTAATAGCACTGTGTTTGGTTGTATACGTAATAGCACTGTTTGGTTGTATACGTAATAGCACTGTGTTTGGTTGTATACGTAATAGCACTGTGTTTGGTTGTATACGTAATAGCACTGTGTTTGGTTGTATACGTAATAGCACTGTTTGGTTGTATACGTAATAGCACTGTTTGGTTGTATACGTAATAGCACTGTGTTTGGTTGTATACGTAATAGCACTGTGTTTGGTTGTATACGTAATAGCACTGTTTGGTTGTATACGTAATAGCACTGTTTGGTTGTATACGTAATAGCACGGTGTTTGGTTGTATACGTAATAGCACTGTTTGGTTGTATACGTAATAGCACTGTTTGGTTGTATACGTAATAGCACTGTGTTTGGTTGTATACGTAATAGCACTGTGTTTGGTTGTATACGTAATAGCACTGTGTTTGGTTGTATACGTAATAGCACTGTGTTTGGTTGTATACGTAATAGCACTGTGTTTGGTTGTATACGTAATAGCACTGTGTTTGGTTGTATACGTAATAGCACTGTTTGGTTGTATACGTAATAGCACTGTGTTTGGTTGTATACGTAATAGCACTGTGTTTGGTTGTATACGTAATAGCACTGTGTTTGGTTGTATACGTAATAGCACTGTGTTTGGTTGTATACGTAATAGCACTGTTTGGTTGTATACGTAATAGCACTGTGTTTGGTTGTATACGTAATAGCACTGTGTTTGGTTGTATACGTAATAGCACTGTGTTTGGTTGTATACGTAATAGCACTGTGTTTGGTTGTATACGTAATAGCACTGTGTTTGGTTGTATACGTAATAGCACTGTGTTTGGTTGTATACGTAATAGCACTGTTTTGGTTGTATACGTAATAGCACTGTGTTTGGTTGTATACGTAATAGCACTGTGTTTGGTTGTATACGTAATAGCACTGTGTTGGTTGTATACGTAATAGCACTGTGTTTGGTTGTATACGTAATAGCACTGTGTTTGGTTGTATACGTAATAGCACTGTTTGGTTGTATACGTAATAGCACTGTGTTTGGTTGTATACGTAATAGCACTGTGTTTGGTTGTATACGTAATAGCACTGTGTTTGGTTGTATACGTAATAGCACTGTTTGGTTGTATACGTAATAGCACTGTGTTTGGTTGTATACGTAATAGCACTGTGTTTGGTTGTATACGTAATAGCACTGTGTTTGGTTGTATACGTAATAGCACTGTGTTTGGTTGTATACGTAATAGCACTGTGTTTGGTTGTATACGTAATAGCACTGTTTGGTTGTATACGTAATAGCACTGTGTTTGGTTGTATACGTAATAGCACTGTGTTTGGTTGTATACGTAATAGCACTGTGTTTGGTTGTATACGTAATAGCACTGTGTTTGGTTGTATACGTAATAGCACTGTGTTTGGTTGTATACGTAATAGCACTGTGTTTGGTTGTATACGTAATAGCACTGTGTTTGGTTGTATACGTAATAGCACTGTGTTTGGTTGTATACGTAATAGCACTGTGTTTGGTTGTATACGTAATAGCACTGTGTTTGGTTGTATACGTAATAGCACTGTGTTTGGTTGTATACGTAATAGCACTGTGTTTGGTTGTATACGTAATAGCACTGTGTTTGGTTGTATACGTAATAGCACTGTGTTTGGTTGTATACGTAATAGCACTGTGTTTGGTTGTATACGTAATAGCACTGTGTTTGGTTGTATACGTAATAGCACTGTGTTTGGTTGTATACGTAATAGCACTGTGTTTGGTTGTATACGTAATAGCACTGTGTTTGGTTGTATACGTAATAGCACTGTGTTTGGTTGTATACGTAATAGCACTGTGTTTGGTTGTATACGTAATAGCACTGTGTTTGGTTGTATACGTAATAGCACTGTGTTTGGTTGTATACGTAATAGCACTGTGTTTGGTTGTATACGTAATAGCACTGTGTTTGGTTGTATACGTAATAGCACTGTGTTTGGTTGTATACGTAATAGCACTGTGTTTGGTTGTATACGTAATAGCACTGTGTTTGGTTGTATACGTAATAGCACTGTGTTTGGTTGTATACGTAATAGCACTGTGTTTGGTTGTATACGTAATAGCACTGTGTTTGGTTGTATACGTAATAGCACTGTGTTTGGTTGTATACGTAATAGCACTGTGTTTGGTTGTATACGTAATAGCACTGTGTTTGGTTGTATACGTAATAGCACTGTGTTTGGTTGTATACGTAATATCACTGTTTGGTTGTATACGTAATAGCACTGTGTTTGGTTGTATACGTAATAGCACTGTGTTTGGTTGTATACGTAATATCACTGTTTGGTTGTATACGTAATATCACTGTGTTTGGTTGTATACGTAATAGCACTGTGTTTGGTTGTATACGTAATATCACTGTTTGGTTGTATACGTAATAGCACTGTGTTTGGTTGTATACGTAATAGCACTGTGTTTGGTTGTATACGT
>JAWPHD010004156.1:0-195545 GCA_037043455.1 Cyrtodaria siliqua | reverse complement strand
AAGTGTTTCATGAATATCTATCAAGTAGTGTCAGATTCGTAGTCGCCAAAAGTTTTTCTAGCATAGATATGTGAAAACAAAACTGGCTGCTGTTATTTTCGGACGAAGTGGTAGACTAAATGGCAACATTCCTTTGAAGTTCATGAAAATCTATCTAGTTGTTTCAGAGGAGTAGTTCGCCACAAAAAAAAAGTATACGGACGGAAAGACGGACGGAAGTGACGACGCACCACGGATCAGTAGAGCTGAAACACCAGAAAATGTAGTTTTAACAGCAATTTACTGGCTCTTTAAAGCTACATAACCTTATACTTATATAGCCTGCCTCTTTAGAGGCGTGCTTTTGTTTCACCATATATTAATGAAAACAAACGGTTATGAACACACCTTGGTACAGTATTTTTTTTATTTGCTGCTTTACCTTTTTTTTTTTTTTAAATGTAGAAGTCGGACGAGGGGAGAGAAGAAAAATGTTTTTAAGCGAGAAAATATTCATTAGTTGCGTATGTATGTCTTACTTTTTTGTTTTAGTCAGAGCATCTGAGGCAAGCATTTTTTGGAAATAATATATTTTGTTTGTTTGCCGTAAAGTTAGGGTCAACGGGGCTGATCTGAATAATTTAAAACTACTGACCATAGAATGTGTCAGTATACTAGTCCATCGTGCCGCACTATCATGATTTTTATCAAATTCAAATTAAGATTTTAATAAGTTTGTGTATTGTTTAATGCCTATTTAGTACTCTAGAAATACTACAAGAAGTATCTCAGCAACTATCGGTGGTATACTGGTTATCTTTCCGGTCTAGTTTCGGAATCCCGAAAGCGGGACAAGACTGTTTTTATGAAATACATTGGAAACTGCGTATTCATCTCGAAGTTATACACCCACTGATACCTGAATGAAAGCTAGATACATTAGTATCTCTCTTTCAGACATATATACTAAAACGACTTTAAAAACGACTCTATCATTCTCCAAAATGCTTTGAGGAAAACAAATTAAAATCGATCATTGTTTCGTGTAATTTTAATTTTTTATCTTACACTAGATAATCAACAAAACAACACCAAAGTTGCTATCAATAAGCTTAAGAATATAATTGTTATATGAACATATTTTTTCTGAAAAAATACCGAAAATATTGATTATATGCAGTCGTTCAGTATATATACCGATTTTATTTTGTATGCCAGTCAAACTGAAATTGCTTTAACCGCGACTCATTTCATATATATAGAGACTAGATGACAAAACATTTCTATGTCTATTTTCTAAGTCTAATACTATAGTACTGAGTTATTAATATAGTTCTGAGTTATTCGACTGTAGTACCGAGTTATTATTATAGCACTGAGTTTATACTATATAGTACTGTGTCATTACTGTAGTTTTGAGTTATTACTATAGTACCGAGTTAGTACTATAGTACTGAGTTATTACTACAGCTTAGAGTTCTTACTATAGCTTTGAGTTTATTACTATAATACTGAGTTATTACTATAGTACTGAGTTACTACTATAAGTACTGAGTTTACTACTATAGTACTGAGTTATTACTTAAATACTGAGTTACTACTATAATAATACTGAGTTATTACTATAGTACTGAGTTAGCTACTATAATACTGAGTTATTACTATAGTACTGAGTTACTACTATAATACTGAGTTACTACTATACGTACTGAGTTACTACTATAGTACTGAGTTACTACTATAATACTGAGTTACTACTATAGTACTGAGTCTACTACTATAATACTGAGTTATCTACTATAGTTACTGAGTTACTACCTATAATATACTGAGTTATATTACTATAGTACTGAGTGTATTACTATAATACTGAGTTTACTACTATAGTACTGAGTTATTAACTATAATACTGAGTTACTACTATTAGTACTGAGTTTATTACTATAGTACTGAGTTACTACTATAAGTACTGAGTTACTATCTAGTACTGAGTTACTATAGTACTGAGTTTATTACTAGTTAAGTACTGATGTTACTACTATAAGTACTGAGTTACTACTATAATACTGAGTTTATTACTATAGTACTGAGTTATTACTATAATACTGAGTTACTACTATGTACTGAGTTATTACTAAGTAGTACTGAGTTACTACTATAATCTGAGTTATTACTATAAGTACTGAGTTACTACTATAATACTGAAGTTACTACTATAGTACTGAGTTACTACTATAATACTGAGTTACTACTTATAGTACTGAGTTACTACTATAGTACTGAGTTATTACTATAATACTGAGTTACTACTATAGGTACTGAGTTACTACTATGGTACTGAGTTATTACTATAGTACTGAGTTACTACTATAATACTGAGTTATTACTATAGTACTGAGTTACTACTATAATACTGAGTTATTACTATAGTACCTGAGTTACTACTAATAATACTGAGTTTACTACATATAGTACTGAGGTTACTACTATAGTACTGAGTTACTTACTATAGTACTGAGTTATACAATTAAGTAGCTGAGTTATTACTATAGTACTGAGTTACTACTATAGTACTGAGTTACTACTATAATAGCTATGAGTTATTACTTACTATAATACTGAGTAGTTAATACTATAATACTGAGTTATTACTATTGAATACTGAGTTACTACTTATAGTTACTGAGTTACTACTATAGTACTGAAGTTACTACTATAGGTACTGAGTTACTACTATAGGTACTGAGTTACTTACTATAAGTACTGAGTTACTTACTATAATACTGAGTTATTACTATAGAGTA
This sequence comes from Cyrtodaria siliqua, assembly GCA_037043455.1. Classification (NCBI taxonomy): domain Eukaryota; kingdom Metazoa; phylum Mollusca; class Bivalvia; order Adapedonta; family Hiatellidae; genus Cyrtodaria; species Cyrtodaria siliqua. The sequence goes on along the minus strand of JAWPHD010004156.1, from coordinate 192,762 downwards.
CTAGAGTATACTTAACTAGTGTACTGAGTTATTACTTATATAATACTGAGTTTATTACTACTAGTAACTAGAGTTACTACTAATAATACTGAGTTTACTACTATAGTACTGAGTTACTACTATAGTACTGAGTTATTACTTATAGTACTGAGTTATTACACTATAGTAACTGAGTTATTACTAGATAGTACTGAGTTTACTACTATATAGTACTGAGTTACTACTTATATATACTGAGTTATTACTATAGTACTGAGTTATTACTATAGTACTGAGTTACTACTATAATACTGAGTTAATTACTATAGTACTGAGTTACTACGCTATAGTACTGAGTTACTACTATAATACTGAGTTACTACTATAGTACTGAGTTACTACTATAGTACTGAGTTACTACTATGGTACTGAGTTACTACTATAGTACTGAGTTATTACTATAGTACTGAGTTAGTTACAATAGTACTGAGTTATTACTATAGTACAGAGTACTGAGTTGAGTTATTACTATAGTACTGAGTTACTACTATAGTACTGAGTTATTACTACAGCTTAGAGTTCTTACTATAGCTTTGAGTTATTACTATAATACTGAGTTATTACTATAGTACTGAGTTACTACTATCGTACTGAGTTATAACTATAGTACTGAGTTACTACTATAGTACTGAGTTACTACTACAGCTTAGAGTTCTTACTATAGCTTTGAGTTATTACTATAATACTGAGTTTATTACCTATAGTTACTGAGTTTACTACTATAGTACTGGAGTTACTACTATAGTACTGAGTTACTACTATGGTACTGAGTTACTACTATAGTACTGAGTTATTACTATAGTACTGAGTTATTACAAATAGTACTGAGTTATTACTATAGTACAGAGTACTGAGTTGAGTTATTACTATAGTACTGAGTTACTACTATAGTAATTGAGTTTATTACTAACAGCTTAGAGTTTCTTACTATAGCTTTGAGTTATTACTATAAATACTGAGTTACTACTATAGTACTGAGTTACTACTATCGTACTGAGTTATTACTATAGTACTGAGTTACTACTATAGTACTGAGTTACTACTATAAGTACTGAGTTATTACTATAGTACTGAGTACTGAGTTGAGTTATTACTATAGTACTGAGTCTATTTACTATAGTAATGAGTTACTACTATAGTACTGAGTTATTACTATAGTTCTGAGTTATTACTACAGTACTGAGTTACTACTATAGTACTGAGTTACTACTATAGTACTGAGTTATTTACTATAGTACTGAGTACTGAGTTGAGTATTACTATAAGTACTGAGTTTATTACTATAGTACTGAGTTATTACTATAGTACTGAGTTTATTACTATAGTATTGATGTTATTACTATAAGTTCTGAGTTATTACTGTAGTACCGAGTTATTATTATAGTAACAGAGTACTGAGTTTGAGTTATTATTATAGTAACTGAGTTTATTACTATAGTACTGAGTTATTACTATAGTACAGAGTTTACTACTATAGTACTGAGTTAATTATTATAGTACTGAGTTACTACTATAGCACTGAGAGTTAATAATATAGTACTGAGTGTAATACGATAGCACTGAGTTTATTACTATAGCACTGGTTTACTACTATAGCACTGAAGTTAATACTTATAGTACTGAGTTAATACGATAGCACTGAGTTACTACTATAGTACTGAGTTAATACGATAGCACTGAGTTACTACTATAGCACTGAGTTACTACTATAGCACTGAGTTAATACTATAGTACTGAGTTTAATTACTATAGTACAAGAGTTACTACTATAAGTACTGAGTTAATATTATAGTACTGAGTTACTACTATAGCACTGAGTTAATAATATATAGTACTGAGTGTAATACGATAGCACTGAGTTATTACTATAGCACTGAGTTAATACATATAGTACTGAGTTATTACTATAGTACAGAGTTACTACTATAGTACCGAGTTAATATTATAGTAACTGAGTTAATACTATAGCACTGGTTTACTACTATAGCACTAAGTTATTACTACAAGCACTGAGTTACTACTATAGTACTGAGTTCTACTACTATAGTTACTGTGGTTAATTACTGTAGTACGGAGTTATTACTATAGTATAGAGTTAATACTATAGTTCTGAGTTATTACTGTAGTACTGAGTCTATTACTATAGTACTTAGTTACTACTATATAGTACTGTGTTATTACTGTAGGTCACCGAGCTCTGATACTATAGCACTGAGTTTACTACTATAGCACCGAGAGTTACTACTATATAACACCGAGTTACTACTATAGCACTGAGTTACTAGACTATAGCTACTGAGAGTTACTACTACTATAGCACTGAGTTACTACTATAGTACTGAGTTTAATACGATAGAGCACTGAGTTACTAACTATAGTACTGAGTTAATACGATAGCACTGAGTTACTACTATAGCACTGAGTTACTACTATAGCACTGAGTTACTACTATAGCACTGAGTTACTACTATAGCACTGTGTTAATACTATAGCACTGGTTTACTACTATAGCACTGAGTTAATACTATAGTACTGAGTTAATACGATAGCACTGAGTTACTACTATAGTACTGAGTTAATACGATAGCACTGAGTTACTACTATAGTACTGAGTTAATACTATAGCACTGAGTTACTACTATAGCACTGAGTTACTACTATAGCACTGTGTTAATACTATAGCACTGAGTTACTATTATAGCATTGTGTTAATACTATAGCACTGGTTTACTACTATAGCACTGAGTTAATACTATAGCACTGGTTTACTACTATAGCACTGAGTTACTACTATAGCACTGAGTTACTACTATAGCACTGAGTTACTACTATAGCACTGGTTTACTACTATAGCACTGAGTTACTACTATAGCACTGAGTTACTACTAAAGCACTGAGTTAATACTATAGCACTGAGTTACTACTATAGCACTGAGTTACTACTATAACACCGAGTTACTACTATAGCACTGTGTTAATACTATAGCACTGGTTTACTACTATAGCACTGAGTTAATACTATAGTACTGAGTTAATACGATAGCACTGAGTTATTACTATAGCACTGAGTTAATACTATAGTACTGAGTTATTACTATAGTACAGAGTTACTACTATAGTACTGAGTTAATATTATAGTACTGAGTTACTACTATAGCACTGAGTTAATAATATAGTACTGAGTTAATACGATAGCACTGAGTTATTACTATAGCACTGAGTTAATACTATAGTACTGAGTTATTACTATAGTACAGAGTTACTACTATAGTACCGAGTTAATATTATAGTACTGAGTTAATACTATAGCACTGGTTTACTACTATAGCACTAAGTTATTACTACAGCACTGAGTTACTACTATAGTACTGAGTTACTACTATAGTACTGAGTTACTACTATAGTACTGAGTTATTACTATAGTTCTGAGTTATTACTATAGTACTGAGTTATTACTGTAGTACTGAGTTATTACTATAGCACTTTTAGTGTTTTCTTTTTCCTTTATTAACCTATTAGTTTAACTTGAAAGGATGATGGACTGGGATGATGTGTTACCAAACAAATATCTTTCTAGTTTTATGTTCATAAACTGAACAGACATAAGGATAACAGTATACATTATATAGTTTCATCGGTGTATTTAAATTTACACTGTTTAGACAATACAAAATATATATACAGGTATATAAAATATATACAGGTATATAACGCCTAATTGAAATTATTTTCGACTAGAATGTTTACAATCCGGACGCCTTGACACGCTTGAGCAAACCTTGGATTGATTTACGCGAATGAGCGCGAACTTCCTTGAATCTTCAGCTACCCGCCACCATTAAATCATATATGATCATCGCAAACTGCGTATTGGAGCGCAAGTTGACGGTCATTTGCCAAAATTTTCAGCTAAGTGATTAATCTCTGTATGTAGGCTGAACATGTTTGTCACAAACTCAGGCACCTTATCAACTTCACCAGAGTAATGTCGATTCTGCATGTTAAAATCTAGTGAATTTCAGGCTCATTCATTTACACCAAAAATCACTTTTCGGAGAGCTAACCTTTTTCCCCCTCAAATTATTGGGACCAGGGTATGATTTGAAAATGCACAAGACAACTTAAAACTGCATAAGACAACTTAAAAATTGACATAACAACTTACAAAATGCACTTAACAATTTAAAAAATGCACAAAACAACTTAAAAAATGCACATAACAACATAGAAAATGCACATAACAACTTAGAAAATGCACATGACAACATAAAAAATGCACGAGACAAATTAAAAAATTAACATAACAACTTACGAAATGCACATAACAACTTAGAAAATGCACAAAACAACTTAAAAAATGCACATAACAACATAGAAAATGCACATAACAACTTACAAAATGCACAACTTAAAAAATGCACATAACAACTTAGAAAATGCACATGACAACTTAAAAAATGCACATAACAACATAGAAAATGCACATAACAACTTACGAAATGCACATTACAACTTACTAAATGCACATAACAACTTACGAAATGCACATAACAAGAAAATGCACATGACAACTTAAAAAAGGCACATAACGACATACATTGAAAATGCACATAACAACTTACGAAATGCACATTACAACTTACTAAATGCACATAACAACTTACGAAATGCACATAACAAGAAAATGCACATGACAACTTAGAAAATGCACATAACAACATAGAAAATGCACATAACAACTTACGAAATGCACATAACAACTTACGAAATTCACATCACAACTTAGAAAATGCACAAACGTACTGCACAAAATACAACTGCATTACCTCTATCGACGCAGGTAAGTTGAATCAGAAGCCTTAAACGTGTTTCCAGAGCGAACTCCGTACTTCCCTACTTAAAGAACCATTCTCTGCAATGGCTTACACAATGGCTTACACAGTGGCTTACACAATGGCTTACAATGGCTTACACAATGGCTTACACACTGGCTCACACAATGGCTTACACACTGGCTCACACAATGGCTCACACAATGGCTCACACAATGGCTTACACAATGGCTTACACAATGGCTTACACAATGGATTACACAATGGCTCACACAATGGCTTACACAATGGCTTACACAATGGCTCACACAATACACAATTGGCTTACACAATGGCTTACAATGGCTTACACAATTGGCTTACACAATGGCTTACACAATTGGCTTACACAATGGCTTACAATGGCTTACACAATGGCTCACACAATGGCTCACACAATGGCTCACACAATGGCATACACAATGGCTTACACAATGGCTTACACAATTGGCTTACACAATGGCTTACAATGGCTTACAATGGCTCACACAATGGCTTACACAATTGGCTTACACAATGGCTTACAATGGCTCACACAATGGCTTACACAATGGCTTACACAATTGGCTTACACAATGGCTTACACAATTGGCTTACACAATGGCTTACACAATGGCTTACAATGGCTTACACAATGGCTTACAATGGCTCACACAATGGCTTACACAATGGCTTACAATGGCTTACACAGTGGCTTACAATGGGTCAAACAATGGCTTACACAATGGCTTACAATGGCTTACACAATGGCTTACAATGGCTTACACAATGGCTTACACAATGGCTCACACAATGGCTTACACACGTTTTCACTTCAAATACAACTAGTTGTGTTTACTTTCGTGTTTCGTTGTGAAATAGCTTAAATCTATATTAAGAAACGGAAGTAATCGACATCTCGTTTCATTGGATACAATTAAACGTCATAAGTTTCATATAGATATGCTTCACTGCGCATGTTGCGTTTCACTCAGTTATACTTCGGTCACAATCGGAATTGCTTACCGATTACGGAAACTGGCGAAGAATTCAGTCTAAATTAAAGGAACATAGGGTTGCATACATCAAATCTACAATCATGCACAATTTGTTTTTAACAGAGCCATCCTCGATGTGGTGTCTTAGGCAGACCAAAAATGAGAAGAAAAAAAATAGTTCTCTTTTATATTTCAAATCGTTTTGTAATAATTTTAAAAACTACGCGATTGTTCAATGTGTGCCCGAAACATAAGTATTAATATGTGTGGCGTTACGCGCAGAGAAACAAACCCTGATGGTATAACCTTTAATGAGACGTAAACGGTGCAACATCTTCCCCAGTCTCGGCATTAGCTCAATCATAAGCGGCTGAATCACTGGTTTGTCGCTGCCTTGGTTACAAAACATATACATTATGAAGACAGACATTTTATCATGACGTTTCACCTAAAATGACATTTGGGGATTTTTTCTATTCGTACAGCAGTTATATAACTGACGGGTTAAACCTATCAGTGATTGTAAATTAAGCATTCCTTAGCATTTGACAGATCGTATTTGAAGGACCGCGAGATGTATTACTAGGCAAATATTTGTCTAGAAAAAGAAATATCTTCACACCAAGACTACGGCATGTGGTATTGACAGTCGTGTAGATTTATCGATAAGGTGTCGCGTTCACCAGCCTACCTTACGTCACCGCGTTTGTTTTAGACACAGCCGATCGATGGTTCCCTGGCAGGTTACACGTTTTCGTACTCGGGATATGTAAGCCCTGAAACATCCTCGAATTTCTATCATGCAGATGTTCTGACACATATGTTAATATAAAAAATAGCATTTCACCAGTGCATAATAATTACGTGAGTATGTTTCATGAAACATCAGTGTGTGATTTTTTTTGGGGGTGTTCCTTTGTGGCAGTTTTATAGTTTATAGCCGTTATTCGGTCATATTTCCATATGTAGTTTTCCCAATTTTGAGAGAGAAAAAATCCCATTTTAAAGACTGTTTTTAAAGTAACACATGTTTTTAGTCCGAACCACTTTTTAATAAGGGGTGGGGGAGGGGGTATCTTTAATGCCTCTGTTGGCATTGGTGTATTTAAGAGTAAATTATGAAGTAAATGTTTTACTGTATTTTTTAAAAATACGCTAAAATTTCCAATTGTGAATGTATGGACTAATTTCTTAAAATATCAAAAGGAAAAAAAAAACGCTGAAAGTATGATTATATTTCATGATATATATATATATTTATCACATAACTTACGGTGTGGGAGTGGAATAACACCATTCTATATTTTCGATATACAACTAGTTGTATAAGTATGCAAATGAGCCTATTATGCGCTGTTGAAAAAAATCGATAATGACTATGATCCAATTCCCACGGTTTATGTCGGTTTCGCGTGTTAAAGCGACAGGCAAAATGCAATAAAAGTCATTATGTGAGTTATGTGATAAATAGAATCTAACATTCGTTCTCATTCATTATTGAATTTATTAAACTCGTTAGCAGAACTCGTTTAATATATTCAATAATAAATGAGTACTCATGTAAGATCCTCTATGTATTACATTTATATAACTGATGTATTAATTTTATAACACTTCAAACATTAAAAAATACTTTAACTTCTGTCAGTCTACTACTGCCACTATCCATTCGCTCCCTTACTCACTTACTCACGCTGCCTCTTTATGGTGATAATACGTCATGAGAAGTTTTAGACGGAATCAAACATGGACCTTGGGATAAGCCAACTCACCAACCACGCAACTTCTTTAAAAATAATAAAGAAATAATATTTAATTTCATTTTTATTTTATTTTTACTTTAAAGGGATTTGTCAAAAACAGGTAAAATAACTTAAAAAATGCTTAGCTTTTTAAATTTATAATTTAGTGTTCTTAATCTAGTTGTGTTATTTTCCTGAATTATACGCATCCATGGTTTACACCATGTATTGAACAAAATGCTTTTAATTTCACTTTTCTAGTGCTCAGTCATTTCTTAAGATGTACCACAGACCTAATATTAATATGTCTGTGGATGTACCCATATTTTTACACACGCGTTTTGACACCCGTCCCAGGTGAGTGCGTCCAGTTTTATTGTATCACATAGGATTTACAATAAAGAGAAGCAGTTGAAATCGTTTACGCGCACACAAAACATATACAAATAAACAGTCGGTATTTACCATTCCACAGAATCAACTGAAGCTGAGCAATTGAACATTGATGGATAAAAGGGTTCCGTGGGACGGCTTTATTTAGTCGCCGATAGCGAGCAGGTGCGGGCTGTCGAGCTCCGGTATGGCGCGGTAAAGGACGGGATCGATTTTTAGGGCAGGAGCGATACTGCGGTAACGAACGGGTAACTACGACTAGAGCAAAATCATTCTAGAGACCAGTAACGACTAGTTGTCGACTCATTGAGACAATATAGACAGCACGCTGAGAGTAACGGCAAACTTAAGACTGATTAAAACGCTTTGTTGGCTTCAACGAACGGAACATAACACCGGTAATTATTCACATTTGTGATTTATTTTGAGAAGTTTGATTTATTTTCAAGTGCGATGAAAATCGTGCATTGATCGGATATTGTTCCACGTCAGGTGGTCGTTTAAACACGGAGAAACAGAGAGTGCAAAACGGCTGTCAATTAAGGCATTTTAAAAAGGGAAAATAATATTGGCATTTCGATAGAGTAAACTAAGACTATGCAACTATAAATACATCTGCAGTTATAAAACAACTTGCCAAGTTATGAGTAAATGGTAGAGATGGCTTAGATCATTGATTGTAGACACTGCCCATCCTTATTAAGATGAGCATATTTTTGCAAGATGTGACATGTTTAGTTTTAGTTTAAACATATTTTATTACTTATGTTACAGAGAATGAACATCATATGATAATACATATATATATATATATAATACGCAAATGGATTGAACTACAAGTTTTTACAACATTAGTTACAGTTCTCTCCATACCTTCAATATTGATATATTATGTATACCGGAATGAAATTAGGCCTTGTGTATTCCTCATTCCGGCGTTTAATTGTCAAGCCACGAACAGGTGCTGCGGAATATTTAATGATAATGATATCATGTTGCAATGTTTTAAGTCGAATGTCCCAAATAAAAGATATACATACACATCACGAACGAACAGAAATAGAATCCGAGCAAACTCAAAATATATATTTGGGGGAAAGAAGAAATGTCCAGAAAGGTCATGTAACAACATATGCATTAATGTTTGTTTATAGAAATAACTTATATAACGTATTCATCTAACAAGGATTAGCGAAAGTATAACGGTTAAACAAAATATGAACAACCAGTGTATTTGATTTGACACTTGCACTGTGATTATCAGTGCCAGTATCCCGTTTTCTGATCCGCGTTTTACACATATACCATGTATACTAAACTGCTGTTAAGAGCATTTGATGCTGGGTTCGGTACTCTGATCTACGTTTAGGTCATACTACACCAATTTATTTTCCATAGACGTCTATTATAGCTCTAAGCACATTGCACAAATGTATGATTTAACCTTCAAAAGTACTCTTCATTGAATTTTAGTTTTTTTAGCAAAAAATGTTTGGTTTGTTTACCTGTTTAAGAAATTATGTGTAATAGCTCCGAATTTACCCTGGAACTTTTTCCCTGCCCGCTGATTGGTTAGTAATTGGTGTAGTCTGAGCTTTAACACTAACGCAATGGGTACCAGCGCGCGTGATCGATGATTGGTCAGTGTGGTCATGTGATCGAGCTGAATTGAGTTGAATTGGGTTTTACGGCGCATCATCACAAACATTGGTGCCAACAGGACGGAACATTCCAGGTTCACTCTCCATTCACATCGAGGTACAATTATGCAGATTTCTCACATGCAAAACATGTAGAATTGCTGCAAATTCTGTTGTAAACACTCCTTTTTTTCTCTGGAGCCACGATCATTGTTTTCTGCCACTAGTCAAGTAACTCATAAAAGAATACAAACGATGACGAAGACTTCAATGAACATGACAAACATGGCAAATGAACATGAATTCGGTTGAATTTACTCCTCTGCCTGGATAAGCAGTGGCCTTATTCTTGCCCGGGAACCACACGTGATCGAGGATTCAGTACTCTGATCTACATTGTAGACTAATACCATTGTTGACATTGTACTTGAAGCCAGGGTTAGATAGTCCGATCCACGAACATACTATAATTGCAAACACACTTGCACCAGAGTTCCATGTTCTGATCCGACGCATATACCGTACATTAATATTGAAAAAAAAGGGTTCGTCGTTATGATCCGCGTGTTTCGCGTGTTAATATTGAAGAAATGGTTCGATACTCTGATCCGCCTTTTAAACGTGTATGCATTAGTTTTGAAGCCAATGTTCTGGTCCGCGTTATACAGGTGTTAACATTCAAGCCCGGATTCGGTACTTTGATCCGCGTTTTACACGTGTATATGTTAAAGGCCGGGTTCGGTACTCTGTTCTATGTTTTACACGTGTTTACATTGAAGCCGGGATTCGGTACTGTGATCCGCGTTTTACACTTGTATACATTAAAACCCGGGTTTGTTACTCGAATCTGAATATAGTAATACAAAACCCGGTTTCGGTACTCTGATCCAAGGGTTCGGTACTCTGATCCATGTTTTACATGTGTATACATTAATATGGATCCCAGTTTCTGTACTCTGATCCGCGTTTACACTTGTTCTTTTTAAAGCAAGAGATCGGTACTTTGATCCATGTTTTACATGTGTATATATTAATATATGGATCCCGGTTTCGGTTCTCTGATCCGCGTTTTACACGTGTTCTTAAAGCAAGGGTTCGGTATTTACATGTGTATACATTAATATGGACGGTATTCTGCTTAATTTGGAGCCAGGTTTCGGTACTCCGCGCATGCTCTGAAGATGGTTATCTGCACCGCGTTATACACAATGATTGTCTTATGCATGTTTATCTCCAAATATGCTCTCATTCTTATCTAACAACACAATTTGTCTCGCTCTGACTCATTTTTCAAACTTTCTTTTGCATTAAACCTGCGGAAAACAAAGATAAAGAAGTTTTACTTCCAACAATTATAAACAGGTATTCTCATAGTTTAATACTAATATAGTTGTTTTCTCAACAATTTACAAACCCACGGATCGTATAAAATGCCGTCCATAAATTGCAGAAGAAAAACATTCGTATTGAAATGTCAGTCATTAATGAACGGTTAAAAATCAATGCAGCTGCGATTATTTCAGCGTTTACTGCCAATTATATCATTCTAGTCGCATGTAGTGGAATAAACTGCCATTATGGAATCCAATATTTCGTTCTGTTTCTGTCAATTACATACTTCATAAGTTATATCAACATCCTGTATAGGCATTTAATACATATCGATCTGACGCGGGGACTATAGATTCTGTGTTTACTCGGCGGCAGCTTCAGCATCAGCTGTATAATTATTTCCTTTTGACAAGGTTTGTATTCGTTCCTAACATCGGGTATTATGAAACTTTTAATATTATCTCCTCATAATCGCACTTAATCTCTTACACCGCTGGGAATGGACGGAGAAAAGTGAGCGCCTAACCAATAGAATGACACAAAATGCCGCCAATTTTCACATGCCCGCGGTGAAATTGGATCTGATTAAATGCAAGCTTAAAAATACTGATACTGTCAAATACTGATGCCGTCAGACACTGATACCGTCATATACTGATTTTGTCAAATATTGATAATGCCATTTTTTAGAGATATAAATCGTTATTTAAATTTCAACGAAGCAATTCATGAAAAATGTACATGCTTGGTTGACTCTCTTCGTGAACAATTAAGTATATGAATTGACTATATATCTCTTATATTGAAAGGTCTCGGCTGAATTCTTCTGTTTCAGTAATCTAATACAATGCAGTGATTTAACATTTCGTGCAGGCGAATGTGTTGACTGGGATTAAAATCTAAATTAAACAATGGCTTTGGCAAATGCAATAATTAGTAAAAAAAATAGATTTTCGTTTTCTTTTTTGGTATCGTCTGGGATGAAAACTGAAAGGGATCTGTCTCAGTCAGAAGTGTCATTTATGATCGCGTTTTTTGTTTGTAAACAATATGTCTTGTTGTATGTGTTCTGTTTTCAGCAGATTTTTTAATTGTAGTTTGTTTCTGTGTTTGGTGCGCAAACATGTGTACAATTGTGCATATAGACCCTGATATCGTGAAGTATTCATAACTTGTATTCTTTCTAGTGTTGACCTTTCTGGATGTTTCCTAAATAACTTTTTAAGAATTCGGATTAGTGAAATTATTTTCATTCCACTACGTAAGGAAATACTGGTTAACCTGTTGTATGTTAGGTAGTGTATCAGTAAGTAATGGACTCAGTTGAATAAACCTTCACGCATTAATAAACAAAAACAGAGAAATAAGTTCAATAACTGTCGTTTTTATTTTAAGAAAATAATCCCCCATGTTTAATTTACACGAATACTGGTTAACTGGACGTGGTATGCTTTTTATTCTCTAAATTACCATCCGAAATAATTGAAGGACACACATGTTTCCCATCGGTATTCAGCTTGAAGATGCCCGCCCCACTTCCTCCTTGTCCCTTTATACCTCCCCCGCCACACTTGCCCCTTTATAACCCCCACACCACCACACACACACACTCCACACCACCACCACCACCACACACACACACCATAAAACGAAACTTCACACTTTCACATATTAAAGTGTCCCCTTTTAGAGATGCATGTTTCATAATATACTTTATATGTTGCCAAAATTAGTACCCTTGTTGGACGGTGCCGTCAGGCAACGTTCTACGGGACGGTGCCGTCAGGCAACGTTCTACGTAGTGGCAATTCTGACGCACAAGGAATTTGTACAAACCAAAGAGCACCAGATTACAGCGCGATAAAAGTAGCACCATTTGCAAGGCTGTAAATGGGCAAAATATCCGTATATAGACAACATATTTATAAATATGTAAGCGTTGGTAAACATTAAGTGATTTTAACTTAAGTTTAAATAAGACACTTAAATAAGAAGGGATTTGATCCTGTACAAATTAATGCGCATATGTCTTATAATGTTAACGAGCGTCTGTCTACATGAGATTGGGAGTAAAAGCCGTACCGTACCATTCCGAAATATAGGTGTACAGGAAGTAAATCACTATGGTATTCATGCCTGGTGTATCGAAAGGAGTTCCCAAATATATAATCCATAACTTTTTTTGTGATAAAAGGCATTTTTGAGTATTTAAGGCCTGTTTTTCTGGCTGAAATGACTTTATTGACATGTTTGTGATAGCTTAAAACCATTTAAATGCATGGTTGTATGATGATTTTATTTATCAACTTGACAGTTTTGAAAGTGAAAGTAGAACACATTTAAGAGGTGCCGAATGAATGCAGTTTGTTCACGGTATCAACAAAGATCAGGATTTTATTTTCTTATATGCCACATGACCCCTACTATTCTCAGCAGTTTTCTAGAGAGGCAGGTCTCATGACTAAGAACATGTAAGTGAATCTTAGTTTGAACTTCATTTTGAAAAATGGCTAACTAGAAAGCTTTGTCAATATTGCATTTGACTCAATGGGATTTGATTTACTTCCGGTACACCTATGACGGAATCAGCCGGTGCGTAGTACGGAGAAGGTGTCAATACACGAAATTAGGTTGAATTAACCGCTGTTGTTGACACCGCTTTTTACACATATTTAGGCACTAAACAGACCTGTTGGCAAGGTCTATATAAGATTCAAAATTCAAAATTACACTTTTAAAAGTCCAGACTCTATTGTGCCCATCGCGTCAGGTATACATTGACGTGTTCGTTGGCGGACGGACTGTAAACCTTAGAACTACACACACACACACACACACACACACACACGCGTAGTACGGAGAATACCAAAAGTAGCAATTAAAATATAATAGAGATATCGGTATATTATCAGTGTATAACGACAAACAATAATGTTTATTCGTTTATTTATATCATTTATTTATATCATATATTAGAACAATTAGCATGCGTACATGAAATAGATATATATCAGTTGCAATTGGATAATAAATAGAATCCTGGCCGTACGTACATTTGAAGAGTAAGTAATTCGATTACCATGATATTAAATTGAAACTTTTATCACATTATATCATGGTAACTATCAAAGGCCGTTCATAAATTCGCGAGTAAAAGAGATTATATAACTATGTACCACAGACATCTAATAGTTTATTTGACATAACATTTACATGTGTATTGCCTAAACAAGGCGGAATACAATACACACTATTTCAGAGAAGAGTACAAACAAACGTACTTTATTTAGAGAATGAATACATATATTACAGTGGAATAGTTATCATTATTACGTTCTATAAATGGCATTTTATCACATTTTATTACCATTATCAATATTGTGTTTAAAAAGCATTTATATTTAAGGAATTTAGAACAATACATAGAAACTCTGACTACCGTTACATCAGACTACATGTATTTATTTTATTTATTGTTTTCTACTTATCATAATTCAATGAAGTTTGTTTTGTTTTAGCCATATGGCCACCGAAAGCGTCTTTGCAGAAATCCTATTTTTTCAGATATTCAAGGGGCAATAACTCTGTTATGCATGATTGCATCTGATTGGTTTTCGAAAAGAATCGAGATCTCATGTATACGTATGTTGTGACCAACTTTCTCTGACATTTTCATTTTACAATTGTTCCTCTTTGACACTTTTAAAATTTAAATATTTCTACATAGCTTCACTTTTTATCCCCCGCCGATTAGGCGGAGGGATAAAGAATGGACGTTGTCCGTCTGTCCTTCCGTCCGGTCCCATAATTTGATTAATGCCTCATCCGATTTCAATAATATTTTGCACAAATGTTCACCACCTTAGTACTCAAACCCGTTTTTTCGGAATCAATACTTTCTGAGTGGCACCGTCCATCAGCACTTTCAGTGCTTTGATTATACTTGTTTTGGATGCTGGTGTATTATAAATCTTGTCAAAAGACACATTCTCATGCATAAACATAATTTCTCCGTTATAGGTGTCCAAATCTACGATATCATGCATAGTTCAGGTTCTGTCCGATATAGAGGTCTTTCTACTATATTCTCATGCACAATTCAGACTGTCTGACATAGAGGTCCGTATCTACCATTCGCATGCATAAGTCAGGTTCTGTCTGATATAAAGGGTCGTATCTACCATTCTCATGCATAAGTCAGGTTCTGTCTGATATAGAGGTCCGTATCTACCATTCGCATGCATAATTTAGACTGTGTCTGGTATAGAGGTCTGTATCTACCATTCTCATGCATAAGTCAGGTTCTGTCTGATATAGAGGTCTATATCTACCATTATCATGCATAATTCAGACTGAGTCTGGTATAGAGGTCTATATCTACCATTTTCATGCATAAGTTAGGTTCTGTCTGATATAGAGGTCCGTATCTACCATTCTCATGCATAATTCAAACTGTGTCTGATATAGAGGTCTATATCTATCATTCTCATGCATAATTCAGTCTGTGTCTGATATAGATGTCTATATCTACCATTCTCACGCATAATTCAGTCTGTGTTTGATTTAGAGGTCTATATCTGCCATTCTCATGCATAAGTCAGGTTCTGTCCGATACAGAGGTCCGTATCTACCATTCTCATTCATAATTCAGACTGTGTCTGATACAGAGGTCTATATATATCATTCTCATGCATAATTAAGTCTGTGTCTATTATAGAGGTCTATATCTACCATTATCATGCATAATTCAGTCTGTGTTTGATACAGAGGTCCATATCTACCATTATCATGCATAATTCAGTCTGTGTTTGATATAGAGGTCCATATCTACCATTCTCGTGCATAATTCAGTGTGTGATATAGAGGGGCATAGCTATCATTCGCATGCATAATTCAGTGTGTGATATAGAGGGGCATAGCTATCATTCTCATGCACAATTCAGTGTGTGATATAGAGGGGCATAGTTATCATTCTCATGCATAATTCAGTGTGTGATATAGAGGGGCATAGCTATCATTATCATGCATAATTTAAATTCTGTCTTCTAATTAGAGGTCCAGCATTCTCATGCATAATTCAGTCTCTGTGTGATACAGAGGTCCATATATACTATCTACCATTATCATGCATAAGTCAGACCATGTCTGATATAGATGTCCAAATCTACCATTTTCATACACAATCCAGAATGTCTGACATAGAGGTCTATATCTACTATTCTCATGCATAATGCAGACTTTGTCTGATACAGAGGTCCAAATCTACAATTCTCGTTCATAATTCAACCTCATATTTAGACCTCGTGCATAAATCAGGTTATGTCTGATACCGAGGTCCGTATCTAATATCCTGTATAAAATATCTAGCTTTCTCATGCACATGTCAGGCTGTGTCCGATATAGAGGACCGTATCTACCATTCTCAAGCACAAGTCAGACTGTGTGCGATATAGAGGACCGTATCTACCATACTCATGCACAAGTCAGACTGTGTCCGATATAGAGGACCGTATCTACCATACTCATGCACAAGTCAGACTGTGTCCGATATAGAGGACCGTATCTACCATATCCATGCACAAGTCAGACTGTGTCTGTTATAGAGGACCACATGCACAAGTCAGACTGTGTCTGATACAGAGGACCGTATCTACCATACTCATGCACAAGTCAGACTGTGTCTTTTGTCTGATATAGAGGACCGTATCTACCTTACTCATGTACAAGTCAAACTGTGTCTGATATAGAGGACCGTATCTACCATACTTATGCACAAGTCAGACTGTGTCCGATATAGAGGACAGTATCTACCATACTCATGTACAAGTCAAACTGTGTCTGTTATAGAGGACCACATGCACAAGTCAGACTGTGTCTGATACAGAGGACCGTATCTACCATACTCATGCACAAGTCAGACTGTGTCCGATATAGAGGACCGTATCTACCATACTCATGTACAAGTCAAACTGTGTCTGATATAGAGGACCGTATCTACCATACTTATGCACAAGTCAGACTGTGTCCGATATAGAGGACAGTATCTACCATACTCATGTACAAGTCAAACTGTGTCTGTTATAGAGGACCACATGCACAAGTCAGACTGTGTCTGATACAGAGGACCGTATCTACCATACTCATGCACAAGTCAGACTGTGTCCGATATAGAGGACCGTATCTACCATACTCATGTACAAGTCAAACTGTGTCTGATATAGAGGACCGTATCTACCATACTTATGCACAAGTCAGACTGTGTCCGATATAGAGGACAGTATCTACCATACTCATGCATAATTCATAATTTGTCAAAAATGTAGGTCTACATGCATGATTCGTATTTGTTCTGATATATAGGTCTATATCTACCATTCTCATGCATAATTCATAATGTGTCTAATTTCACAGATAGGAAACTTCCTATCTTAAGGACTATTGGTCAGCCATCTTTGAAAAGAAAATCCAAAATAGATGGGATATGGTTAATTGAAATTTTCATCCACATGCATATTATAGGCATGAACAATATCAATGATATAATAGATAACAGTAATTCAACACTATTGATGTGAACATAATACCAGAAACAATATTAATTTGGCAGAAATAGTGCCCTTTAAATTCGAAAAGTTTAGTACAATTTTACTCGAAGATGTTTTGTATTTTATGTTAAATAAATGTGTCCATAGAAGTGTCCATTTATCTAAAAATGGCACACGAGACATCATTTGTAAATAAAGTAAGCCATGTTATCACATCATCCAAAATTCAAAGTACACCATTGTTAAAAAGGAAGATTTTCTTTATACGCCATGTGCCTTCAACACACACACATGATACACATGAAAAGCATGCACGTGAATTGTAAATTGAAAAATGCGATATGGTGAAACATTCGGATAAACAGGTCATTTGATCGTATTCATATGTTATTATTTAGTTTGTGCTATTTTTATTCGAATATATTAATAAATTGCTCTTGTTTTGCCATGTTTCTATTCGCAACAGTCAGTTGTGTTTAATACATCCAAAAATATAGTTGCCATTTATAATAGTTTGACAATTAAAACCCGTCAGTGCCACCATACAATAGCATTGAGATTATTTTGAAAGTATATGCCATTGAAAGAATAGCTTGATTTTTTTACAATGATTGACTTTGAAATTTGGATGATGTGATGACATGTATTTAATTTAGAAATGATGTCTCGTGTGCCATTTTTAGATAAATGGACAATTATATGGACAAATTTATTTAACATAAAAAACAAAACATCTTCGAGTAAAATTGTACTAAACTTTTCGAATATAAAGGGCACTATATCTGAAAAACAAATATTGTTTCAGGTATTATGTTCACATCAATAGTGTTGAATTACTGTCATCTATTATATCATTGACATTGTTCATGCCTATAATATGCATTGGGATGAAAAATTCAATTAACAATACCCCATCCATTTTGGACTTTCTTTTCAAAGATGGATGACCGATAGTCCTTAACCAATGAAGTAACCAAAATATCACGTGGCACCTTAACTTTTCCTTCTATCTTCTCTCTCAATTATTCACTGATTTTGATGAGAATACATTCAAAAGATTCATAGTGAATATCAAAATGGGATTGTAATAATTTATGTTTGTTTTCTATATAAGAAATTATATAAAAAGATGTTTAAAGTTAAAAATGTCATCATTTTTCGCATTTCTCTTAAAAATCAAGGTTTTGACATAGTCAAAGTTTCCGTCTAACTCCTTTTTTGCTCTAAATGTAAGAGAAAACAAAAAAGTATAATTGGAAAGAAAATTAAATTTGTGATGGGATTTGGCATGAATAAAACTTGTATCTATAAAACCCTTCATGATATGTGTGCTTAAAGTTGGGAAATATTTTGTGAAATTTTCACACTGTGCCACGTGGAATTTGGATAATTTTCGTAGAGTCCAATGTATTGTAATATATACAGGTCTATATTATGCAGGCTTTATCTGATTTTACCATTTCCATGTATAATGCAGACGTTGTCCTGACGTGTATCGTAATTATGTTTACTAATGGCTGATTTATATCCGCACCTTAAACGTTTTCCAATGCCTACACCTGAGGAAGAGATTCCAATCTCTGTTATGTTATTTACAGACAATTACGGCCACATAAATCATATACCGATACAGTTGACAGCTTCTCTGTATCGGCAAAAGGTCGGCATATCGGAAAACCTGTCGCATGGTCTATCTCTGACATCTTCTCAAGAGATACTGGGTATTCCATATAATAAAACTAAAGGCATAATATGCGTATAAAAAGAAACAGTTGGCGAAGTATTCGGATGCCTTATAACTTGGATAATTAAGATAACAAATCAACTGAACACAGACTTAATAACCAATTAATTATGTCAGTGAACTGAATAAAATTACTGCACACACCATGCCAAAAAAATATATGTATACTGATTACACTGTATCCCCTACACGGTGCGCCGACGCTAAACACAACACAGGAAGTGTGCAGATCCAGATGGTTTCTTTATAGCACAGGTAATGTTTATGTATACACAAAGAGTTAAAAAGTCAGCGTGCCTTTTTAACGAAGCGTATGTTTCTAATCAGTTGTTTCTATTACCGGCTGGGTATATCGGGTGATTTAATGCAACTTGGACGGTAATATTATACACAAATACTTGATACAAAGTCTCTATCATCTCCACTAAGGTTAACAATAAGCATATACTGACTTTAAACTTTGCCAACCATGCCTACTAAACAGATTAAATAGTATAGCGCATGTGTTAATTGATTTACTATTACGTTGTTTCACATGAACGCTGCGCTTAGCATAAAACTGTCAGCCTGTGGGCCAAACTGTTTATTTTAAAAAAAGTCTCATTACTTTTTATCGGATGGTAAGGTTCAAATTACTTGTTTCAATTAAAGTCTTCGAACATTAGGTAATTTAATGCAAATTTGACGCACGTCATTCCAGCAGATATGTTAATGGTAGACTGACAAGTGATTCCAATACAGGTGTAAACAGTAGACTGATACAAGTAATTCCAACAGAGATGTAAATGGTAAACATACACGTGCTTCCAACAGAGATGTAAATGGTAGACTGACACAAGTGATTCCAGTAGAGATTTAAATGGTAGACTAACACAAGTAATTCCAACAGAGATGTAAATGGTAGACTGACACTAGTGATTTCAACAGAGATGTAAATGGTAGACTGACAGAAATAATTACAACAGAGATGTAAATGGTTGATTGATACAAGTAATTCCAATAGAGATGTTAATGGTAGACTGACATAACTGATTCCAACAGAGATGTTAATATGTTAGACTGACACAAGTTATTCCAACAGAGATGCAAATGGTAGACTGACACAAGTGATTCCAACAGAGATGTAAACGGAAAACTGACACAAGTGTGACGCACGTGATTCTAACATAGATGTAAATGGTAGACTGACACAAGTGATTCTAACAGAGATGTAATTGATAGTCTGTCACAAATGATTGCAATAGCGATGTAAATGGTAGACTGAAACAGGTGATTCCAACAGATATGTATATGGTCGACTGATGGAAGTGATTCCAACAGCGATGTTAATGGTAGACTGACACAAGTGATTCCAACAGAGATGTAAATGGTAGACTGACCTTAGTGCTTTTAACAGAGATGTAAATGGTAGACTGACAGAAATAATTAAAAAAGAGATGTAAATGGTAGATTGATACAAGTAATTCCAATAGAGATATTATAAGTAGACTGACAAAAGTGATTCCAACCGAGATGTTAATGGTAGACTGACAGAAGTGATTCCAACAGACATGTTAATGGTAGACTGACACAAGTGATTCCAACAGAGATGTTAATGGTAGACTGATACAAGTGATTACAACAGAGATGTAAATGGTAGACTGACACAAGTGATTCCAACAGAGATGTTAATGGTAGACTGACACAAGTGATTCAAACAGAGGTGTAAATGGTAGACTGATACATGTAATTCCAACAGAGATGTAAATGGTAGACTGACACATGTGATTCCGACAGAGATGTTAATGGTAGACTGACACAAGTGATTCCGACAGAGATGTAAATGGTAGACTGATACAAGTGATTCCGACATAGATGTTAATGTTAGACTGACACAAGTGATTCCAACAGAGATGTTAATGGTAGACTGACACAAGTGATTCCAACAGAGATGTTAATGGTAGACTAACACAAGTGATTCCAACAGAGATGCAAATGGTAGACTGACACAAGTGATTCCAACAGAGATGTAAACGGAAAACTGACACAAGTGTGACGCACGTGATTCTAACATAGATGTAAATGGTAGACTGACACAAGTGATTCTAACAGAGATGTAATTGATAGTCTGTCACAAATGATTGCAATAGCGATGTAAATGGTAGACTGAAACAGGTGATTCCAACAGATATGTATATGGTCGACTGATGGAAGTGATTCCAACAGCGATGTTAATGGTAGACTGACACAAGTGATTCCAACAGAGATGTAAATGGTAGACTGACCTTAGTGCTTTTAACAGAGATGTAAATGGTAGACTGACAGAAATAATTAAAAAAGAGATGTAAATGGTAGATTGATACAAGTAATTCCAATAGAGATATTATAAGTAGACTGACAAAAGTGATTCCAACCGAGATGTTAATGGTAGACTGACAGAAGTGATTCCAACAGACATGTTAATGGTAGACTGACACAAGTGATTCCAACAGAGATGTTAATGGTAGACTGATACAAGTGATTACAACAGAGATGTAAATGGTAGACTGACACAAGTGATTCCAACAGAGATGTTAATGGTAGACTGACACAAGTGATTCAAACAGAGGTGTAAATGGTAGACTGATACATGTAATTCCAACAGAGATGTAAATGGTAGACTGACACATGTGATTCCGACAGAGATGTTAATGGTAGACTGACACAAGTGATTCCGACAGAGATGTAAATGGTAGACTGATACAAGTGATTCCGACATAGATGTTAATGTTAGACTGACACAAGTGATTCCAACAGAGATGTTAATGGTAGACTGACACATGTGATTCCGACAGAGATGTAAATGGTAGACTGACACATGTGATTCCGACAGAGATGTTAATGGTAGACTGACACAAGTGATTCCGACAGAGATGTAAATGGTAGACTGACACATGTGATTCCGACAGAGATGTTAATGGTAGACTGACACAAGTGATTCCGACAGAGATGTAAATGGTAGACTGATACAAGTGATTCCGACATAGATGTTAATGGTAGACTGACACAAGTGATTCCAACAGAGATGTTAATGGTAGACTGACACAAGTGATTCCGACAGAGATGTAAATGGTAGACTGATTCAAGTGATTCCGACATAGATGTTAATGTTAGACTGACACAAGTGATTCCGACAGAGATGTAAATGGTAGACTGATACAAGTGATTCCGACATAGATGTTAATGGTAGACTGACACAAGGGATTCCAACAGAGATGTTAATGGTAGACTGACACAAGTGATTCCGACATAGATGTTAATGTTAGACTGATACAATTGATTCCGACATAGATGTTAATGATAGACTGACACAAGTGATTCCAACAGAGATGTTAATGGTAGACTGACACAAGTGATTCCAACAGAGATGTTAATGGCAGACTGACACAAGTGATTCCAACAGAGATGTTAATGGTAGACTGACACAAGTGATTCCGAGAGATGTAAATGGTAGACTGATACAAGTGATTCCAACACAGATGTAAATGGTAGACTGACACAAGTGATTCCGACAGAGATGTAAATGGTAGACTGATACAAGTGATTCCGACATAGATGTTAATGGTAGACTGACACAAGTGATTCCAACAGAGATGTTAATGGTAGACTGACACAAGTGATTCCAACAGAGATGTTAATGGTAGACTGACACAAGTGATTCCGACAGAGATGTAAATGGTAGACTGACACAAGTGATTCCGACATAGATGTTAATGTTAGACTGACACAAGTGATTCCAACAGAGATGTTAATGGTAGACTGACACAAGTGATTCCGACATAGATGTTAATGGTAGACTGACACAAGTGATTCCAACAGAGATGTTAATGGTAGACTGACACAAGTGATTCCGACAGAGATGTAAATGGTAGACTGATACAAGTGATTATAACATAGATGTAAATGGTAGACTGACACAAGTGATTCCGACATAGATGTTAATGTTAGACTGACACAAGTGATTCCAACAAAGATGTTAATGGTAGACTGACACAAATGATTCCAACAGAGATGTATATGGTAGACTTATACCCGTGATTCCAACATAGATGTAAATTGTTGACTGACACAAGTGATTCCAACAGAGATGTTAATGGTAGGCTGACACAAGTGATTCCAACAGAGATGTAAGTTGCAGACTGACACAAGTGATTCCAACAAAGATGTTAATGGTAGACTGACACAAATGATTCCAACAGAGATGTAAATGGTAGACTGACACAAGTGATTCCAGCAGAGATGTTAATGGTAGACTGACACAAGTGATTCCGACAGCGATGTTAATGGTAGACTGACACAAGTGATTCCGACAGAGATGTTAATGTTAGACTGACACAAGTGATTCCAACAGAGATGTAAGTTGTAGACTGACACAAGTGATTCCAACAAAGATGTTAATGGTAGACTGACACAAGTGATTCCAACAGAGATGTACATGGTAGACTGACACAAGTGATTCCAACAGAGATGTAAATGGTAGACTGACACAAGTGATTCCAACAGAGATGTAAATGGTAAACTGACACAAGTGATTCCGACAGAGATGTAAATGGTAGACTGACACAAGTGATTCCTACAGAGCTGTACAAGTGATTTCGACAGAGATGTAAATGGTAGACTGACACAAGTGATTTCGACAGAGATGTAAATGGTAGACTGTCACAAGTGATTCCAACAGAGATGTAAATGGTAGACTGATACAAGTGATTCCAACAGAGATGTAAATGGTAGACTGACACAAGTGATTCCAACAGAGATGTAAATGGTAGACTGACACAAGTGATTCCAACAGAAATGTAAATAGTAGACTAACACAAGGGATTACAATAGAGATGTAAATGATAGACTGATACAAGTGATTCCAACAGAGATATAAATGGTAGACTGAAACAAGTTATTCCAATAGATATGAACATGGTACATTGATACAAGAGAATCCAACAGAAATGTTGAACAATTTGATGAACGTTCTTTTGTAATGTATATATTTTAGAGGCCAGAATTAAGTAATTGTAAGACATAATTTGACTATATCATGTTACGGTGGACACTATTTTATTGATGGTAATTACTGAGCTTGGACAACGAACATGGCTTCCATACAGCCACCGTGAACGCTGACGTATTTAATGATGTCATTATCTTTTGTTAAAGCCCATGTGAACAATCTTAAGATGGTTTTATGGCGAGACTGCGTGCAGTTATACTGCCCTCTTTCTCATTTTATTTAGGTACAATATCTGTGAGAAAATACAGAGTGCTATATACAGATTGGTCCCAAGATTGAGACGTGTAATCATATTTATAACGTGTAACAACAATCTACATTGAGCGCTCTGAAACATAGAAATGTTGCATATTAAAAAAGAAATACACGGAGTAGCATGATGTATTTGTTTGTTGGTTTGAATGCTGTTTTACGTCGTTTTAGCACATGTTAGGCCATGGATGACGATCGGTTGATTTTTTTGTGGTAGGTGGGTAGAGGCATTTTTCCTTGGTAGAACCAGTACTGTATACCTCCCGCCATCTGTAGAATAGACACTTGCGGTTGGCGGGAGTATATAGTTCAATGACGTAGCAAACAACAATGACTTAAACACGTGCATTGCATTATAGTTCAACTTACTATTTGATTACTGTTTGATACATGAGTATACATTTCAATTCAACAAAACATATACATGTACATTTCTAAATAACATAGTTAAGGATAATTACTGCATTTATTGTATTATACAATATTGCCGTCCGATGTATGATGGCGTGATGGCTGAGGCACTCGCTTGTATAATGATGTTATTAATTAATTGATTTCATACTGGTCCAGACCGCGGGCAAATATGACAATCTGCGGACCAGTCATGGGCCAGTATGAAATCACCCAGTGAATAACATCATAATATTGCCGCCTGATTTATGACGAATACTACTCTCACTTGCAGTTGTATTTTATAGAAACTGCACCGCCATCTGTTTTGCATATTTAAACTCATATAAAACACTTGCCTTTTGTTTGCACAGTTAAATAAATGTTGTCTTTAGCAATTAGAGAGATATTAATTATTCTAAGGCGTGCAATTCTGGTTCTTTTCGTATAGTGTGTTTACAGTCTTGTAGCCGACTTAATGATCCTTATTCTATTGTATGACGTCATGCGGTCCATATTAAAGTTCATTTCCAGTGGGCAAAGCTGAGCTGGTTTGATTTTATTTAAGTCTGTCATTACTTATAAGTATTCGGGTTATAATGTGTTTAATATATTACAAATAAAATAATAGTTCCAAACAACACCGAGAAAGTGCCGATGCTTACGGATGGCGGGAGGGGTACAGTACTGGTTCTATTGGGAATAAGTGGATGGCATGCGTCCACCACTAAAAATCGACCTTCATACATAGCCTAAAATAAAGGGAATGTAGCCTATATTTACGCAAGTTTTATTTTTTGTGAGTTCTGAAAAACTTGGAAAATTATCAAAATCGAAAAGTAAACAAAGAATATATGACATCATAGTTCCATATCCGTTTTAGAACAACCTTCATCTTTTTTTAGCGTCCGGTATTTTTTCCAAGTTTTTTCAGATCTCTCAATAGTAAAGCTTGTTTAAATATTTACCTACACTCCCTTTAAAATCGTCAGAAGGTAAACTTTTTTAATTAAATGAGCCTATTACAATCTCAAGGTCTGTTTTAGTTCGTATTTTTATTTGAGTAGATCGGACGAACTTAAAACTATATTAATGTCTACTCTCCATATCTTTAACAAACACATTGTCAAACATGAATTAAATGCATATGTCTGGGGTTTATAAATCATAAAGCATTTTCAGTTTTTAATTTTTTATCGTTTATATTGATATTTGTAACTATATTCACTTTTGGTTAAACATTGAAATATTACATACTACTAATCTGTAACCTGTCATTGACTATATGTAAATATGCTATGTTACAATGTATTCTCATGGACCAAGTGGTCTTTTGAATTATTGAAGAAAGATACATAATGTATGTATTCGTTCACGCATAACAGCAAACCACAAACACCTACAAATGTCGTGTTATGTTCTTCATAACCTCCCTATTCTATAAGCTGACATTTTGTGAAATTTATTTTTGTTTTTCTAAAAATTACTATGTATGACATGACATTAAGCCCCCGGGCCTTATATAGCTTTCCCGGGTCAATATTTTACCAACAGACCCATTATCGCCAATCAATATCTTCTTACCTTAAGGGCCTCATGGAAGATTGAATAGTTTCAAATTAGTTATCTCGTTAAGTAAAGTATTTATCATTACTATTATTATTATTATTATTATTATTATTATTATTATTTTAGATCGGATGACGTCAAGATGGTGGAGCGATTAACGACGTTGCGTTGAAAACACTCTCGCCTTCACCGCTGCGGATTCGAATCCCACTGGGAGCTCAACTTGTGAATGAGAAAGTTTCGATCCTTACGGATGGCGGGAAGTATACAGTACAGGTTCTACCCAGGAAAAATGGGATGGTCTGCCTCTTCCACAAAATATCGACCGTCATATATGGCCTAATATGTGCTAAAAATGATGTAAAACACCATTCAAACAAACAAACAAACAAACAAACAAACAAACATAGTCATAATACAGTACAGTTGGGCTTTATATACACTACTCAACTTTTATAATCGGTCACCCAGTTTTTTTGAAAATGACACGAATTCTAAAAACTGGAAATCACCGAAACACATACCAATATTTTATTAAGTTTATCAACAAGATTTTAATCAAGGCAGATTAAGTTTTATAAATCGATAGCGATATTTGTTAAACGACGCCAGTTAAAATTTCAAATGAAAATATGAATTATTAAAAAATATATAATTCTTTGAAAAGTGACCGATTATACTAGTTGAGTAGTGTATATATGCGTTCCTCCGAGCACATTAAAGAACCACAGGCATCGATCGAATCGATTCGTTAGTAAGAGTATGGTAGGTGCATCCATATTGCGCCATTTAATATTATGTCAGAGACCCAGGTAATTTGCTGGACCCAATGAATTACCACATCTCTCTCTCTCTCTCTCTCTCTCTCTCTCTCTCTCTCTCTCGCTCTCTCTCACCAACAGTGGCATTTCAAAAGTGGGTCAATGACTTCAAAGTAATATTTTCTCATAATGTTCCTTTTCGTACGTATAACCTTATAAAATAAACAGTTAGACCTTCATTTGAAAATACAATTAAATTGGTCATGGTGAGCAATCTTTGAATTTTTGAAGATCAAAACTTGGAAATTGACAAACATGATATCTAGGAATCATGATTTGCCAGATGTGTATACGACCTTGACATTTCAATGTAAATGTCGTATAAAGGCTGGTCAATCAAAACATATGCTCCAACAATGACAACAATGACAATTTTTGTATGTGTGGCCAATCTCGGAAGTAGTCATTGGAAAAATGCTTTCGGGCTTTATGTGTTCAATTTTCATGATATTGTTTAAACCCTCTCAATACCATGTCCTATATAATGTACCTTTTATTTTCTATAAGTTATATCCTGTGTAATTGTAAGTAATGAACTGTTTTGTAATTGTAAGTAATGTGTTTTTTTCCCGAAATCATTGACCGTTTTAATATATTCGTTGATATATATTCCTGTTTGAAACTGTTTAAGACTAATAACATATGGCAAAAGTACATTATATATTTTAAACATGGCACGAGAGTTTAACAGCTTTTCAAATACAACAATATGTTTCATCAACAGCTGTGTTTTGAATGTACGTGCGACGTTTTCAGTCATCTTTCTGTCATATGTTTACCGTTATTCCTAATCATTGGACTAATGCTCGTATTTACTTTTCCCGTTATCTCACTGCCGCCCCTGGTTTAACAAAGCCCGCCTGCGATCGTTTCACGCTTTATAAGTGCTTTATAATGCACCTTGAGATTAAGGCTCAAAAATCTTTACATGGTTACAACAATTTTATCTCCATTGCCATCATCCGTACAACGGCGGCTACCTGTAATTTCCCCAAATTATTGTAATTTTACTAAAGCAAATTTCTAAAATAAATCAATATTTAAATAGTAAATTGAATCCGTATAGCGGTATCGTTCGGCGCAAAGGTGGGACAGGTGATCGCAATCGAAGATCAGAAGGGCCGCCAAATGTTGAAATTCACAGATTTTGGAAATTATATTCATACGCCGAAAAGGCATCAATACTGTATGCGGCAGATGGTGTATTGGGTTTTTGATGACTACAATAGCCGCACGGTACATCACCCGCGAGCACGGAACAATGGGCTCGGTAGTTAACGGCACCTAGTGGAGAAGCCGGATTGGCCGCCTCAATACCGGTGTAAGTGCCGTCTTTGTTAACACTAGTTACTCGAATATAGGCTGTCCCGAAATGGAAATATTTTATAACGGAAAATATCAAACTAAACGGGATAAATAGCACTGAATTGAAGGGCGTTAACGGTAAATGAGCGCGAGCGGAACATTGTATCAATTTATAGGCGAGTTCTTTTTAGAAGGTGTCGAGTCAATGATATGGAAACGAGACACAATTTACTAGCAAAAAAGAGAAATTATGTTAGTTGTGGGAATAGCCTTAAAAAGAAAAGAGACAATGACTAATATGACAAACGCAATACACCCAGACAGATGACATCAAACAGACCCACCAATAGATACTTTGTTTTGTTTAAAGTGTTAACACTGCCAAATTAGTGACATCACATTAGGTTACAGCAACCTCAGAGGGAGATGAGCTGAAGATGAAGTCCCATCAGATATGTCTCCGCCAGGGAGTGAACCCATGCAGAGGTCTGTAGCTCTAAAGCTCAATGGATTATTATCCACTGAGGTACCAAAGTTAAATAAAACTATAATAAAAGAGACAACTTCGTGGTATTATGAATGTTGCAGGAAAGTTAAGTAGCATGATACTGGAGTAATCTTTATTTCATTTATTCACACATAATTATTAAATCATACAATCAATGTTAAATGTAAATAAAACAAAATGTATATCAAGGCAATTAGTAAAGGCAAGATAGTGAAATCAAACAGAACAAGTACATGCAATGAAGACGAAATTATATTTTGTAGATTGTAAAAAAAAATAGTCCGAAATTTTGTCTAAACGTTTAAAAAAAAAAGTTTCGTCTTTATTGCATGGAATATGGATTAAAAATAGTACACTACACAAGAAGCATTTTTTTCAAGAACACATAAAATGTATACATGTTATTGTAAATTAAAAAAGGAGAAAATGAAAATGTTTTGAAAAAAAATTGCCAAAACGTTTTTTTTTAAAAATGATTATTTCACGAATTTTAATAGAGATGGAATGAAATTTAAAAAAAAATGCTTTTTGGTATGTATCATTTTCAAAGAAACCAGTTACATATATATCTTTACAGTGACCGTAATAATATAGTTATGCAGGGAGAAGAGATCTAAAAAATAATAATGACAAAACGAAAAAAATAATAAGGAAAACAAAAAAATACCGAATTTAAAAACTGAAGAGAAAAATGCGCCAAAAAATATTTCATAAACAATTTTGAAAAATAATTCTTTTGGAAGATAAACAATTAATTAATGCAGCTGGTTTCTAACAATCTATATGTAACTGCTTTCTGGGTACATATGCATGCAAGAGAAGTATTTGAACATTTCGGCAATACTGTCGTAAATCGAATATATATATCAACACAGTGCGTGTTTTATTTTAATAATAATTGGCATGCATTTACACACAAAAATATAATTAGAGATTGATCTTAATATATGAAATATGTTAACGTATGTGACATTCATTCAAACATAGATAAGATTAATGTAAAAATATATCTTTAAAAAAATATTTAAACAAAAATAAATAAATGACATTAAATGTCCTTACTAGATTTCACACTAAACATAAATCTGTAATAAATAAATATTGCACTAATCAAAAGTAAAATTAATATTTGATAAATAAAATGATATTGCACAAACCGATGTATTGCACGGATGTAAATTGCACACACCGTTTATTGCACACATGTATTGCACGAGCAAAATGTAAAAATAAAATAAAAAAAAAATAAAAAATATAATTGCACCTAACCGGGACTATTGCACGCGACGATATTGCACTACCGTTTATTGCACTTTGCTTGTATTGCACTGCAAACATATAAATAAACCTCTAATTAAACATCTTAATTACACGGCAAAATAAATATAATCTGTTAAATTAAAAATAAATAATCGACTTGAATTGCACACTGGGGACTAGAATAACATTTGCATATCAATATAACGATATTAAAACATGTCAAAATACGTAAATAATTCAAATGTAATCTTGATATTAATATTTAACATTGGCATCGTTAATATTTCTTAGTCACAGACAGCTGCGATATATTGACATTGCAAATGAAGGCACAACTTTATCATAAAACAGCCCTATGATTAGACATTAATCAATCTCTTAAAGTCTAAAAATAACTTGACAAAGTAAAATGATTGAAAAATACCTGTTTTCAAATACTTCTCGCCTTATCACAACACTGAGTCCTAATACTTGTGTTTACGCCATATCACATTTAAGCATGCAAAGGCACCGCCACCATCACTATATAGTCACATTCAAGGCACAAGTTCGCAACTTTTGCCGACAAAAAGTCGTTGATTTCTTCATGCGATTAACACGTGCGATTAATCGGAAGCTGTAACAGAATCACTTGTCTGTTCTCGGACGGGTGGCATTTGTTTATGTGTCTTGTCAATCCCGGAGAACTGCAAAAGGAACTGTCACAGTACTTGCAATTGTACGTGTCGTTACCGTGCTGACGCACGTGCTTCTCCAATATGATCTTGTTTGGAAACGCGGTATTGCACAGCGTGCACGTGAGTTCTTTTCCTGTAGTATGAGTCACCTCGTGTTTGGCGCGCGCGTTGTCGTTTGGAAATATCTTACTACAGAACTGGCAAACGAAAATCGAGTCGGTCACGTGACTCTGTTGATGTTTCCTGAGATAAGCCTGGCGACGGAATTTTTTGTTGCACTTGTCACACGGAAACTGTCCTTCGTTTGGTGGACTCTGAAGGATGTCGCCGTTTGTAGCTTCCGGTTGCCCCTGAAGTGCTACGGCTGGAAGAATTTTGGTCGGTGTCGCTGGTTTGCCGGTTGCATTTGGACGAGGTTTGTGCCAGCGTCGATGGGACGCCAGATTTGCCGGACAGTTGAACACTTTGTCACATTCCGGACAGCGGTATTCAATGTTGATTATCATCGAACAGCGATGTTGAGCCAACTGAAATGCATCCTCGAAAAGGTCCTTACACAACTGACAAACATAGTCACCGATTTTGTTCTGTATCTTTGCTATTTCCGCCTTCGCTTCGGGCGTGACTTCAACACAGTTAAATTTGCTGTCTATGTCACCACAAACAACTCTAGCGCCCTCTGTCACTTCCGAAAGATTTCTTATTATTGTTCCAGATACGGGTGATGAGGTGTCTTCATCAAAGTTTATTTTCCTAGCAGCTTTTGGCTTTTTTGGAGTTTTGATCTTATTCTCAGTGTTTTCAGAATTTCCCCTTCGCTTGTTAGGGCTAATGGGTGTTGATGGTTTTGATTTTTGTAAATTTACTTCAAAATTGTCCGATTGATTCGCTAAATTTTCTGGTTGATCCGAAATGATTATTTGTGTTGGTGTTTTAAGTCCTAAAGAAGAATCGTTACATACCGTTAGTCGATCAAATGTAGAATAGTACAGCGGCGAAGGGTAGTTGGCCGAACTTACGGTTATTGTCGAAGACACTGGCGACCGGACGCTGATGAAGTCACGGAAATTACCGGACTTTGGCGAAGCAGAGTACCCAGAATCAGGCGAGCCAAAATTGGTATGCACATACTCCTGATCCGATCCACTTTCACTCCTGTCATCGTCCGAGAAGTGGCGTACTCTGTGTGAATATGATCCAGAATGTTTGGTTCTTTTCACAAGAAACCCTTTAGGCATCTTGTCACTTCTGTAGTTGTAGACTGATACAATTGTTACTATAAGGCACTATTGGTGTCCCCTTTCTTTCACGTCTAGTAAACATGTATGTTAAAGCTAACACTTGCACTCTGAAGAAACGAAAGTAAACGAAAATGTGTTTGTCGGGATTTGGTCACATGTGTGCATTTAAAAATATCCTTTTCTTCTATAAGTGTTTTCCTTTTTATCGAGTTTAAATATTTCTAATGTATGAATCCTTTTTCTTTGTCTTTTTCTCATCGAAAAGTATAGCACACCTATCAAGCACTTCGAAAATCGACCAAATCCGACGAAATATTTGAATTTCATATTTTTATACAGCCCAGCTTCAGCATCTGTTAGACTCCACCCACAATCTAAGCTCCTCCCATGTCGCGTGCAAGCTGTCACACCGCAGCAACGGCATGACGATATTATTGTAAATTTTTCATAAAGGTTTAAAGCTATTCGTTGTTTACATTTGCCATTCAAGTGCGGTTATGTGCGACATTGAATCGACATTGCAGCACATCGCTCTAAACAAGCAAAGCCAATGTTTGCCAGATATAAACTTTCCATGGTGATCCGTATTCGATTTATTAGTTCAGTTTATTCTGCTGTCTTATCGTCCTGTACGTCATGGCGCAACATTTTCTTAAGAGCTGATCAAACAAAATAAATGGAATCAGTAATTAACTTGTATCAAGCTATTTACTGTAGCGCTGTATGCACTGGAATTTAGCTAATACAACTAAATTTATGTTTTTCATTTAGCAAGCAAGGATGACAGTAAGGAGCAATTAATGATAGTTGATATGTATTTATTATTTTATCTTTTATCCTCGTTTTTTTTTTGTATGTGTGTGTGTGTGTGTGTGTGTGTGTTTAAACGCGCGTTTTCTGTACAAGTCGATAACTAATACTATATTGAGATAACTCGGAAGTGAGTGTTTTGCTCAGAATAGGAAATAAAATAAAGTACGGCCAGTCATGAAAATAATTTTCTATAACTTTTATATCATGTAATAAAGAAATATTTAAACCGGTAGCAAAGCCGGGATTTTAACACTTTTTAACACTGTTTAACAGTATATTAAAAAAAAACACGGTTACAAATGAATACTGATGTTTTGTTACAAAGACAACCATTCGAACAAAGAAATAAACGGAAATTGGGAAGTTCGTGTAAAGTCCGCGTATTTAATAGAAGTATAAGTATACTTTAATCATGGGAATAAGAACAAAACGATTCCTAATTTTTTATTTTTTATAAATATGCATTTAAACTTTATTAAACAAATGAATGAGATATAATGAAATACATTCTATACGATAACACACGAAAACATTTAGATCGAAATTTTAAACAATATCAATTTTGTTTTGAATATTCATAAGATGAATCAGGAATGAGGCTGACGCGCGTCTAATTTGCATACAGATGTGCCGTTAGCTTCGGAATCGAATCGCTCATGGGGCGGCGGTGGTTATTTTTTTCTATTTTTTTCTTTTTTTTTTCTTTTTTTTACAGAAGAAGCGTCACAGATTAATAAACGGTTTTGATGCTACGAAACGCAAAAGTTTGATTCTGTGAGTTTCTATAGGAACATAACAAATCAAAATGATTAATAGCAAATTTTCATTTTTTATAAGAGTCATTTAGAAATATGCAAATGTGGTTTGTATTTTGCATGCTATTCTATACAGCAGCGAGAGAGTCGGTAAACAAATCGTAAAAAAATGAATGGAAACATATTACATTTAAAACAGATTTATTTGCCATATAATCTTCGAACAAACATGAAATGCGTTTTTATAGCACATAATGGGTATTAAAGTATCAATTTATATTTAAAACGTGCTTTAAACCCCCTTAACTGTTTACTTCCGAACTATTCCGAGTAACGTAAATTGTATACATGCATACGCATGTGCTCGCACCATAATTGAAATAATAGCTCAAATGTGTTTTATATCTTCATATAAAACATTCATATTTTGTTTTAACTTGCATGATGCTTTTTAATATTTTAACATGTTATTTGCTTAGTTTTTCATCATAAATTGTCAGTTGACGCAAAATAGTGCGTGGTATCAATATACATGGTTCATATAATATATATGCTATATATAAAATCGTTTGAAAACTGATATATTACAATTTAGTAATTTATCTATGCTTGTACTTAAAACGGATTTTTGAAATAACGCATTCATTATATCTCGCCGCTAGTTAATATATGTCCAGTCGCGGCAGGTGCTCGGTGCCACGTGCTATCAGAAACGATGCTTGAAATTACGATACAAATAACCGAGGGTATAGATTTCCAATCATGAAACACAGTCCGTCATTGTTCAATATCACGAATATACGCTGTTTATAGGAATTTGGTCGCTTGTCCTACTATACTAAATGAAAGTTTTACGCTACTTGCGTGATGGATGCAATAATTCTGCATCGACATGGCATGTCTACTACACTATGAAAAATGTGTTTAAATAAGCATAAAAACGCACTGATATCACTTGCAGACGTAAACAAATTGCTTAACCAATTAGTTAATTATAGTTCCAGCAACTACTTTATCCCATCCCTTACCCCTAACCCTAACTCACTTTAAAATAAGACATAAAATATAACATTTAACACACCATTGATTTCATGTTGTTAGACATCGAACTTATGTTGCCTTCTGGTTATTCAAAAGGTAATGCACTGCGTATTATGTAATGGAGTAGTGTCTCATCGAGTTGTGTTTTTTCCCCATCGAGTTGTTTAAATCTACTAACGAGATGAGACCATACCCGTTTTGTTTTATAGCATGTCTATTTCATCTGTCTGCCATACTCTTACTTCCAATAACTGATAGTTAGAGTACACCAGTCATTCTGACAGGTGTTATTTTCAATTAAATGATTTACAAATCCAAAGGAAATATCAGCGTCCATACTACTAATAAATACAGTATATTCTATGTCGACCGAAGTAACTCTGTCCAAGCTGTCATAAAAGCATCGATATATATCTTTGTCGCATCTTGTAATACGGCTCCACACGTCTGTATTTAAAGGGGTTGATGTACTATTTTCAAACACAATTTATTTTAAAGGTCTCTGAAAAACTTGGAAAAAGCTGAACGAATTATCAAAATATCATGAAAAATAATGGAGATATGACTTATTGAAAATGTGCAAAGGCACATAAATGGAGGTGGCCATCTTGGAACGTTGACGTCATCGCATCTTTTTTACCATATATGGCATATTTTAAATCAAAGAAAATCACTGCAAATTGATTAAAAATAAATATACAAATGTAAAATGTATGCATTCATGCTTATTTTTCATTTGCAGTTATGTTCTTTGCTTCAAAAGATGCCATATATGGTAAAATGGCGCGATGACGTCATGGTTCCAAAATATGTACAGTGTATGCTTATTTTTCATTTTCAGTGATTTCCTTTGCTTGAAAAGATAGTATGTCAATATGCCATATATGGTAAAATGGCGCGATGACGTCATGGTTCCAAAATGTGTACAGTGTATGCTTATTTTTCATTTGCAGTCATTTTCTTTGCTTTAAAAGATAGTGTGTCAATATGCCATTTATGGTAAAATAGCGCGATGACGTCATCGTTCCAAGATTGGTGCATCCCTTTTGTGTTTCTTTGCAAATGTTCAATAGGTCATATCTCCTTTACTTTTCAAGGTATTTTTAGTTCAGCTTTCTTCAGGTTTTTAGAGCCTTTTTAAATAAATCCTGTTTGAATATAGTGTATCAACCCCTTTAACATTTCTATGAGTCAAAGATCATGATTTCTCGGTGATTTTTTTTTATTATAACGCATATAAAAGAAACTAACCCGCCAAATAACGGCAAACTACACTTCAAATCCGTTTATCAAAACTCTAGCCAGGTGTTTACGTCATAATTATAAGGCTCTCATCGCTGCGAGTTCGAACGAATGAATGAATGGTGTTTTACGGCACGTCGACACATAAATAGGTCATATTGTTCGCAAAAACTGATGAATGATGAAGAAATGAAGGATTATTTAAAAATAAAATATATAAAGATAAAACAATTTACAAGTAAGGGATGATATGGTAGTAATATAAACTATATATGTAAATCAACAAATGCCCGAACACGGGTATATAAAGAAGTAAATATATACAAGAACATACTATAATGATTTATATAGTCTGACTTCCTTTAGGAAATCTAAAACTAGACTAAAATCTATAGTAATAAATAACTCGGTCATAGTATTAACATTGTAGTACCTTTGACGCATAGGATCAAAGTTTACACATTCCAGCAATATGTGTTTGACCGTTAACGGCGCAAAGCAGGGTATACATTCTGGTAATTGCTCACCTTGCAATAAATACGAATGAGTATAGCGTGTATGCGCTATCATGCACTGGGCTAGGACAACTTCCTCTCGACGAATGGGTCTACTAGAAGAACGCCATTTTCCGAGTAACGGTTTAATTGAATGTAGTTTATTGTTAACTGACAAATCCCAAGCGGCTTGCCAAGAGTTACGAATATATGTGTTGATACAGCTTTTAAAATCAGTATAAGGTAATTTGGTATTAGATATATGTAAACCTAATGCTGCCTTAGCAGCACTATCAGCTCTATCATTACCACGTATTCCTACATGGCTTGGAAGCCAGCAGAAAATAATTTTAAGAGAATTGTACTTTTCTAAAAGTTGAAGCACAACTGGGTTATCATGTTTCATATTACCCAGTGCTTGAAGAGATGAAAGGGAATCAGAAAAGATTACAAAATGGTCATCATCAGATTCCTGAATATAATTTAAGGCAAGTTCAATTGCCTTAAGTTCAGCTGAAAAGATAGAGGCCTTGTCAGGCAGGCGGCTCTTTATGCTGTATTTGTGAACAACAGCTGCTGCAGCTACTTTATCTCCATCTTTAGAACCATCTGTGTATATATGTTGAAAGTTACTGTATTTCGATTTAATTTCATTAAATTTGCTTTGCAAGACAGTAGGGTCTGTATTGGATTTGTTACTATTACAAAGATCGAAAATAATTGTTGGTGTTTCCAAAGTCCACGGTGGAATTTGTGGTACTTTGTACTTGGCAATCAAATTTAGGTCGATTTCAGTGTCTCTTAATTTTGGTTTAATACGAAGACCAAATGGTCGAATGGCCTTCGGTTTACGATCAAAATGTGGTTCATAACTAGAACTAAAAACACCATCGAAAGTTGGGTTTGAAGGGTTAGGTTTTAATTTAATGGCATATTGAAGGGCTAATTTGTCCCGTCTTTGAGACAGTGATGGTTCATTCGCTTCGACGTATAAACTTTCGGCTGGTGACTAAGGCGAGTCGTAATCCTTGATTATGTATAGGATCGAGCATCTGCAAATATGATTTGCGTGTCGATCCATATACTATTGAGCCGTAGTCCAGCTTGGATCTGATAAGAGATCTATAAAGTTGTAAAAGTACTTTACGATATGCTCCCCAATTAGTGTTTGCAACAACTTTAAGTAAATTAAGAGCTTTAAGGCACTTGGCCTTCAAGTATTTAAGGTGTGGTATAAACGTCAATTTACGGTCGAAAATAAGACCAAGGACTTTTGTTTCATCCACTACTGGTATTGGTGACCCATCCAGTGTTAGATGAGGGTCTTCATGATAATTACGTAGTTGACAAAAGTGCATACAAATTTAGATTTAGAAAATTTAAAACCATTTTCATCCGACCAGGTCTGAAGTTTATTCAGACATTGTTGCAGTTGTCTCTCAATAGTGTTCATGTTTTTTACACAATAACATATAACAAAGTCGTCAACATATAGAGAGCAATCCACACCAGGATTGATGCATTTAACTATACTGTTAATTTGTATATTAAAAAGGGTGACAGAGAGTATGCTGCCCTGTGGCACACCCATCTCCTGTTCATGGATGTCAGAGAGGGTTGAACCCATTCGGACACGAAACTGTCTATCCTCGAAGAAATTCTCTATAACAAATGGTAATCGACATCTAAGACCAAGGTCATACAGATCATTCATGATACCGTACTTCCATGCAGTATCATAAGCTTTCTCCAAGTCAAAAAATACAGCGACTAGATGTTCTTTCTTTACGAAAGCTTCCCTAATAAATGATTCATATCGAATGAGATTATCTGGTGTCCTCGTTGGCGCCGGAATCCACTTTGATACCTTGTTATCAGCTTGTTTGATTCCAGGTACCAAACGAGTCTCTCATTAATCATTCGTTCCATGGTTTTACATATACAACTCGTTAAAGCAATAGGGCGATAATGTATTGGGTCCGTCGCTGCGAGTTCGAATCCCATTGGGAGCTCGACTTGTAAGTGAAGAAGTGTCGATTCTTACGGATGTCGGGAGGTGTACAGTACTGGTTCTACCCAGGAAAAGTTGGTGGTCTGCCTCCACCACAAAAAATCGACCGTCATATATGACCTTACATGTGTTGAAAAATGACGTAAAACACCAAACAAACGAACAAGCGTCATATAATAATATATATGTGCTGAAAAGTATAGGATTTTTCATCGGTTCTTAAAATTCCCTTGATTGAATATGCGTAAAATTAATTATGAGCTGGTAACTCTTAATTCGACGCTCCAGTTTTGTGGTTTGGCCTGGCTGATTAAAGCCGTTTATATTGTGTCTATAGAGTTTGGAGTATCACAATATGTATATAATTAACTACAGCCATTTTTTCTGACTGTGCGATTTATGACCTGGTCTGGATTAAACAAAACACTTGTTAGAAATACAACATTATGGCAGGACTAATTTAATGACGAAAATATTATTTATATGTTGATATATATGTTGTTGTCTTTTTAACGGTTAGTTTTGTAGTTACAGCAGTTCATTACATTTTACTATGTATCTGGTATAAGTTTTGTGACGAGAAATTACGATTATAGTTCCGATCAAATTAAGTTGCGCGTATTCTTAAATGAAGAGGCGTGGCTTACGAATTCCTTTTAAGGCAAACAAAATAAATAACGTAGCAATTTACCTGCTCGACAATCCGTGAGTGAATGAAACAACACACCTAAAATCTAGTGAAGGATTTCCTTATAATCGACCTGTATGTAACGTATATTCATTCTCCCAGTTATAGATATTTCAACATTTTGGAATCAAATCTTTCAAACTGACACACAAAACAAATGCAGTTATTATATCGTTATTTGTGTTTTTTAATCGTTAAACTTTATTTCATTATTAAGAATCATTCGCTTTCTGCAGAGTAGACAATACGGCGCGTCGGTAAAAAAATATCTGTTATTTTGTAAGCGCGCGTAGGGCAGATGTTGGCTAGCGCGCATGTCATCTTTCGCGAGCGATTAACGTGCACTGTGTTAAACGGTGGGTTTTAGTTATTAATATTCAAATTAAAGAATATTAACATTGAATTCTAATTTGTGAAATATTTTATTTTCACGTTCGTTTTTAAGTACGATTTATTGCAAATAAACGGTCTTGTCTTAGACTCCGCAGGAGCGATACAATTAAAAGAAACTGCGAGTTTTTCACCGCAATAAAATAAATTAAGCTTTCTATATTATGGTAACAGATGTTAATAGGACGTTTATCAACACCAATCGTTGTCTTTGTTTGCTTTTTCGAGATGAATAATTAATGCCGAAGGCATTCTCTTAATTTTATTTTGAATTTAAAAATATGAGAACCCACTGTTAAAATGATTAAGACTGCATCAATGCAATTGTGTCAATAAAGTAACAGAACATTGTTAATTATTAATTGATGGAAATGATTAAGTAATGTTTTACCATTCATTTCGATGGTGCTAAATGAAATACCAGTATATATATGTGTTTCATCATCACCAATATAGTATACCGAGAGAGTTTCTTGTTAAACGAGCCAGTTATTACCACCCTTTTCACTTTTTAGAGTCCAAAATTTAAAATTATTCTTTTTTACTATTTATGTTTTTTATTTGTTGGATTAAGACATTTTTGTGATGTGATGGTGCGCTGCCCGTCGTTGTCGTTCGTTGAGATGCGAAGGTGCGCAGTCCGTCGTTATCGTCAATTGCGATGCGATGGTGCGCAGTCCGTCGTTTCCGTCGTTGTAATCAGTTGCGATGCGATGGTGCGCAGTCCGTCGTTGCAATCAGTTGCGAAACGATGGTGCGCAGTCCGTCGTTGCAATCAATTGCGATGCGCTGGTGCGCAGTCCGTCGTTGCAATCAGCTGCGATGCGATGGTGCGCAGTCCGTCGTTGTAATCAGTTGCGATGCGATGGTGCGCAGTCCGTCGTTGCAATCAGTGGCGATGCGATGGTGCGCAGTCCGTCGTTGTAATCAGTTGCGATACGATGGTCCGCTGTCGTTGACGTCCGTTGTACTATTCATGTTTACGCGTTAACTTTAGGAAACTGTTTCCGATTTTCACCAAATTTGAGTTGAAGGTTTGTTTCAATGAACTCTCGGACGTATTCGACAATGATCAAAATCGATGCATAGTTAATGCCCTTAGTTGTTGAAAAATAAACAAACTTCAGCTTTTTTACGCGATAACTTGAGAACAGGATTAACTGTAAATAAAATAATAAAGGCTTGTTACCACCACATATTGTAATAGCAAAATCAACGAAAGCGTTACGGAGTTTTTAGCTGTGACCGAAATAACTTTAGTTCATTGTTTCCGATTTTCACTATAGGTTTGTTTCAATAAGATCCGTATACTTTCGTTTTATTCTTCTGATTCCACATTTTTTCTTATTCATATAGTTTTCAGAATTGATTTATAGGTATTTTGTTACAAATATAAAAACAATAATTAGTGTTTGAAGGGGTG
Organism: Cyrtodaria siliqua; assembly: GCA_037043455.1. NCBI lineage: Eukaryota > Metazoa > Mollusca > Bivalvia > Adapedonta > Hiatellidae > Cyrtodaria > Cyrtodaria siliqua. The sequence goes on along the minus strand of JAWPHD010004156.1, from coordinate 151,573 downwards.
CCACTGAGTTCCGTCGGTGTGTTCTTGGGCAAGACACTTTACCTTAGCCTCGTCCGTCGGATGGGGATGTAAACCGGGCGGTCCCGTGTATCGATCTATCCTCCGAGCACGTTAAAGAACCATAGGAATCTATTCGATAATAAGAGTAGCGCAGGTTCCTGGATTCCTATGTATCCTTCCCCTCTCTCTGGGGCGGCTCTAAATAACCTAAACTGTGTTGATAAGCCGTTAAACAACATCCAGTTGAACTAGATACTGTGAATGTCATATATAGCATACTGACGATTATATACATATAAAATATAGGCTTACATTTTACATACATGCTTACTGTATAGTTATGTTAAGACAGTACGCCATATATGAACATGATGTTTTCTGTTCGCGGTAAAATAAAAGGAAGTCTGATAGGACAGAAACATTCTACGCAGACATTCCAATTCTTAAATATTGGTTGAATTAATATAAAATGAATATTCAAATTCAAGAGCATGTATATTTGATATAAATATGTATATATAACTAATGAAGTAAACAGTTTAGTTTTTGTTTCATTCATTTGTTTTTCGAAGTGCATCATGCTAATTCAGAGGAGCGTTAGATGTACCGAAAACGGCGGTCTTTACCGTTCACATATGTCCGAATATTCGACAATTGCCGTCTCATTTCGCCGCATAATTTAAGTTTCCGTTATGATTGACCGTTCAAAGGGGCAGGTGATATTTTCAGGCTCATTTTTCACACCAATGGCCCCTTTTTCACGCAAGTTGTCACCTTTGCAGCCCCATATAACCCCTCTCTTCACAACTTGAGTATAATTAGCTCGAGGGTAACGGATGAGGTTAAACAAGGTTATCATTAACTCAATTTAGAACATGTCATGAGATTTTATAATTTAGTTCCCGATTTCGGAAATGACGGCACAATTATTTTGGAACAATGTTTGTAATGGCTGGATTTTGTTAGGTCGTAAAGGTGGTCATTTGTTATCGTTTAGTGATTAAAACTTATACATGAGCCAGTTACCTCTAGAACCAGGTATGATATTTAATACAGACGCAAACTGCCAAAAACTGTGTAGAAAAATCGTAGAAAACAATTCGCTCCAAGTTGAAGACAGAGAACACGGTAGAAAATACTTTTTAAGAAGATGTCGAACATTATTTCATCGGCGGGAGTACTTGTATCTTGGGGTTTATCTCATGTTTAATTTTAATTGTGGTACGATAAAGAGATATACTAGTATCAGATAATGATCCTTATTTTGTTCTGTTTAAAGGAACTGAAAACCAGTTAGTTCCCATGATCCATCCATTTAATTATTATTAAAGAAATAATTTGGTCTGGAAAACGGCTAGATAGTGTTGTTAAAACCAATAATAGTAATTCATATGATGCTTAAAGGCGGTAATAAATTCTTGTTATGTGATCAAAGTACACTTTTCTTGAATTATTACTATAATATTCATTGTTTGCGATACAAATCGCATGTCTGTCAATGCAGCAAAAACAAAAATAATGTATCCCTCCAATCTAATCTCTACCCAGAGTACACTCGTTCCTCATTTGACTCTGTCAACGTCAAAGGAAGTAGGGCAAACGGTTAGGTCACGTGATTATTCAAAACGTTATGACGATATTTATAATAAATCCTTTTGCGTGATCTGCAAAGATAAAATATAGACCTATATAAATAATTTCAATTTTTATTTCTATGAGTTAATTTTTTTTAGTAATTTTCTGCTATCGAGCTTCGGTTTGAACTTTTCGATTGAGGAGACCTAAGTACGTATTATTTTTGTAGTAAAACCGATTAAAATGTATTCAAAATCCGATTCCGAGTCGCTTTCTTGCTGTTTTATAAATTTTGATATATATGAAGTTTAGGCCGCTAGGCCGCTAGGCCGCCAACTTCACAAAAAATCATAAAATTTAAAAGCTAGTTCACAATGATATTTTCTGCTTATATACCCTGCAATGTACATCTAATGCATTTAGAAATTGATTCCGAGCCGTTATTTAAGTTAAGCATAAATTTTGATAAATATGAAGTTTAGGCCGCTAGGCCGCTAGGCCGCTAGGCCGCCAACTTCACGCCGCTAGGCCGCCAGGCCGCTAGGCCGCCAACTTCACGCCGCTACGCCGCTAGGCCGCTACGCCGCCAACTTGACGCCGCTAGGCCGCCAGGCCGCCAACTTGACGCCGCTGGGCCGCTAGGCCGCTAGGCCGCCAACTTCACGCCGCTAGGCCGCTAGGCCGCCAGGCCGCCAACTTCACAGATCTAAATTAGTATCAGTTAGTGATCGAAGACTTCTTTCAGTTGAATTACGAGTAGTAAACATATCGGAAATATATGAAGGGGCAGTATTGTTCGAAACTCTATACATGAATTTGGCCTTTTGAAGTATAATTCGCTGATCAATTGTGAGGCAATTTAGTTGTTCCATAGCGGCTTGAAAAGTAATATACTGTTCACCTAAAATAACGTGACATGCCCTTTTTTGCATTATTAGAAGGCTGTTGATATTTTTTCGACTTGTGTTACCCCAGATTACATTACAAAGGTCTAGATGTGGCTGTATGTAAGCTTTATAGAAAATAATTCGGTAATTCAAAGGAATAAAATATTTTATTCTTGACAGCAACCATACATTTCTTGCTATTTTTATATTTACTCCTAAAATTTTATCACCGTTAGTAATCTGTAAATCAATGTCATTATAGCGCAAAGAAAGTGATTTATTTTCTAATCTGGCACGTCGATGTGGTGTGGTTACCAAAAGGACTGTCGTTTTTGACGCATTTAATACCATACCGTTATGCAAGCACCAGACTTTAAAAATATCAAGAGCTTTCTGTAGATTTATTTCTATTATATCTTTGGATTCGTTTATTTCGTATATAGTAGTATCGTCTGCATACATATCTGTATTAGAAACAATGCCATTCAGTTCAAGGGGAAGGTCATTGATGAATACCAAAAACATTAAAGGTCCTAGTATGGACCCTTGAGGTACCCCACACGTTATTGTTTGTTCCTTGCAACATCTAATTAGCAGATATTCTGAAAATTATATTTACACAAGAAATAAATCAGTTTCAGGCAAACATATTCCAATTTAACAGGTTTTACCAAAATCTTGTACAGAGATATATGTGAGTGCAAGGAACGATAACTCTGCGTGGAGATTGGTATCTCTCTTCTAAGAACAAAATAAATCGTATTTATGATAATGCTCCCTCGATTCAATTCAAAGATGAAACCATTAACTGCAGTTACGAAGAAAAACTACTCGGTGTTACAGTTGACAACACTCTCTCTTAGAATAGCCAAATTGATAAAGTTCTTAAAAAATGTAATTCATTGTTATATCTGTTATCTCGCATAAAGATCTACCTTCCTATACCTATGCGTACATTATTTTTCAATGCTTTATCTTACCCCATTTAGATTACTGTTGTGTGATATGGGGAAATTGTAATGTTGCTCTGGAAGATAAAATTGTAAGATTCCAAAAAAGAGCTGCAAGACTTATCCTGGATAAAGATTTCGATCCATCTGTTGAATCTTTTACCGAACTTCGTTGGATGATGTTTCCCGAAAGAGTTAAATTCCAAAAAGCAATTCTTATGTTTAAAACATTTAATGATCAGGCTCCTGCTTATCTTAAAAGTACGTTTACTCTTACTTCAAATGTACATATGCTAAATTTAAGATCATCCTCAAATCTACAACTATATTCCGCCCCCCCCCCCCCCACCCCCACCCCCCTCTCTCACCCCCACCCCCAACACCACCACCGAATAGTGAGTTTTTACAGAAAATCGTTTGCCTATATAGGCTCTAAAGTGTGGAACTCACTTCCTCATATACAAAATGCCCAATCTGTTAATCATTTCAAAACATTGTATTTACAGTGGATTACCCACCCATATAATAATGACTAAGTATTGCAACTCAGTTTTGGACATATTTCCGTTACTGTATGCATGAATATACTACAATTCATTTAAAATGTATATCACATATCTTTGTAAATATTGTATAATATATATTGTTGAGGGCCTCATGGAAGATTGACTGGTTTCAAATGAGTTCTCTCGTTAAATAAAGTCTTTATTATTATTATTATTATTTAAGAACTAAAACCTGCCTAGTCTCGTGTTTTTAATGAACATTTCGAGTGAAACTGATGCTGGTTTTCAGTTGTTTTGGATTGAAACCAATCATGTACCCATTATGCTGGTTTTCATTTGTATTTGGATTAAAACCAATCACTCTTCCAAAATGCCTCCAGTCCCTTTAACATGCCTTGTTAGGCTTGTGTGAGTAATACAACATATAGAATAATTAATTCAGAAATAGTGCATTTCCGTATTAAATGATTGTGAACATTGATGATGACAAGTAGAACGTTTTATTCACTGGATTATTTCGCAGGGTACCAGCAGGGTTCCAAACTGAAAGTAAATACACATAGTCGTATTTTCTCAATGTGTGTTGTAACAATTGGATACGTGTCATAACTCAAGATGTGGGATAACAAGTTGTAAGCAACAAATTAATTGGAATCATCTACACAAACTGAATAAGTTTTTGGGATATGCAAGAACAACATATAAAAAAAAGAGTAGGCAACAAATTAATTGAAACCGTCCCCGTCTTGGTTAAGGTTTGACGTGTATGATCATGTTTAGCACGACTTGTCACAGACACATATGTAAAAGAACGCACCGAGCATCTTGACACTTCATTAGATGAACATAATTTACGCTATTTTCTTTTTTTTCACAGAAAAGAAAGATTTATGTTCGGTCTGACAGGTATGCAAATTTCCGAATTTACAATGTGAAACTAATAAATTGGACCATTCAAGTTCCGTGTCCACCGCTTGACATAACGAGTAGTCCCCGGGGTGTTACGGTCTCGATGTTAAGAGCCCCAAATACTGCCCACCCCCCTGCCATTGTATGGGTGTCAAGTGGTGATTTGGGACATAATGAATATGTAAATGTGCATAATTGTGATATAAAAGTTTTCAAGGGCGAGTCTGTTACCTCTTCACCGTGCTTTGTGGGGTTACAATTCGATCCTCCATTTTCTACTTGGATGCATTTTTAAGGCATACTAATTTCCAATTTGTCGCATATGCTATGAATTGCTACTATTCTCGGTGTCTCAATGTGTGATTCATGGCGTTGATTAAAAAATGTAATATATGTCGTCTGCTACAAGTGGTTCCTATTATCGGACTACTGCGTAAATACAAAGCAGCTTGTTGCAACGGATACTGATGTCCCTTCAATTTTATATCACATTGGTAAAATAAATCCGTCCGGAAATATCATTATCGCAATATCGCAAATTTGTATTTATCGTTCATCGCAATATGACGGACCAGCTCTGATGAGAACAATGCTTCAAACAATACATATCCGAGGACGTTTCGCTATAGAAAAACAAGACTAGATTATCTTTTATTACATTTTTCATCGGTGAAAGATTGGGATTTCTCAGCGAAAGAATATTCATAATCGCTAAACAGAGATTATTTAACTGCTGGGATCGATTATAGGGAAATCCTTCACGAGATGGTAGAAGCGTAAGCGAGTGAGTGAAAAACTACACACGCCTACCATCGAGTGAAGGATTTCCATATAATCGATCACAACAGTTCAATAATCTATTTATTACATTTTTAATCAGATTATGTATTAATTATTTTGTTTTATTTTTCAATGCTTATAGCTTACCCCATTTAGATTACTGTTGTGTGATATGGGGAAATTGTAATGTTTCTCTGAAAGATAAAATTGTAAGATTCCAAAAAAAGAGCTGCAAGACTTATCCTGGATAAAGATTTCGAAACTCCATCTGTTGAACTTTTTACCGAACTTCGTTGGATGATGTTTCCCGAAAAAGTTAAATTCCAAAAAGCAATTCTTATGTTTAAAACATTTAATGATCAGGCTCCTGCTTATCTTAAAAATACGTTTACTCTTACTTCAAATGTACATATGCGAAATTTAAGATCATCCTCAAATCTACAACTATATTCCCCCAGACCGAATAGTGAGTTTTTCAGAAAATCGTTTGCCTATTTAGGCTCTAAAGTGTGGAACTCACTTCCTCACCATATACAAAATGCCCAATCTGTTAATCATTTCAAAACATTGTATTTACAGTAAATTACCCACCCATATAATAATGACTAAGTCTTGCAACTCAGTTTTGGACATATTTCCGTTACTGTATGCATGAATATACTACAATTCATTTTAAATGTACATATCTTTGTAAATATTGTATAATATATATTGTTGAGGGCCTCATAGAAGATTGACTAGTTTTAGATGAGTTCTCTCGCTAAATAAAGTCTTTATTAATATTATTATTATTATTATTATTGTTATTATTATTTAACAACTAAAACCTGCCTAGTCGTCGTGTTTTTAATGAACATTTCGAGTGAAACTGATGCTGGTTTTCAATTGTTTTGGATTGAAACCAATCATGTACCCATTATGCTGGTTTTCATTTGTATTTGGATTAAAACCAATCACTCTTCCAAAATGCCTCCAGTCCCTTTAACATGCCTTGTTAGGCTTGTGTGAGTAATACAACATATAGAATAATTAATTCAGAAATCGTGCATTTCCGTATTAAATGATTGTGAACATTGATTGAACTTTGATGATGACAAGTAGAACGTTTTATTCACTGGATTATTTCGCAGGGTACCAGCAGGGTTCCAAACAGAAAGTAAATCCACATAGCCTACCGTCGAGTGAAGGATTTCCATATAATCGATCACAACAGTTAAATAATCTATTTATTACATTTTTAATCAGATTATGTATGATTTTAACCAGAAGTATTCGCTTTACCGGATGACGTCGACGTCACCAACACGTTATTGACGTCATAACTCAACGTCGCAATTAGTTTTGTGTTCGGAGTTATTAATATTTAGCGATTATGAATATTCTTTCACTGAGAAATCCCAATCTTTCACCCATATAAATGTAATAATCTCTATTTATTGGATTTCCCTATTATCGATCCCAGCAGTTAAATAATCTCTATTTATTCAATAATACAGACGACCATTTAACAACGCAAAACATTATTTCGTAGACAAACATGCCATTTGACATGTTCAAAATTGAGAGTACCTCTTGAGACCAGTATTAATGTTTCGAATTTAGAAACAATGAAAACAATGAAACTTAAGTGTGTATGTTTTTCTGATAACAGCAACAATATCCATTTCGGTATATTTGATCTATGTCAATAGTAACACTTGATAACCTTCGTTCTAATCTAAGTTGTTTTTGCTTTTATATATACTCTGTAAAAAAAAATTGGACCATGTCAGTGTTCGAACCCGTACAATGATCGCTCAACCATGACATTCGATCATAACCCTTATTATCTCAGTTGATAATTCACAATAGATCAGCAATCAACAATAATTTTCGTTTACAATGAAAGTTTGCGAAAAAATAATAATCTTTTTATTGGTTACTCGAATGTGTCCGTAACTGTTACTTTTTATGGACTTTGCAACATTTTTTACAGACACTTTATGTGTTCCCGATATTTTTTTAAAATCAAATTTTCTTTGGAATTTAATGTTTCTGGTATCAAATTAAACGGGTATGGTAGACCTTGGTTACTAAAAAAGATACTTAAATTCTGTCAACTAGTTTTGTTTTTATATGACTTTACATACCCTGGTCCAAAACATTTTTTACCGAGTACATATATATATATTTATCACATAACATGTGGTGTGGGAGTGTAATAACACCCGTCAATATTTTCGATATTCCACTAGTGGTATACCATAACGTTAATGAAATCATGGACGTCACGTTAAAGTACGTTTTCTGACGTAATGTGACGGTATAAGTTATGTAATAAATATAATCTAACATTCGTTCTCATTCATTATTGAATTTATTAAACGAGTTGGCAAAATGATATAATGCGAGGCTCTTCATTCATGTATAATGATCATTTTGCCAACTTCAATAATGAATGAGTACTCATGTAAGATCCTCTATATATAAAGCACATTCCAACATAAAAATGGTACTCGTCTTCTAAGGCTTTACATATAATGCGTTTCCGCGCATTCACAATGTGACCGTAATTATTACGGACATTTACGACAACAATCGGAAATCTTCGCTGATTTCCGTAATCAGCAGTGTGACAGGAGACAGTTCCAAATGATTTGTGACCGACATGATGACGGACACTCTCGAGGAAATATATTATCTGATGTCATCATGAAGGACATTACGAGGGTGTTAATAAATGAATGTTAAAGGGAATGTAGTGACACAGCCAAACAATCTTTGTTATTGAGATTTCTTGGGAAAATATGTAAAAAATATCGAAATCGTATTTGTATAATAAACAAAGATATTACCATCTGGAGGTTGTTTTGTATAATAAACAAAGATATTACCATCTGGAGGTTGTTCTATGGGAGCCGCCCTTTTAAGAAATATAACGTCATAGTTCTTAATTACCATATATCGCATATTGATAAAATATCATATTTAAAGCGAAGAAAATCACGGCAAATTAATGTAAAATCCTTTACTGGCCATATAATGCATAAATCTTTAGTATAGTTATGTTTCATACCTTTGCTGTGATTATCAGATAATTAATATTCATAAATAAAGCATATATGGTAATTTAGAACTGTGAAGTCATAGTTCTCAAAATGGCGATTTCCATATCCGTTTCATCTTACAAACAAACACATCTATAATATTATACAGTACATAAGTGATATACATAATAGAAATCTATTATTTGTATTCAATATGAGAATTCTGTATAAAATATTGTCTTTTAAAGATGTAACTTGTTTGTGTTGTATTTTATTCTATTTGTACAATAAACTAGACGGGTATTCCGCTGACAGTGCTTTGTCAGTATAACAAGGTTTTTTGGACCCAGATAAATGACCTTGACTAACTGGCCTGATTAAGTTTTTGTGAAGAAAAAAACAGTATTTAACCCATATAATGACCTTCAGTGTGACCTTGACCTTTATATTTTAGTATGGCCATGTCGATGTTGTCATGATAAGTATATATTGAACGTTTGATGAAGAAATGTCAAGAAATGAGAAAGTTAAAGCCAACTTAAATGTATGTGAAGAAAAAGTTTTTTTTCAGAACTCTCAGTTATAACAATTGTTTGAATGTATACCTAAATCCTTTTTATTTAAGTTAAACGTATGTAGGAGTGTTGTATTTTCAACTTTAATGTAAATGGTACGGACTTCGTGTCGTATTAGTGAATAATATCACCCTTCAGTTTGTATTGAATCACCCGATGTCCCCAGATGTTAAAACTGAGACTTTTAAGTTAGTGTTGATATGATCTGATTGTTAGGTACACGCTATCTGTTTCTGAAATAAACCATTTTGCCCTGCAAGCTGTCCGTTTTATGCATAAGCGCAGTGTACATCATAAGTATAGTACATACGCTCACACGAGTTGTTGCGATATTGTACTGAATCTATTTATTCTGCATATTTTGTTGTTTTCTAAGCTACTGATTTAGTTGAGTAGTTTAAGAAATTATACAACTTCCGAGAACGTTTTCGACTGTTTCAGTTTACAATTTAAAGGGACACATGGCAGTCTAGATTTTTCTAAAACGCGCGTCCAGTTAGTTTTTCTACAAAACTTTGTTCAATTATTAATATTATTATAAGAATTCTGTAAAGAAAATAGTTATTGCCTATTACTCCTTGTTGATTACATTGCACCAATAACATACTCACTGTTGATTACATTGCACCAATAACATACTCATTGTTGATTACATTGCACCAATAACATACTCATTGTTGATTACATTGCACCAAAAACATATTCACTGTTGATTACATTGCACCAATAACATTCTCACTTTTGATTACATTGCACCAATAACATACTCATTGTTGATTACATTGCACCAATAACATACTCATTGTTGATTATATTGCACCAATAACATACTCATTGTTGATTATATTGCACCAATAACATACTCATTGTTGATTACATTGCATCAATAACATACTCATTGTTGATTACATTGCACCAATAACATACTCATTGTTGATTACTTTGCACCAATAACATATTCATTGTTGATTACATTGCACCAATAACATACTTATTGTTGATTACATTGCACCAATAACATATTCATTGTTGATTACCTTGCACCAATAACATACTCATTGTTGATTACTTTGCACCAATAACATACTCATTGTTGATTACATTGCACCAATAACATACTCACTGTTGATTACATTGCACCAATAACATACTCACTGTTGATTACATTGCACCAATAACATACTCATTGTTGATTACATTGCACCAATAACATACTCATTGTTGATTACATTGCACCAATAACATACTCATTGTTGATTACATTGCACCAATAACATACGCATTGTTGATTACATTGCACCAATAACATACTCATTGTTAATTACATTGCACCAATAACATACTCATTGTTGATTACATTGCACCAATAACATACTCATTGTTGATTACATTGCATCAATAACATACTCATTGTTGATTACATTGCACCAATAACATACTCATTGTTGATTACTTTGCACCAATAACATATTCATTGTTGATTACATTGCACCAGTAACATACTCATTGTTGATTACATTGCACCAATAACATATTCATTGTTGATTACCTTGCACCAATAACATACTCATTGTTGATTACTTTGCACCAATAACATATTCATTGTTGATTACATTGCACCAATAACATACTCACTGTTGATTACATTGCACCAATAACATACTCATTGTTGATTACATTGCACCAATAACATACTCACTGTTGATTACATTGCACCAATAACATACTCATTGTTGATTACATTGCACCAATAACATACTCATTGTTGATTACATTGCACCAATAAAATACTAATTGTTGATTACATTGCACCAATAACATACTCATTGTTGATAACATTGCACCAGTAACATACTCATTGTTGATTACATTGCACCAGTAACATATTCATTGTTGATTACCTTGCACCAATAACATACTCATTGTTGATTACTTTGCACCAATAACATATTCATTGTTGATTACATTGCACCAGTAACATACTCATTGTTGATTACATTGCACCAATAACATATTCATTGTTGATTACCTTGCACCAATATTACATTGCACCAATAACATACTCACTGTTGATTACTTTGCACCAATAACATACTCACTGTTGATTACATTGCACCAATAACATACTCACTGTTGATTACTTTGCACCAATGACATACTTACTGTTGATTATTTTGCACCAATAACATACTCATTGTTGATTACATTGCACCAATAACATACTCATTGTTGATTACATTGCACCAATAACATACTCATTGTTGATGACATTGCACCAATAACATACTCATTGTTGATTACATTGCAATAACATACTCATTGTTGATTACATTGCACCAATAACATACTCATTGTTGATTACATTGCACCAATAACATACTCACTGTTGATTACTTTGCACCAATAACATACTCATTGTTGATTACATTGCACCAATAACATACTCACTGTTGATTACTTTGCACCAATAACATACTCACTGTTGATTACTTTGCACCAATAACATACTCATTGTTGATTATATTGCACCAATAACATACTCATTGTTGATTACTTTGCACCAATAACATACTCATTGTTGATTACATTGCACCAATAACATACTCATTGTTGATTACTTTGCACCAATAACATACTCATTGTTTATTACATTGCACCAATAACATACTCATTGTTGATTACTTTGCACCAATAACATACTCATTGTTGATTACATTGCATCAATAACATACTCATTGTTGATTACTTTGCACTAATAACATACTCATTGTTGATTACTTTGCACCAATAACATACTCATTGTTGATTACATTGCACCAATAACATACTCATTGTTGATTACATTGCACCATTAACATACTCATTGTTGATTACTTTGCACCAATAACATACTCATTGTTGATTACATTGCATCAATAACATACTCATTGTTGATTACATTGCACCAATAACATACTCATTGTTGATTACTTTGCACCAATAACATACTCATTGTTGATTACATTGCACCAATAACATACTCATTGTTGATTACATTGCACCAATAACATACTCATTGTTGATTACATTGCACCAATAACATACTCATTGTTGATTACATTGCACCAATAACATACTCATTGTTGATTACATTGCACCAATAACATACTCATTGTTGATTATATTGCACCAATAACATACTCATTGTTGATTATATTGCACCAATAACATACTCATTGTTGATTACATTGCACCAATAACATACTCATTGTTGATTACATTGCACCAATAACATACTCATTGTTGATTACTTTGCACCAATAACATATTCATTGTTGATTACATTGCACCAGTAACATACTCATTGTTGATTACATTGCACCAATAACATATTCATTGTTGATTACCTTGCACCAATAACATACTCATTGTTGATTACTTTGCACCAATAACATACTCACTGTTGATTACATTGCACCAATAACATACTCACTGTTGATTACATTGCACCAATAACATACTCACTGTTGATTACATTGCACCAATAACATACTCATTGTTGATTACATTGCTCCAATAACATACTCATTGTTGATTACATTGCACCAATAACATACTCACTGTTGATTACATTGCACCAATAACATACTCATTGTTGATTACATTGCACCAATAACATACTCATTGTTGATTATATTGCACCAATAACATACTCATTGTTGATTACATTGCACCAATAACATACTCATTGTTCATTACATTGCACCAATAACATACTCATTGTTGATTACATTGCACCAATAACATACTCATTGTTGATTACTTTGCACCAATAACATATTCATTGTTGATTACATTGCACCAGTAACATACTCATTGTTGATTACATTGCACCAATAACATATTCATTGTTGATTACCTTGCACCAATGACATACTCACTGTTGATTACTTTGCACCAATAACATATTCACTGTTAATTACATTGCACCAATAACATACTCATTGTTGATTATATTGCACCAATAACATACTCATTGTTGATTACATTGCACCAATAACATACTCATTGTTGATTACATTGCATCAATAACATACTCATTGTTGATTACATTGCACCAATAACATACTCATTGTTGATTACTTTGCACCAATAACATATTCATTGTTGATTACATTGCACCAGTAACATACTCATTGTTGATTACATTGCACCAATAACATACTCACTGTTGATTACTTTGCACCAATAACATGCTCACTGTTGATTACTTTGCACCAATAACATACTCATTGTTGATTACATTGCACCAATAACATACTCATTGTTGATTACTTTGCACCAATAACATACTCATTGTTGATTACATTGCACCAATAACATACTCATTGTTGATTACTTTGCACCAATAACATACTCATTGTTTATTACATTGCACCAATAACATACTCATTGTTGATTACTTTGCACCAATAACATACTCATTGTTGATTACATTGCATCAATAACATACTCATTGTTGATTACTTTGCACTAATAACATACTCATTGTTGATTACTTTGCACCAATAACATACTCATTGTTGATTACATTGCACCAATAACATACTCATTGTTGATTACATTGCATCATTAACATACTCATTGTTGATTACTTTGCACCAATAACATACTCATTGTTGATTACATTGCATCAATAACATACTCATTGTTGATTACATTGCACCAATAACATACTCATTGTTGATTACTTTGCACCAATAACATACTCATTGTTGATTACATTGCATCAATAACATACTCATTGTTGATTACATTGCATCAATAACATACTCATTGTTGATTACTTTACACCAATAACATACTCATTGTTGATTACATTGCATCAATAACATACTCATTGTTGATTACTTTGCACCAATAACATACTCATTGTTGATTACATTGCATCAATAACATACTCATTGTTGATTACATTGCATCAATAACATACTCATTGTTGATTACATTGCATCAATAACATACTCATTGTTGATTACTTTGCACCAATAACATACTCATTGTTGATTACATTGCATCAATAACATACGCATTGTTGATTACTTTGCACCAACAACATACTCATTGTTGATTACATTGCATTAATAACATACTCATTGTTGATTACTTTGCACCAATAACATACTCATTGTTGATTACATTGCATCAATAACATACTCATTGTTGATTACTTTGCACCAATAACATACTCATTGTTGATTACTTTGCACCAATAACATATTTAAACATATGGTAGCATAACGAAGAACACAACTAACAGTCAAAAATTATTTTAATTATATGCAAACAGGTTTAAAGTTAAAAAGATACTGGATTAATAATGATACTGGATTGACCAGTGTCAGAATAATGTGACTGTGGGGGTATCATGTCTACTACGGCGTGGTATTCCAGTGTGGCAGCACTATAAAAGAAACCATTGAGTTCGCTGCTTCAAGTAGACATATCATCACATCACACAGCAACACACAGATAAAAGTCCAGACATTGTGCCTATAATCGTCGGGTAGGACGCCTGTCGTAGGTGGAGGGACTATAATCCTTAGAAATACACACACACACACACTGCACGAGCAACATTTGCGCGATTATGAATGCATGCATGTTGCTTATGTGTTAATCCGTCATTATAAATGAATGCATGGTGCTTATATGGTTGAATGAATGAATGAATGAATGAATGAATGTATGGATGGATGGATGGATGGATGGATGGATGGATGGATGGATGGATGGATGGATGGATGGATGGATGGATGGATGGATGGATGGATGGATGGATGGATGGATGGATGGATGGACGGACGGACGGAAGGACGGACGCGGGCGGACGGACGGACGGATGAATGGATGGATGGATGAATGAATTCATAATGGCGCATTAACACATAAGCACCATGCATTCATTCATAATGACGGATTAACACATAAGCAACATGCATTCATTCATAATCGCGCAAATTTTGGCTCGTGCATTTAATCCAGTATCATTATTAATCCAGTATCTTTTTAACTCTAAACCTGTTTGCATATAATTAAAACAATTTTTGACTGTTAGTTGAATGAATGAATGAATGAATGAATGAATGAATGAATGAATGAATGAATGAATAAATGAATGAATGAATAAATGAATGAATGAATGGAATGAATGAATGAATGAATGAATGAATGAATGGAATGAATGAATGAATGAATGAATGAATGTATGAATGAATGAATGCATGAATGCATGAATGAATGAATGAATGAATGAATGAATGAATGATGGCGCATTAACACATAAGCACCATGCATTCATTCATAATGACGGATTAACACATAAGCAGCATGCATTCATTCATAATCGCGCAAATTATGCTCGTGCATTTAATCCAGTATCATTATTAATCCAGTATCTTTTTAACTTTAAACCTGTTTGCATATAACTAAAACAATTTTTGACTGTTAGTTGAATGAATGAATGAATGAATGAATGAATGAATGAATGAATGAATGAATGAATGAATGAATGAATGAATGAATGAATGAATGAATGAATGAATGAATGAATGAATGAATGAATGAATGAATGAATGAATGAATGAATGAATGAATGAATGAATGAATGAATGAATGAATGAATGAATGAATGAATGAATGAATGAATGAACGAACGAACGAACATGAATGAATGAACGAACGAACGAACGAACGAACGAACGAACGAACGAACGAACGGAACGAAACGAACGAACGAACGAACGTACGAACGAACAACGAACGAACGAACGAACGAATGAATGAATGAATGGTGCTTATGTGTTAAAGCGTCATTGAATGCATGGTGCATATGTGTTAATACGCCATTATGAATGAATGCATGGTGCTTATGTGTTAATGCGCCATTATGAATTAATGCATGGTGCTTATGTGTTAATTCATTATGAATGAATACATGGTGCTTATACGTTAATGTGCGATTATGAATGGGAAGCGCTTATCTATTAATGCAATATATGCGCGATTATAATTTAAATGTATCATCCTCTCTCTATTCTCATTTTTTGTTTTGCATGAATGAGGTGCCGTCAATTGGTCTTTATCTTTTTCAGAACTATTAGATTCATTGAAAGATAATAACATTAATGCAGCTTTAATTATATCATCAATCTGACTACAAAGCACGGCCATTATTTTAATTTAGCAATAGACATGTCAGAAATAAAAACTAGGAATTCTTTGACAATACGGACAGACTGTGTCACATTCCAACATCAAAGGGCTCGTACAAAGGAATTATGGCACCGAGACATCGCAGAGTCTTTGAATTCTCCGCTTTTTTCTACATCACACTTCATGATTGTTTGTGTTAAATTATGTTCAGATTCGGGGAAATGTCGCTTTGTCGCTTCATTATTTAATTAGCCTTGGCATTAAAGCATCCATCGCTTTATACCCACTCGCTGAATGTCTGCGCACTTAATTGCCCCTATGCAAATTTGATATTATAAAATGAACGTTTGTCAAACGTTTTGTTCTCTATCTCAAATCATTATGACAAACCAGAGTCCCCGGAGGATATTATATTCAGCCATTCTCCCGGCTTCGACGATAGCTCGTCAATAGAATTTTTTACTGCATCGAGTCTTTGTGTTGGCAGCTAGTTTTCCAATTAATTTTCATATCTGTTCAAATGAAGGCTAATCAAATAATCTAATATCTCAACTGAGATTCTTCATGTTTTTGACGACACGGCCTCTTAAAGCATCAATCATAGCACATTATCGACTCGTCTTTCGTGGGAAGTCTGTAACAATAGGGGCGCTATTGGCACTTGTTGGAAGCCTGTCTGCAACTCTTCAAGACAAAGCCGTGTTCTATCTCGGACAACATCGCACTTGACCGTCGTACACGAGAGCCTTAATTGTTGTATAAGTGCTGATGAGACAAATACATTTTATTTCAATTGTTAATTGCTTAAATAAGAGAGAAAATCGTCTTCGACTTAGTCAGTATTCAGGCGGCAATATGTCGTGTATGACAAATGTCGTGTATGACTTAGTCAGCTTCTATATACGGCAATATTGTATTGTATGACTTAAAAGACAAAATGTCGTGCATGACATCTTCCAAACGGCAATATGTTGTGTATCATTTAGCAGATGTCAAAATGTCGTACGTATAATTATATGACTTTGTCAGCTTCCACGCGGCAAAATGTCGTGTACGAATTAGCAGATGGCAAAATGTCATGTATGACTTAGGCAGTTTGCAGAGGGCAAAATGTTGTGTAGGACCTAGCAGACGGCAAAATGTCATGTATGACTTAGGCAGTTTGCAGAGGGCAAAATGTTGTGTAGGACCTAGCAGACGGCAAAATGTCATGTATGACTTAGGCAGTTTGCAGAGGGCAAAATGTTGTGTAGGACCTGGCAGACGGCAAAATGTCATGTATGACTTAGGCAGTTTGCAGAGGGAAAAATGTTGTGTAGGACCTAGCAGACGTCAAAATGTCGTGTATAGGACATAGCAGACAGCAAAATGGGTACAACTGAGTTCGCTTCCAGTCGGCAAAAATGTCGTGTATGATAGAATTCAGACGGCAAAATGGATATCGTAGCGTTCATATTATATAACTATTTGTTCAAAATCATTCGTGAATTTAGGAAACGCGCTTTATTCAAAACTATAGTTCAAAGCGTGTCACGTGTGCATAGGTTAAATAATCCGAAGAGCTTAAAAGCTAACGAGGACATAAATACAGTGCAGTACGACAATAAGTTGACATGAAGTTAATAAACGCATTTATCACACAACTTACGGTGTGAAAGTGGAATAACACCATTCTATATTTTCGATATACCACTAGTTATATGAGTATGCAAATAAGCCTAGTATGCGCTGTCAAAATAATCGATAATGACTATGATCCAATTTCCACGGTTTATGTCGGTTTCACGTGTTAAAGCGACAGGCAGAATGCAAAAAAGTCGCTATGTGAGTTATGTAATAAATAGAATCTAACATTCGTTCTCATTCATTATAGAATTTATTAAACTCGTTAGCAAAAATGATATAATGCTCGACAAGAACCTCGCATTATATCATTTTGCCAACTGGTTTAATAAATTCAATAATGAATGAGTACTCATGTAAGATTCTCTTTGAAATCATTGCAGGAAAAAAATAACAACCTCTTTTTCGGTATAACATCTTACTTGTAAAACGATTATTATGAATAGCAAAACACAAAAGTTAAAGTTGTTTCAGCAAATTAATTTATATGTTTTAATTATACATTATTTTCTTTATAGCGTTTCTTTCTTTGAGAAAGTATTTTTAATCATCAAGCAATTACGTTTGAAAATGCAAAATATGGAAAACAAAAGTACAATGTTATGAATATATTTTGTTTAAATTGAACTATGAAAATATGAAACTCATACGATTGTTATGTAACGGTTTACAGTCACACCGTCAATGTTAAGTTATACTGCATACAGACGGGGAGATGGCACAAACCACAAAAACTACCACTACATGAACGTAAATGTCAGTTATGTAACAATCTCGAGGATGAATTCCATTTCTTGTTTGAATGCACAATGTACAAAGAACTGCGTTTAAAATATATCAAACCATACTACTGGAAGCATCCTAATATTTTAAAGTTTACTGAACTCATGAACAATAACAATGTACGCATAGAAAGAAACCTTGCCATGTATGTTTTTGAAAGTTTTAAAATACGTAATGAATTATTGTATAATAATACATAAGATTCTCCTCGTCAGCTCAAATTTTAAAATCATATTTAGTTCATATCTCTATAGGTGTATATACCTACATTTGATAGGAGTATATGAATACTTCATTGCTATAACAAGTATACTTCAGTTGACCCATGCTGAATCACTTGATAATAGTTACTATGTATACTGTTTCACCACCTATTGATATTTTGTATATTGTTAATTAAGCATTTGTGTACTCATGGGCCTATGGCCTTTTGTATGAAATAAACTATTCTACATAAGGGACAGTTATACTGTATACATAAGGGACTTCCTTTTCTCGAAAGCATGCTATAATGCATATACAATGTATATACAAACACTGACAGTGCTACTTTGAATAGAACTCACCAAATTAACAACGTAATCATATTGGGTCTACCGTCTATTCCAGACATATTGGGTCTACCGTCTATTCCATTTCCATTATACATGTATGTATGGTAATATTATATCGAATACGGCGGGTGGTCCTTATGAAAGTTTAAGCAAATGTAAAACATATCGATTTCCTTTTTGGTCAACCTACTGTTCTATTGTTATGGAATGTTCAATGTATTTTCTAAATAATACCACAACACCAGAGATATCAGCCTTGCAAACATGTGTTCAAACGCCGTACAAAGATAGCGGGTCCCATATGGCACGCGCTTTGTACGGGCACACGCTGTCGTTTCCAAAATTATTGATGGGTACCAGAGTCATCAAACATCCTTTACATTAAAATAAAGTTTTGAACCAATTGTTCAGAAAATAATAATCTCATTAGAATACTTTTGATCCCGATATAGTGGTTACCATAATGTCGCTGCTGTACCTATTATGATTGGTTGAGACGGTGTTTACTTTGACACCAGTGATCTCCCGCACGTGCCTAGTTACAATAAAGTTCCGGATGATATTACCTAGTGACTGCACCTGCGCAGTCAACGAAGCGGGCTAAACAACCGCTATGATCCCGCTATTATTTATAATTTCGGTCAATAATAGGGAATTCGAGAGAGCGACGACTTAGCCAAATGTATGAAAACGTGAAAACAAAATACTAGTATTCGTTCAATATAAAGCAATTATGAATTAGTTCATATTGATGATGAACGGTAGAATATAGCAATTTCAAAACTGTCGTGATTTGACACTTAAATTGATTTATTATAAAAGCGTTTTAAAAGCGAATAATAATATGGCAATTTATAAATATCTCATTATAGGTCTTCTGCTAGGACAACTTAATAATTATGTTTAATTTGAATTCTAGTGCCTGGTACATCTACAAACAACTACAGGGTCTACAGCAATCTAGCAAAACGACAAACAACTAGGCCTACTTGATATGATTGTTCATTTGGCAATCTGCGGGTTGTTGTTGAATTATTTATTAAAATAGTTGTATGTGATTGTGTTTGATTCCGAAACATATAAAGAAATATAATATTTTAAAGTATGTTACTAACTGTACTAATGGTGTTTATTTAAATATATGCTGCAAATGTCATGCCGATAAATCACTGTAAATGTGGATAAAACACTGTACATGTCGATACATCTTTGTAAATTTTGATAAATAAATGTAAATGTCGCTTTTTCACTGTAAATACCGATAAATGATTGTAAATGTTGTGTTGATAAATGACTGTAAATGTCGATAAATGACTATAAATGTCTACAAATCACTGTCAATGTCAATTGTTGACTGTAAATGTGGATACATCATTATGAATGTCGATAAATCACTGTAAAATGTCGATAAATCATGTAACCTTTAATAAATATATGTCGATAAACCACTTTAAATGTCATGTCAATAAATCGCTGTAAATGTCGATAAATCACTGTAAAACTCGATAACTCACAGTATATCGTTTAATAGATGTATGTCGATAAACCACATTAAATGCCATGTTAACAAATCACTATACAGAGGGCCCCAAGGAAGATTAGTATAATCTAATTGGGTCACCCTCGATAAATAAAGACTTTCAATTCAATTCAATTCAATTCATGTCGATAAATCACTGTAAATGTTGTTCTATTTATAAAACAAATCCATATAACCCCAATCACGTGGACGTCTTACTAGATCTATTATTCAAGCATGGGAATGTTCTTCCTTGCGCGACAACAGCTGCGCGAGTCCCTTGCCGTAAGCAATATTGCATGACTTAATTAATAATTAATGAAACAATGGCGAGTTCGTTAGTCTGCGTCTCCCCATCCCGAATGTAGCGAAAACAAAGTCGAGTGAGAAGTTAACTTTAGGGGTGTGAGGGCATGGGAAAACATGTTAAGTAATTATAAAAACAACAACAAAAAAAGTAAGAAAGAAAGAAAGAAAGAAAGAAAGAAAAATGAAACATAATAAGGGCATACGTTAAGAATATTTAATCACACAGAATAATAGGATTGGATCCAATACAAGTTGAAATAAAATGTGACTAATATTATTTCACCTTAAAAAAAAATAGCATAATTGTATACAAAAACTTTGCAAAATAGATAAAAATGTAATTCATAAATGAATTCAAACTCGTTCTCAGCATTGTCAATTAAGTTGTGTACAACTAATATTGACATAGGTGGAATGTATGCTTTGCGAAATGCGATAGTCAAACAGTTTTTGTCTAATAAATATATTCGCGCAATTCCGTGGCATTACGAAACTATGTTTGAAGTATTGCCATTGATGTGATTGTCTTTGTCTTCAATCTGCAATCAGTGCGAAGTAATCTGTCTGACAGAGAATGTCAGTGCATCAAGGCATACATCGCAATCTGTTGGACGGTGATTTTCATTTCTCGTGGGAAACTGTGTCCAAGTTATTAATTATTAATGAAGAACGTTGTATGATCTGATGAAAGGCAAACATACGCGTGCTTCCTCGAGATGATTTAATCAAGGTGCACGCGGCGCATTGTTGCCAATATAACTTCGTCTCGTACTGTTTAACAGGTATTGATTTTGGGCGGATTTCTAAATTTTGAATTTCTATGGGGACAGTGCCTTATTGTAATATGATAGAATTTTGAGAAAATGAAAAGTCCAAACAAAGAAATCGATATTTTAAAAAAATTGTGACAGCGGGTTTAGGTGGAATCTTTGTTTGATTTACGTGGGTTTATCTCCGAGACACTTTCAATAAACACGGTTCGGAGCGAAATGCATAGACTGAGAACAAATGATGATTCTCCAGGTGGGAAGGCAAGAAGTGACATTTTGAAATATCAGGAGTGTTTGTCTAAGGTCGAGCATACTCTGTGAAGCCTAGACCAGGTCTACGGAGGTTACTAGACTGAGCAAGCAGCTAAGGAGGTAGACGTGAAAATCATGGCTGTAACAACGCTAAAGGTAACAATTCCGCTAAAGGTAGCAACAACAATTTCAACGCTAAAGGTAACAACCTTTCAACGCTAAAGGGAAAATTACTTGTACCGCAAAAAGTAACACAGCTTACGCCACAGGTGCCGCAGTAACTAAAAAGAACCTGTTTACTCAATTTTCATTGAAACTATAGATGTTGAAAAAAATTGTTAACTTAAGTGTTAGCCTTGTTGCCTTTAGCGGAAGAGGTGATTGTTACCTTTAGCGGAGGTTGTTACCTTTAGCGTTGAAATTGTTACCTTTAGCGGCGGTTGGTATTTAAAGCGGAATTGTAACCTTTATATAGCGTTGTTACACGACCTCATCTATGGTATAGGTACACGCCATACGAGCTACGATTCCCGCAACTACTACGGATTCTACTAGACCGAGCATGTTACGGAGGCTACGAGACCGAGAATGCAGCTACGGAGGATACCAGACCGAACATGCAGCTACGGAGGATACCAGACTGAGCATGCAGCTACGGAGGATACTAGACCGAGCATACAGCTACGGAGGATAATATAGACCGAGCATGCAGCTACGGAGGATACTATAGACCGAACATGCAGCTACGGAGGATACTATAAACTGAGCATGCAGCTACGGAGGATACCAGACCGAGCATGCAGCTACGGAGGGTATTAGACCGAGCATGCAGCTACGGAGGATATTAGACCGAGCATGCAGCTACGGAGGATACTGTAGACCGGGCATGCAGCTACGGAGGATACTGTAGACGAGCAAGCAGCTACGGAGGATATTAGACCGAACATGCAGCTACGAAGGATATTAGACCGAGCAGCATGCAGCTACGGAGGATACTGTAGACCGAGCATGCAGCTACGGAGGATATTAGACCGAGCATGCAGCTACAGAGGATACCAGACCAAGCATGCAGCTACGGAGGATACTAGACCAATCATGCAGCTACGGACGGGGGATACTAGACCGAGCATGCAGCTACGGGGGATACTAGACCGAGCATGCAGCCACGGGGGATACTAGACCGAGCATGCAGCTACGGAGGATACTAGACCAAGCATGCACCTACGGAGGATACCATACCGAGCATGCAGCTACGGGGGATACCAGACTGAGCATGCAGCTACGGAGGATATTAGACCGAGCATGCAGCTATGAAGCATACCAGACCAAGCAATGTTAAGAGATTGCAACGTTTAAAGCCTAAGTTTGAGCCAAATGCGCATTCTGTCGATAATGAAACTTTAAAGGGGTAACCATTGGTGTGTTCGGTGCTGTTTAAACCTTCTTTCCAAAAGGACAGGCCTAATGTCGTCCTGTACCATTCGATTAGCAGTAGCATATTAAACATACAATATATAGCGGAAATACCCATTATGCGTTTCTTTTTCTTTTCAGTATTCATGTGAAGTTTCATTTCAATCTGTCCATTCGTTAAACAGATTATTAGTTTACATATTCATATTTAACACAGTTTTACTAAGTATAAAAAGGGCGTAACTTTGTCGAAATAGGTTTCAGAATTGTGTGTGGTATTTTATATATCTATACCGAATACATGTATGAAGTTTCTGCCAAGTTTTGGGATATGAGCTTCAAAAAAAATTAAAGCAACGCCGACAGAGACGCAGACGCCGACGCGGGGCAAATATAATATCTCGTCGTTTTCTTTCGAAAGGTCGAGCTAAAAACTATAATTTCATCGGTAGAATTTTCGAGTAGTTTGTGTCATCTAAAATAGTTAATTTGAACATTACCTTAATCTTTGACCTACAATTGGATGTTCAGCACATGGCTTAAGAGTCGAACCTACACGTGGGATCTCAAAGGGGGAATCTTGAGGTACACTAAAACAATATACAGACTGGCCTCCCAGAGGAGAGTTCATATGGTTCAGCTCAAGTAAGTCGGCCGCGGGGTCCCCTGTGGATGAAACGATCGACTCTGAATCCCAAGATCACGTGTTCGAGCCTCACTGCCGCCACTGGGTTACTAGTACTTCCGTGTGTTCTTTATTAAGACACCTTTCCTACCCCGTCGGATAGGAACGTAAACCGAGGATGAGTGACCAGTGTATCCGAGTCTATCCTCCGAGCACTTTAAAGAACCATAGGAGTCTATTCAATAGTAAGAGTAGGGCAGGGTTCCCGGTAGACTGGCATTAGTCCTTAATATTATAACATTTTAACTATAACCTATCATTATAGAATTTTGTTAGCACTGAAAGAGGCAAATATCTCCACTTATAACTTGTATAATCTTATCTCACCATTGAAATAAAATAATGTTTATGCAGAGTATTATTTTATTTTTTAATTTGTCTAAATTTAGTATTTATAGTCTAATTTATAGACTGATACCAGTCTAGGTTCCCGGATTCCTATGTATCCTTCTCCTCTTTCTTGGGTGACACGAAATAACCTAAACAATATGTTAACGAGCCGTTAAACTACAACTAAACTCGAAGAGGTAGTAAGTATGTCGACTGATTTCTGCCATTTCGTCATTTCGTTATTTCGCCGCGAACAGACGACAGAACGAAAAGACTACACATACAGTGCAAAAAGACGACAGAACGAAAGAACGAAAGAACGACAGAACGAAAAATCGACATTTCAAAGGCAAAAAGACGACAATATAAAATGTCGTCCTTTCGCTGTTGAAGTGACGTTCTGTCGTCTTTTCGTTTGGCGTTCTGTAGACTTTTCACCTTAGAATTATCGCCTTTTCGTTCTTTTATTCTTTCGCTCTGTCGTATTTTCGCATTGAATGTGTCTTCTTTTCGTTCTGTCGTCTTTTCGCAGCGAAATAACGAAAAGACAAAAATACGAAAAATGGCAGAAAATCAGCCACCATAAGTAAGTAACCCGAATGACTTTAACAAGAGGACGCAAAACGCCGATGTTGGGTGATTCTAGCTTACTTTATTCATCGAATACTCAGCAGTAAACTATACTGTTCATTGCAAATGACGTCTGCGCAGTGCACGTGCGCCAACTGCATCATACTGAATACCGGCAGCTCTGGTACGAGATACGGGAAACGTTGAATAGCAGCATGACAATATTTCCAATAAAAACGACGTTCCGACATTATCCTGCGATTAAAATTATTCAGCGCAGATTTGATAGTAAGGTATTCTATTGATTAAGTTGTTATAACTGATAGAATTTCTGTTATAATTTCCTGAATTGCTCCACGCTTAAAGTTTCAGTTTTACGGTCTTTTGTTTAGAACGTAGAATGGGTTCCTTATCATCTGTAATGTTATGTGTGCGTAGGGCGATTAGAAGCAAGTGGTCTTCAAGATTCACATGAAGGAATCGATGGATTGAAGATAGCAGGAAACACTGCCGTCGAGAATGGTTTCAGTGACAGTGGTAAGTGCAGATTTGATGGGAAATTAGTCATAAACACAGCTGGGTGACATTGACCATGTCATCCATTGTGTAGTCTACGGGTAGAACTGTTTGATTTGATTTGATTTGAATGGTGTTTTTCGTTATTCTTAGCCGTGTAAGCCATATAATTATGACGGTCGATTTTTTTTGTGGTAGAGGCAAACCACCCCATTTGTTCGTGGGTAGAACCAGTACCGTATACCTCTCGCCAGCCATAAGAATCGACACTTTCTCACTTGGCAAGTCGAACTCCTAGTGGGATTCGAAGGGTAAGCAGATTCGAACCCGCAGCGGTGAGAGGCGAGACAGTTTTATATGCAGCGTCTTTACTATTCCGGATAAACTGAAATGTCGCTAAAAGATGACACGAGTTGAAAACAAAAGACATGACACCATCTTAAGAAAGGTGAATCTTAAAGAGTTAACCCACGAGACAAAACTGCATTTCTTTTTGTATTTGTGTGCAGGATTTGTATTTACTGTATTAACTAATATGCATGTGCTACTTATGAAAGTCAAGAATGATTTGTATGATTAAAGGGACACACAGCAGTCTTGTTTTTGTTTTGTTTTCAAACTCGCGGCGTCCCGTTATTTTGCCACATAACATACATTTGTTCAATCATTAATATTAATTATTAGAATAGTATAAAGATAATTGTTTTTGTTTATTACTAACTGGTGATTACAGTGTACCAATAATGTATTTAAACATAGGCCAAACAAAAAAATATGTGTGGTTCAGGTAACACTGGCAAAAAAAATAGGGTAGATCTAGGTAGGTAGGCTTTTTTTTTTCCCTCAATAATAAATTCAATTCTGATAATGAATTTAATATGTTAATTGCTAGATATACCTTGAGTTCGATTTATTTGCATTATCAAAAAATAACATATGAAAGTCAAGAATGATTTGTATGATTAAAGGGACACACAGCAGTCTTGTTTTTGTTTTGTTTTCAGACTCGCGGCGTCCCGTTATTTTGCCACATAACATACATTTGTTCAATCATCAATATTAATTATAAGAATAGTATAAAGATAATAGTTTTTGTTTATTACTAACTGGTGATTACAGTGTATAGTTCTAAGGTTTATAGTCCCTCCGCCAACATACTAGGCTCACCGAGATGGGTACAATAGAGTCTGGACTTTGACGTGTGTGTGTGTGTAGTTCTGAGGTTTATAGTCCCTCCACCAACAAACACGACAAGTTTCCCTGCCGCGACGGGCAAATAGAGTCTGGCCTGTTTTAGCTGAATGTGTTGGTTGATCTAGTGCTGCTGTTTAGTGTAGTCGTTTCTCTTGTAGATGTGTAGTGCTGTGTCGCTGCTGCTCTGTGTTGTTTCGCTGTGGCGGTGAAGTGGTCTGGCGTGGTGATCTGGTGGTCTACATCCGCTAAGGTGGCTGCCCTACATCCGCTACGGTGGTGTCCTACATCCGCTACTGGTCGGGTTCTATGTTTAGGGCCACACCCATCACAGTATGACCCCTGCGCCGCACACACCGCCCGATGTCTGTGTCACCCTTAAGTCTTCTGTGGCTTGTGAAAAAACACGGTAGAATGTGGGCTTCCGCTGCAACGTGATGACCCGAGGTATGGTTGAGTATAGGTCCGTTGCAGCTTCAGCCCGCGTACCGGTTCCGACTTCAGGGATCTGGAGACATCAGATGATGTGTGCTGTGATGGGACGCAGGAGACATCTTCACTATCAGTCAACCGACGTTCAGTTCAAACCTGAGAATGACAAGTTCTCAGGTACTGAACCTCTCCGCGACGTGCACGCTGTGAAGATCAGGAGAAGTGCTTTGAAGTGTTTGAAATGGGTGTCTTGACTTATATAGTTTACTTTTAACTTGGTTACATTTACATCAATAGTAATTTAAGTATTCACTTTTTCGTCATATTTTACTTTAAGTTTTAATATATTATTGGTGCAATAATATCCAAACTGAATAAAATGCACATGCAATTTGATTATTACTATTCTTATAATTAATATTAATGATTGAAAAAGAAGCACTTTATTTTCAAAATCAGTAAGCCATAGGCCCATGTGATCATACAATATTATACATATACATTTTAACAGACGTAGCAAGATCCGTACATATATATCAGATGCAAAAATAAACACAGTTATACTGTTTACTTCTTTTAGAGAACACAAACAGAAAACAAAAATAGAAACAAACACATGAACACGTCAGTATTTCCATTTAAAATTTCACGGAGAAGGTGACTAAACATATATAAATATATCAATGTTATGGTTGATGTATTATACTTAATCGTATCCATGTCATGAACATATAAGCACATACACATACGTTTCAAACACAATAAAAAAAATGCTCTATTTGCGTTTTCAAGCGTGACAAAACCACCACACACAAATATATGACTATATGAAAATAAAATATTACAATATTAAAATATTAAAATAATACAAAACGGAGAAAATCAGAAAATGAGACATTGAATTACAATTACATCAAATTAATTCATTAGCGTTTTCCTCATTTCAAATGCTTTAAAAATATACACACTTAAATTTTTAATTTCTTTTTCATTTTTGCTGTAAAACAGTTCTTTTAATTTGAACATGCTCGGTCGATTCCAAAAATATTTTTTAATATATATTTTTCGGATGTCTTTAAACAGATCGCAATCTAAAATGAAATGAAACTCGTCTTCAAGAGTGTAGCAATTAAACATATTCTATCTATTCATATTGAACAAATGTAAGTTATCTAGAAAAACTAGCGGGACGCCGTGAGTTTTAAAAAATCAAGATTGCCGTATGTCCCTCCCTATACCGCGGTTCAATTTTACAACACCATTCAATAGGAAAGACAATGTGTAATTATTACTGGATGGATGCACACAACGACGAAATTATATACATATTTAGAATGAAAAAAAATTGGAAAAAAATGCGCAAAATCGTACAGGTGACAGCATTTGAACATCGGTGTTTACATTACAGATCCCCTTTATGATGTGTCGCGTGCCGACCCATGATGGTAACATATGGTGTATGGAAGTTATCTACAATTTAATTTTTACTGCATCATAGATTAATTGAATGGCAAAAAATGACATTTCAATTTGAGATATATATATATTATTTTTTTATGAAAAAGATAACTATTTCTTGTTGAGCTCTTTAATGATTGTTTTTTTCTTTTCAAGCTGCTGAGTAGCTCTTTGTGCCTGTTTTGTACGTGTCATTAAAAGACATTTAGACTGTATACACCACAAAAGAATACTAGGAGATGGCAGCACTTTGAAATTGTACGTCGGATATTTTTCAAAAAACAATATTGCTAAAGTTGGTTGGTTGGTTGGTTGGTTGGTTGGTTGGTTGGTTGGTTGGTTGGTTGGTTGGTTGGTTGGTTGGTTGGTTGGTTGGTTGGTTGGTTGGTTGGTTGGTTGGTTGGTTGGTTGGTTGGTTGGTTGGTTGGTTGGTTGGTTGGTTGGTTGGTTGGTTGGTTGGTTGGTTGGTTGGTTGGTTGGTTGGTTGGTTGGTTGGTTGGTTGGTTGGTTGGTTGGTTGGTTGGTTGGTTGGTTGGTTGGTTGGTTGGTTGGTTGGTTGGTTGGTTGGTTGGTTGGTTGGTTGGTTGGTTGGTTGGTTGGTTGGTTGGTTGGTTGGTTGAATCGTGTTTTACGTCATTTTCAGCGCATTTTAAGCTATAAATGACGGTCGATTTGTTTCTTTATGGTGGAGGTAGCCCACCCATTTTTTCCTGGGTATAACCAGTGTATACCCCCAGCCATCCATAATAATCGATACTTTCTCACTTGGCAAATCGAGCTCCCAATGCAATATTGCACTGGGTAAAAAAGGTAAAACAAAAACAAAAAAAACGAGCACAGCATGTATACGTATTTATACGGTCTATGTCGTGACATGTCCAACAGCATCCAAGCATCCAGCTTTTGTTTAATAATGCGAAACTTTTTTCTTTTTTTTTTCTTTTTTTTGGCAAATTGCTGTCAAAGGTCATGTCAGATATACGTCAAAATTAAATAATTAAATGACACAACTGGCTCGTTGCGAGTGCCTTAAGGGGTGCGTTAAGCCAGTCATTTTGTCTATAAAAGGTAATGAAAAACGGAATAACATTAAAGTGGCACGCGAACAAAAGTGCTGTAGCACGCGAACAAAAGTGTAATCAAATTCAATATGACGGGACGAGTATTTTCCTTTATAATGGATTTGTATCGCTTCTAAAAAATAATCTAACAAAAAATCTAATCTCTCCATCATCACAATTTTTTATTAGTATTAATATTTCTTGAGTAGATGAAAAGTATAATGTAAAATAAACTGTCGTTTATGTGATGTGTCGCAATTATGTGTCAACTGAATGGGGTATCATTCACGAGTGATTGACCTTACTGTATAGATAATGCTGATAAGTATAGACAGTATTCGCTTTTATTTCACTTTTTCAAAAAGGAGAATTAATGGGCCGTAAAATGGAGGCGGTGGAGTTAAATATTCGAAAGAAATGCTCGTAATTAATGTCTTTTTTAAAATTATATATTGCTATTTCATGTTTTGTTTGCACGAACAAATGTATTTGTAACTGTAACATTTACGGAGCACATTACTTTAGTGTTATTGTTTATTCGAGTCTCATAAGAGTATTATGCGCAGCACGTTTTAGGCTATATATTCGCGGTGGAGGAAGACCACACACTTATTCCTAGGATGAGATTGGGTAGAACCAGCACTGTATATCTCCCGCCATCCGTAAGACTCGTTGTTAACCATGGTAACACCTGTGGTATCAATGCATATGTATACATTATATAAATACATGTGTGCAACGACTTTAATTAGCTCTCTTCTATTAAAACAATACAATGACTAATTTCACAGACCTACTGTGACCTAATATTAGGTATGTGCTTATTTAAATCGCTCCAAAAAAATACTCAAATAAATGTTATGCCTGATACTGAGCTGTATACAGCTGTACAATACTCCCGCTATATAACTGCCTTTATCGTTTCCATCTCAAGGCTGACCCAAACTGACCGAATAGTCTCATATAATCATTTAATGGTCATTAAACGCCAACCAACGCGGTTAATGGCAAATCTAAACATCGGATATCGCGCTTATTGCATGTCATAGTGAAATTAACAGTGAATGCGCAAGGAATATTGGAATATTACGGAGAAGAGAATTACGTGGTAATATTGATAATTGGCATTTCGTGGAGAATAACGTGGTAGAGAAGAATTATAGTGAATCAGCAGTCGAACATTTGAACATCAAGTATTATATAACGACGTTTTACTGATAAGATTGTTCGTAATGTAAACGGCAATAAACATATAAAAATATCCTTCTCTATAGCAAATTGTATGCACTTTTAATGAAAAATATCTGAAAATGAGCCAAAATTACAAATTTAAGAGTCCAGCACAAATGTTGAGGTTTCGGAAAAAGGGGGCGTGATATGACGAGCAAATGTGGTATTGATCAATAATCAGAGATGAATAAAGGGACGCGTGTTGTACTGGAATGAGCGGTTCACTCATCCAAGGGGCAGGTGTTGTGTTCAAAAAGGGTATTGCGCGTACTAAACCGTTACCACCGTTACTCCGTTACTTTAATGGCTGTGCGCGTGAGACAGGTATATTTAGACAGACGAATATAGAAATTCATGACAAAGTCACGCAAAGTCTCGTTATAAGGAAATTTGGCGGTACTATACAGATTGACGCTGATGCAGGTGATTTAGAGTCCACCTTTATTGAAATAAAGTTCTTTTGTTTTCCTTGAAATCAATTAAATACTCAAATGATATAACAAAAGCTATTTAGGGGAAAAAGGTTTTAACAAGAAATTAATAATTATTTATTCTTCTAATCGATCTAGAATTTAACTGTCTGTACAAACATTAACTTTGTTCAGATAAAATTCGGTATTATTTGGAATTATGGCGGCTTTTATTTTCAAGAAATGACTAAAATGATTGCATGTTGGTAAAAACAGTATACACCCACAGTGTTCGGCACATATGTATTTTGATCAACATCGAGCAGTTTTGCCATATATTATAAACATATGATAAACAGAGCCTTTATGCATATGATACTTATATATTAGGAGTTTCATATAATTTTTATATGAGAATACATTCATAAAACGTTTCATTTTTAAAACACTCACATCACATTTTCATATCATTTTCATGAAACAAATATTTGTCAACTTGTATAATATGATTCTCATATCATATAAAGTGTTGTATATAAGAATCATGTACTGCTACTGTTATATACGTATCATATATTATATAATATGTATCATATAAGAAACATATGATGCGTATATGTGGCAAAGTGATAGAGTATGTATACTTTATTCCTAAATGAATATACCGTAAACTGGGGAAATATCTTTTGATAATGCATTCTAAACGCTTTGAACAAAGGCGCAACTTTTTTTTTTTAATAAACTTTATTTTCCTTGTTTGGTTTAAACATATATTTTTTTTGCATTTTTACAACATATATATTACAATATATATAGTTAATAGGATTGGAATCTCCTTATTTAAATACATACCCGAATAAAACGCCATGTCACACAAGTGGTTATTACCTCAAAATTGCTGACCTTTACTTGTCCGACCCTTGTTTCCATAAGAGGAAGAATTGCATGGGAAACGCCGATTAAATTAACGTGATTACTTTAAATCGAACTAAATATAGCAGGAGTTCACGCAGAGACAAAGACACCATACTGTCGTCTGGAACATTATTAGTTCGAACAAAGCTGGCTCCGATTGGGTGATGTATAGGAATCAACGTTCAAGTAAACCACAGTATTGAAAAAAAATAACCAATACCGTGAGGCGGCGGTATATTCAAAACGCGCACGCGCGGCATAGACAGCACGCTCTGAAGCCAAAGCAGGTGGAATATCAGAAAGGACGCTATGAAAAATCGATTCGGCCGTCTGCTGCCATAAATGGAAACCTAAACAAAAGCATAATGGAAAATTGATGAAAATATTTTTGGTCGGCGGCTGTCTTCAAACATGAAAGTGTCCAAAAACGGTATACATGTACGAAAAGAGAGTATGTTTGATCGTCAAACAGTTCGATATTTGCTAGAAACCCAATTCTATGGTTAAGACCAAAAACGAAAATCACTGAAATCTCTAGAATTAATATGTTTAATTATAATATTATATCTACTTTATTTCATTATTTTTATTGAATTATTTTTGATTTATTTTAAAATTGATATAAACATACGCCATATTGATTGCACTAAAAGAGTCAAACTACATCTACGAGTTGCGTATGAGTAAAATACTAAAATGTTAAACAAAAACACACAAATCAACTGATGTCTGTGATACTGCGCTATTAATATACATATGCTAGATCTACTCAAAGTTTTCTAAGCTCCAAAGAACTCCTTTCCAACTTCACAGTTAACCCCAAGTACCACGGGAAACTGTATTGTGCAGGGTGACATGCAACACATAACAGTATTTTCTATTATGTTTAACCATGTTGACTACTTGTAAACTATAATTATAAGGTGACTTATAGGTCCGTTGGGCCGGGTGTTTCTCTATGCATTTGTATTAAATGTTTGTTATTTGCGTATACACATGTCACTATAATAAAATATTTACTTACTTACTTACTTACTTATACGAGAAATTTGTTTTCTAATCATTTTTTGACAATAAAATAATGAATTTCACATATACAAGCTAATCGTAAAACAAAATTAATTGTTGAGTTTTATACTGTGTGTAAAACTAGCCACCGCAAAAATGTCGAATTGAAATCTTGATGCTTAGCAAACTTTGAGTATAGTATATTTAGGAAAACGCTATTTCTGAGGCGAGAACACAGATTACAACACTTTAAGCGGACATTAGTGCTTCTGCTGCCATCAGTACTTCATCTCTATGCGTGTCTATACTGTGCAGCTAAGGCAGCGTATCTAATACTAAATTAAATTACACCGACTTTAAATGTCATATTAATTAATAAACAATTTTAACTCGTTGCAAACCTCTTGGGATTAAAACATGTAAACGGAGAACGGCGTCCTTCTAGTAGAGACATTCGTCGAGAAGTTGCTTTAGTCCTCTACAGATGAAGGCACAACAGGGTTTATTATTTGATAACAATGATGGCAGTGTTATTTCCTGAATAAAATCCGACATATTTATGTTTTTATTTAAGTTTACTTGTTTACGAACCCGTTGATTTACTATGCACGTGGACAGTATTTAAGTCTAGTATTTCATCATATCGTCCTTTATTTTTTGTAAATAATATTACTTATGTATTTTTACAATAATTTTTAATAATTTACATCTTCATTTGTCAGTTTCGTCCTTTTCCTCGCACAAAGTGACATTTATCTTGTCGACTTGCCTTAAAACATCATTCTTTCTTTCGTTCGTTCATTTCAATTCATTCGTTCGTTCGTTCGTTCGTTCGTTCGTTCGTTCGTTCGTTCGTTCGTTCGTTTCGAATCATTCATTCATTCATTCATTCATTCATTCATTCATTCATTCATTCATTCATTCATTCATTCATTCATTCATTCATTCATTCATTCATTCATTCATTCATTCATTCATTTATTCATTTATTCATTCATTCATTCATTCATTCATATTCATTCATTCATTCATTCATTCATTCATTTTATTTCATTTTATTTCATTCATTTATTCATTCATTTATTCATTCATTCATTCATTCGTTCATTCATTCATTCATTCATTCATTCATTCATTCATTCATATTCATTCATTCATTCATTCATTCATTTATTCATTCATTCATTCATTCATTCATTCATTCATTCATAATCATTCATTCATTCACATTTATTCATTCATTCATTCATTCATTCATTCATTCATTCATTCATTCATTCATTCATTCATTCATTTCATTCCATTCATTCATTCATTCATTCATTCATTATCCATCCATTCATTCGTTCGTTTGTTCGTTCGTTCGTTCGTTCGTTCTTTCATTCATTCATTGTCTATAGGGCCTACTGAAAATGGCCATGTATTACCTTGATTACCTTTGAACTCTATATAGAAAGAAAATAGGAAGATAGCAGTTTTCGCTTCATTTTTAGAATTTATGTTTATTAACAAATAATTCAACTCATGACTGCAACCACCAGTAACCGGTGTCGATCGTTTGAAGGGAAATAATTCACATGTTATGTCGCTCGCTTCACAGCCGAGTTATTTTCCTTTGCTAACTATTTTTAAATTCGTTTAAACCGTTTAACCGTTAATTCATATATAAAAAACAAAGTTATTTAATATTACCCTTTCTCTTCATCGAAATTCTAAACAAAACTCGACTAGATCTACATGTCAAGAGTATAGAATTTATCGTAAAAGTACTTCAAATAAAGTTTTCTTTTAAAATGAACGGCTTGCATTTTTAAAATACCTGAGCGGGCGCTGAATTTGAAGATTCCGCAGTAAATCTATCGAGATTAAATTAAAAAATAGACATGTTTCAATATCATTTACCTTCGCTAAACTATGGATTCGTCGGAATACTCGCGAAGATGGGCATGACGTGATGACGTCACAATGATCAGGATCCACCATTTGACTCTTGACTCTGTCAGTATTCAGAGTGTTCGATAAACCATTTCCTTAATTTCTGTGTCCAATTATGCCGTAGTGTCATTTCCATGTTCTGCCATAGTATCAAAGCCAAAAAACACATTCATTAGCTGGTCTCGTTCACACAAGAGCTTGTCTGTGCTTCAGATGGGTAATGTATCACGCACAATATGACCTAATGAAACAGCTATATGTTTCGTTCGTCCGTCCGCTCGTTCGTTCGTTCGTTCGTTATCTCTTGTGTGAATTCATTTATAGAGAAAGAATTCATTTATAGAGAAAGAACATTGGAAGATAGCTTTTTTTTCTTCTTTTTTTTTCTTCTAATTTAACGACGTTGGCGCTATATGCGTTTAAAGGGAATTTATTCATTTGTAAAGTCGCTCACTCCACTGCAGAGTTATTTTTCTTTGTAAATGTTTCAAACTATTTGAACCTTGTTTTGCTTCGCTTAAATCTTAGAACAGCACTCGTATAAAAACAACAACAACAACAACAACAAAGGAAACACATTTTATTTAATATTACCGACATTCTACACATGTCAAGAATATAGAAGATTGTTGCAGAGTGCAAATGGATTATAAACGTAATCGTCATGGTTACTTCTAATACATAAATATTATTAATAATGTATTAATATAGATGTTTTATATCTAAAGTGTAAAACTGATTACTTCAAACTATCTTTAAATTCTGGGAAGGGTTTAAACTAATGTTGGTAGAACTTGTTACCCGACCCATTTGTCATTATAATATTTCTATTGTATGTATGTGGATATTATTCTGTCTGTAAAATATTTGCAATAAAATATGTTTAAATCAAAATCTTTAAAGTACTTTAATATCTTTTTCAAAAAACAAATTTCGGACTTTTAGATATACTTCTAAACTTCATAAGTGCGTCATTGAATATCTACAAAAACACGTATTTTTTCACTTACCCGAAAGGGAAACATATAAGGACGGTTTGTATTTTTAAGTAGTATACATTAACCCATCCGAAAGTATTTCTTATTTTACAAATATGTGAATTAAATGGAATCATCAAGTCTACGTTTAAAGCAGTACTTTGATAAATGACATGGTCAAATGTTATCATTTTAATTCGGAAAAATCCATTTAATTCACAAACATTTGCCATATCAATAAATAGATTACATCTGGCAAACATTGCTCTTGAAGAATACATTCGCTAATATGGGCCTTTCTTCAAACTTTAATAAACTACTCGAACAAGTCAGAAAGCGCAATAAAACTGATAAATGGCAAACGTTATGGTGCAGTTAATGTCAAGTATATATAACTCGATGTAGGTGACAAACACTTAAACTGTAATACTTGCCAACATATATGGATAAAAAAAATTGTTTCTAATATTTCAAAATATGCACAGCGGGATTTTTTAAGACTTTCTTATTAACGTTAAACTATAGACAACTATTTTGTTTGGGATATTTAATATAACGTTTTTTGTTTTGTTTTTGTTTTTTGTAACTGTGAATATTGAGGGAAAATGAAAAGCATTAGCACATTTGTTGTTGTAGTAATTATAGCTGTATCTGTGTTCAAGTGTACGTACGGACAGACACTATACAGCGCGGTTATTCATTGGATGCCGACAGGGAAGTCAAATGAGGTAAGATTTCTGGTAGCAAACTAGAAACTTGGCAGCGAAATGGTCAGGGACTGAAATCACCTTGTTATTGAAACTAAAAAACAACATCACTATATATATTGTTCGCTATAGACACTTTATAAAACTTTAAAAAAAAAAATGACAGAAAATTACCAAAAATCATGAACATTGTACAATGCTGGCTGATGACACATACCATTCGAAAATATTTTAAGTATCATACATTTTGCGTTAATATATTAGTATAAACGTTGTTTTTTCCCCTGTTCTTTTCGCCCAATCTCGACACATTTCATTGGATAGTTGCGAAGAAAACTCATTTAGCTAATAGGAATTTTGGTAACAAAGTCCAGCAAAAAGTGATTTGATAAAAAAAACGTTCATGTCGCCTTCATTAATTATTACGATTTTTTAATTGTTGTTTGACAGTTAATTAACACAGTATTAGGATATACATAGAAATCTGTGAACCGTGTCCTGTTCTTACTATCGAATAGATTCCTATGGTTCTTTAACCTGCTTGAAGGTTTCACCCATTACATGGAGGGTTATGTCCCATCCGACATGTCTTGCTTAGGACAAACAGACGTAGCTTAGTGACGTTAAACCATTACATGGAGGGTTATGTCCCATCCGACGTGACTTGCCTATGACAAACCGAAGTAGCTCAGTGGGCCAGTGAGGATCGAACCCGTGACCTCCGGATTCAGAGTCATCCAAAATGCTTCGTCGATTTTCGTAACCTGCAGTTTTTACCACTCGGCGCGAAAAATTCTAATTTGGATGAAAGTATCCGCAGACGGCATTCATTAATTTCATGCGGAAACAATTTTCAAAGTTTCTAGTTCAGAGTGACCTTGAATTGAAACTTACTGACCTGAAAATGGATCATACTTAAACAGTCTATGAAAATATAAACATAAATTGTCTTTTTTGAAACTTACCTAATTATCTAAGTTGAAAAACCCCTTAATTATATATCTAAGGGTCGAATTTCGCCAGACTTACTTATAAGGAAACACACCTACACTGTTTCTTGAATAAAGATCATTAAGAACTCTACATTTAATGAGAACATCATTTTTTTAAAAAAGATTTTCCAGTTCACCGTGACCTTCACCTTTCATCTATTGATCTAACACTAATATGCGTCTGTCTAAGTACCACCCAAGAAAGTTCATGTAGCCTAGAATCTGATATTGTCCCGTTGAAACCATTTTCAAGGTCAAGACTAATTTCACTGTGAATTTGACCTACTGACACCTAATCAATGGGTACCAGGGATAAATATGTCAACGGTAAAGATCTCTAAACTTGGCCTTGAAAACCCTTCCATATATATTTGGTTTGGAGTTGTTTTGTTGGTTCTTTTGGTTGGTCGAACACATATTGTATTTGGGATTAGTAGGTCAAATGTAAAGGTCACAGTGGCCTAAAAAGTTACCTTGAAAAACGTTTCATACATGTTTGGTTTGGTGTTGTTCAAAGTTTCATTAAGATGAACTTAAGATACACGCGACGTGGGCGACGTGGACGTAAAGTGGCGCCAACGTCGAGCACACATGAATATAATCTCTCTTATTATTCGAATAAACAAGAGAGCTGCCTAACGGGGCATTATACGACCGTTTGCTATTAAAGGTTTTTATGTGAAAAGTTATGCCTATGTTTAGGTTTATTTGACCGTGACCTACTAACAACTAATAACCTAAAATCTTCAGAGATCAGTCTATGAAGTTTCATGATATTAGGTTTCTATGCCGGGTCACAGTGATATTGACCTTAGATCTAGTGACCTCAAAAACAACAGGGACCATTCGTGTCACACAGGCAGTTTGTATATGAATATTCATGATCCTACCGTTTTTCTATGCAGAGTCACTGTGCCCTTGACCTTTAACCTAGTTACCTCAAAAACAATAGGAATCATTCTTGGCTCATGAGCAGTTTATTTATGAAGTTTCATGATCCCGAGTGTAATACTTCATGTGTTACCATGTAAACATGTGAAATTTAAATTGTTAACGGACGGACGGATAACGCTTAACCATAAAACGTCCCGTGGCGCATAGTACTATTACATGTAACTGACGTGTTGTCTGTGTGATGTCTCAAGTATAAAGCTGAGACATGGCGCGAAGTCCAAGATAGCTGCGAATCAAAATGGTCTTTTATTCCATAATACACTGTTCTATATTCGGATTACGATATACAGATGCAGTTTTTCTACCATTTGTCGTGGAAGCAGCAGACTGTAAGTTGTACCACGCCCGCATGTCTGAAAGTGTACACCATTAGCCATATCAACGTACAGACGCTCGGAAGATGGGCAGGATACACGTGGTCATGTAGCCAAGGATGCGCGAGCCCTGATGTCATATCCGACCTTAGCAATCTAATGTTTGCAGAGGTAGCTGGTTACCAAAACGACAACTGGGAAACTGGGGAAGAAATTATAAAGCACACATTTAGTTCAGGAGATAACACCAATGTTCGAATTGGGTAAGTATTTCTCCTGTGAGTACAGATACAATATACAAATGTCACCATTGATTGATCAGATTGTGCTTGTTCATATGTACTTCAAGTATAAAAGTTGAAAAGAATGTACATGTATACACGTGTCACGTTGTGGAGAAGACTTTTAAGAAACTAACTCGCCAAATAACGACACAAACTATAAAACCGTTTATCAGAACTCTATCCAGGTGTTCAGGTCAGATAATAATGTATATGTGCCGAATACAAGTATAGGTTTATTCACGGATTCTTAAAATGCCCTTGATTGAATATGCGTAAAATTAATTATAACTCTTAATTCGACATTCCAATTGTTGGGTATAGCCTGGCTGGTTAAAGGCGTTTATATTGTGTCTATAGAGTTTGGATTCTCAAAATGTGTAAGTTATATATATATATATATATATAACGTCGTCAGCAGGTTTAGAAACCGTTTCCCGCATATGTAAAATATGGCTGTTGTTGGCGGGATAGCTACTTTAATATATGGTTGATGATCCGTAGTGATCAGTCATCTCTCTTCAGTCATAAGCCTCCTCGCATATAACTTGCCAGACTACTGTTAGCTCAGTCATCACTACCTCTTTTCTTTCGTTGACCGTAGTACGATTTCTGGTCGCTGCGCTGTGTGGACGAAGTTTGAGAATATTAGCTTCTTTCCCAGGATTACAGCCATCTCCCACTGATCTGCCTCGTCAAATAATGAGTATTTGTTTAATAGTTGGAATTCATGGGTTACCTTACCACTCTACTATGGACTTGTAGTTTGAACTTCTGGGTTACCTTCCCCCTCTGCCATGGACTTGTAGTTTGAACTTCTGGTTTACCTTCCCCCTCTGCCATGGATTTGTAGTTTGAACTTCTTGGTTACCTTCCCCGTCTGCCATGGACTTGTAGTTGGAACTTCTGGATTACCTTCTCCCTCTGCCATAGATTAGTTTGAACTTCTGGGTTACCTTCCCCCTCTGCCATGGACTTGTAGTTGGAACTTCTGGATTACCTTCTCCCTCTGCCATAGATTAGTTTGAACTTCTGGGTTACCTTCCCCCTCTGCCATGGACTTGCAGTTTGAACTTCTGGGTTACCTGCCCCCTCTGCCATGGACTTGTAGTTTAAACTTCTGGGTTACCCTCCCGCTCTGCCATGAACTTGCAGTTTGAACTTCTCGGTTACCTTTCCCCGCCAACAGGGATTTGTAGTTTGAACTTCTGGGTTACCTTCCCGCTCTGCCATGGACTTGCATTTAAATTACAGCCATCTCCCACTGATCTGCCTCGTCAAATAATGAGTATTTGTTTAATAGTTGGAATTTATGGGTTACCTTACCACTCTACTATGGACTTGTAGTTTGAACTTCTGGGTTACCTTCCCCCTCTGCCATGGACTTGTAGTTTGAACTTCTGGTTTACCTTCCCCCTCTGCCATGGATTTGTAGTTTGAACTTCTTGGTTACCTTCCCCTATGCCATGGACTTGTAGTTGGAA
The DNA here is from genome assembly GCA_037043455.1 of Cyrtodaria siliqua. NCBI lineage: Eukaryota > Metazoa > Mollusca > Bivalvia > Adapedonta > Hiatellidae > Cyrtodaria > Cyrtodaria siliqua. The sequence goes on along the minus strand of JAWPHD010004156.1, from coordinate 110,498 downwards.
CTTCTGGATTACCTTCTCCCTCTGCCATAGATTAGTTTGAACTTCTGGGTTACCTTCCCCCTCTGCCATGGACTTGTAGTTGGAACTTCTGGATTACCTTCCCCCTCTGCCATAGATTAGTTTGAACTTCTAGGTTACCTTCCCCCTCTGCCATGGTCTTGTAGTTTGAACTTCTGGGTTACCTGCCCCTCTGCCATGGACTTGTAGTTCAAACGTCTGGGTTACCTTCCCGCTCTGACATGAACTTGCAGTTTGAACTTCTGTGTTACCTTTCCCCGCCAACAGGGACTTGTAGTTTGAACTTCTGGGTTACCTTCCCGCTCTGCCATGGACTTGTAGTTTGAACTTCTGGGTTACCTTCCCCCTCCAACAGTGACTTGGAGTTTGAACTTCTGGATTACCATCCCCCTCTACCATTGGATTTTAGTTTGAACGTCTGTGTTACCTTCCCCTTCCAACAGTGACTTGGTGTTTGAACTTCCGGATTACCTTCCGCACCTGCCATGGACTTTGAGTTTGAACTTCTGGGTTACCTTCATCCTCCAACAGTGACTTGGTGTTTGAACTTCTGGGTTACCTTCCCCCTCCGCCATGGACTTTGAGTTTGAATGTCTGGGTCACCTTCCCCCTCCAACAGGGACTTGGAGTTTGAGCTTCTGGGTTACCTTTCACCTCCACCATGGACTTTGAGTTTGAACTTCTGAGTTACCTTCCCCCTCCAACAGGGACTTGGCGTTTGAAGTTTTGGGTTACCTACCCCTCCAACAATGACTTGGAGTTTGAACTTCTGGGTTACCTTCCCCTTCCGCCTGAATTTGAATTTGAACTTCTGGGTTACCTTCCCCCTCCGCCATGGACTTGGCGTTTGAACTTCTGGGTCACCTTCCACCTCCAACAGGGACTTTGCGTTTGAACTTATGGGTAACCTTCCCCATCCAACAGGGACTTGGCGTTTGAACTTCTGGGTTACCTTCCCCCTCCAACAGGGACTTGGAGTTTGAACTTCTGGGATACCTTCCCCCTCCGCCTGAATTGGAGTTTGAACTTCTGGGTTACCTTCTCCCTCCACCATGGACTTAGCGTTTGAACTTCTGGGTTACCTTCCCCCTACAACAGGGACTTGGAGTTTGAACGTCTGGGTTACCTCCCCCCTCCAACAGGGACTTGGAGTTTGAACTTCTGAGTTACCTTCCCCCTCCGCCTGAATTGGAGTTTGAACTTCTGGGTTACCTTCTCCCTCCACCATAGACTTGGCGTTTGAACTTCTGGGTTACCTTCCCCCTCCAACAGTGACTTGGAGTTTGAACTTCTGGATTACCATCCCCCTCTACCATTGGATGTTAGTTTCAACTTCTGGATTACCTTTCCCCTCCGCCATGGACTTTGAGTTTGAACGTCTGGGTCACCTTCCCACTCCAACAGGGACTTGGAGTTTGAGCTTCTGGGTTACCTTTCACCTCCACCATGGACTTGGCGTTTGAACTTCTGGGTTACCTTCCCCCTCCTCCAACAGGGACTTGGAGTTTGAACTTATGGGATACCTTCCCCCTCCGCCTTAACTGGAGTTTAAACTTCTGGGTTACCTTCTCCCTCCACCATGGACTTGGCGTTTGAACTTCTGGGTTACCTTCCCCCTCCAACAGGGACTTGGAGTTTGAACTTCTGGGTTACCTTCCCCCTCCAACAGGGACTTGGAGTTTGAACTTCTGGGTAACCTTCCCCCTCCGCCTGAATTGGAGTTTGAACTTCTGGGTTACCTTCTCCCTCCACCATGATCTTGGCGTTTGAACTTCTGGGTTACCTTCCCCCTCCAACAGGGACTTGGAGTTTGAACTTCTGGGTTACCTTCCCCCTCCAACAGGGACTTGCAGTTTGAACTTCTGGGTTACCTTCCCCCTCCGCCTGAATTGGAGTTTGAACTTCTGGGTTACCTTCCCCCTCCACCATGGACTTGGCGTTTGAACTTCTGGGTTACCTTCCCCCTCCAACAGGGACTTTGCGTTTGAACTTATGGGTAACCTACCCCTCCAATAGGGACTTGGCGTTTGAACTTCTGGATTACCATCCCCTTCTACCATTGGATTTCAGTTTGAACGTCTGGGTTACCTTCCCCTTCCAACAGTGACTTGGTGTTTGAACTTCCGGATTACCTTCCCCCTCTGCCATGGACTTTGAGTTTGAACTTCTGGGTTACCTTCATCCTCCAATAGGGACTTGGAGTTTGAACTTCTGGGTTACCATCCCCCTCCGCCATGGACTTTGAGTTTGAACTTCTGGGTTACCTTCCCCCTCCAACAGGGACTTGGAGTTTGAACTTCTAGGTTACCTTCCCCCTCCGCCACGGACTTTGAGTTTGAACTTCTGGGTTACCTTCCCCCTCCAACAGGGACTTGGAGTTTGAACTTCTGGGTTACCTTCCCCCTCCAACAGGGACTTGGCGTTTGAACTTCTGTTTACCTTCCCCCTCCGCCATGGACTTGGAGTTTGAACTTCTGGGTTACCTTCCCCCTCCAACAGGGACTTGCAGTTTGAACTTCTGTTTACCTTTCCCCTCCGCCATGGATTTGGAGTTTGAACTTCTGGGTTACCTTCCTCCTCCAACAGGGACTTGGCGTTTGAACTTTTGGGTTACCTACCCCTCCATCAGGGACTTGGCGCTTGAACTTCTGGGTTACCTTCACCCTCCGTCTTGGACTTGGAGTTTGAACTTATAGGTTATCTTCCACCTCCAACAGGGACTTGGAGTTTGAACTTCTGCGTTACCTTCCACCTCCGCCTGAATTTGAGTTTGAACTTCTGGGTTACCTTCCCCCTCCGCCATGGACTTGGCGTTTGAACTTCTGGGTTACATTCCCCCTCCAACAGGGACTTGTAGTTTGAACTTCTGGGTTACCTTCCCCCTCCGCCTGAATTGGAGTTTGAACTTCTGGGTTACTTTCCCGTCCACCATGGACTTGGCGTTTGAACTTCTGGGTCACCTTCCCCCTCCAATAGGGACTTGGCGTTTGAACTTCTGGATTACCATCCCCCTCTACCATTGGATTTTAGTTTAGTTACCTTCCCCTTCCAACAGTGACTTGGTGTTTGAACTTCCGGATTACCTTCCCCCTCTGCCATAGACTTTGAGTTTGAACTTCTAGGTTACCTTCATCCTCCAACAGGGACTTGAGAGTTTGAACTTCTGGGTTACCTTCCCCCTCCGCCATGGACTTTGAGTTTGAACTTCTGGGTTACCATCCCCCTCCGCCATGAACTTGGAGTTTGAACTTCTGGATTACCTTCCTCCTCCAACATAGACTTGGAGTTTGAACTTCTGGGTTACCTTCCTCCTCCAACTGGGACTTGGAGTTTGAACTTCTGGGTTACCTTCCCCCTCCAACATAGACTTGGAGTTTGAACTTCTGGGTTACCTTCCTTCTCCAACATAGACTTGGAGTTTGAACTTCTGCGTTACCTTCCCCCCTCCAACATAGACTTGGAGTTTGAACTTCTGGGTTACCTTCCCCCTCCAACATAGACTTGGAGTTTGAACTTCTGGGTTACCTTCCCCCTCCAACATAGACTTGGAGTTTGAACTTCTGCGTTACCTTCCCCCCTCCAACATAGACTTGGAGTTTGAACTTCTGGGTTACCTTCCCCCTCCAACATAGACTTGGAGTTTGAACTTCTGGGTTACCTTCCCCCTCCAACATAGACTTGGAGTTTGAACTTCTGGGTTACCTTCCTTCTCCAACAGGGATTTGGAGTTTGAACTTCAGGGTTACCTTCCCCCTCCGCCATGGACTTAGTGTTTGAACTTCTGGGTTACCTTCCCCCTCCAACAGGGACTTTGAGTTTAAAATTCTGGGTTACCTTCCCCCTCCAACAGGGACTTGGCGTTTGAACTTCTGGGTTACCTGCCCCCTCCAACAGGGACTTGTAGTTTGAGCTTCTGGGATACCTTCCCCCTCCGCCATATACTTTGAGTTTGAACTTCTGGGTTACCTTCCCCCTCCAACAGGGACTTCGAGTTTGAACTTCTGGGTTACCTTCCCCCTCCGCCACGGACTTTGAGTTTGAACTTATGGGTCACCTTCCCCCTCCAACAGGGACTTGGAGTTTGAACTTCTGGGTTACCTTCCACCTCCGCCATGGACTTTGATTTTGAACTTCTGGGTTACCTTCCCCCTCCAACAGGTTCTAGAAGTTTGAACTTCTTGGTTACCGTCCCCGTCCAACAGGGACTTTGAGTTTAAACTTCTGGGTTACCTTCCTCCTCAAACAGGGACTTGGAGTTTGAACTTCTGGGTTACCTTCCCCCTCCAACAGGGACTTGGCGTTTGAACTTCTGGGTTACCTTCCCCCTCCAACAGGGACTTGGCGTTTGAACTTCTGTTTACCTTCCACCTCCGCCATGGACTTTGAGTTTGAACTTCTGGGTTACCTTCCCCCTCCAACAGGGTCTAGAAGTTTGAATTTCTGGGTAACTGTCCCCGTCCAACAGGGACTTTGAGTTTGAACTTCTGGGTTACCTTCCCCCTCCAACAGGGACTTGGCGTTTGAACTTCTGGGTTACCTTCCCCCTCCAACAGGGAGTTGGAGCTTGAACTTCTGGGTTACCGTCCCCGTCCAACAGGGACTTGGAGTTTGAACTTCTGGGTTACCTTCCCCCTCCAACAGGGACTTGGAGTTTGAACTTCTGGGTTACCTTCCCCCTCCAACAGGGACTTGGCGTTTGAACTTCTGGGTTACCTTCCCCCTCCAACAGGGACTTGGCGTTTGAACTTCTGTTTACCTTCCACCTCCGCCATGGACTTTGAGTTTGAACTTCTGGGTTACCTTCCCCCTCAAACAGGGTCTAGAAGTTTGAATTTCTGGGTTACTGTCCCCGTCCAACAGGGACTTTGAGTTTGAACTTCTGGGTTACCTCCCCCTCCAACAGGGACTTGGCGTTTGAACTTCTGGGTTACCTTCCCCCTCCAACAGGGAGTTGGAGCTTGAACTTTTGGGTTACCTTCCCCCTCCAACAGGGACTTGTCGTTTGAACTTCTGGGTTACCTTCCCCCTCCAACAGGGTCTAGGAGTTTGAACTTCTGGATAACCTTCCTCCTCCAACAGGGATTTGGCGTTTGAACTTCTGGGTTACCTTCCCCCTCCAACAGGGACTTGTCGTTGGAACTTGTGGGTTACCTTCCTCCTCCTGTTATTTCCTGATGTCATATCATCGCCGACTTAAAATCGTAACCATTTTTTTTGAAGTTGCCGTTAGTTACTCCTTGGATATGGTTTGAAGCATGATATAGAGGATAGTTGTTGTTTTGGAGTGAATAACTGATTTTATTTCATCGAGAAGTGTGAAAACATTATATTTTCGCGATTGCGAAGCAGTGAAAATATTGAAATTTTGTTTTAGTTTAAGCATATTTATTTTACATCGATTGCGAAACAAGTTATTGCAAATTAGATTAATCACTCTCGATGGCTTCCTGGGTAGAACCAGTACTAAGCAATGTGGATTAATTATCTTGCTCAAGGATAAATAACGTGGCTGCGGCGAGGATCGAAACCGCGACCTCTCGATCTAGAGTTCGGCGCTCTACATCTGAATCACGCACTCCACTTTTATCACTTCGAGATGAAATAAAGTCTGTTATTCGCGACAAAACAACAAATTTTCTTTTTATTTTATGCTTTATAATCAAAGTGTACTGCAGTATGCACAAAAATAAATAAAGATTTGACGACGTCATTGGCTTAGTATGTTAAAATTGCTGTTTTTAAGTCCCGTTAACTTCTAAATTATTTAACCGATTTCAATCTACGACTCATTTTCCTAGTTAAGTTATTTCCATTCCAATGATATAACTTTATAGAACTTTCGGGAAGTAATTTTTGAAGAATAAAAAAGTAGTTCCGGCAGTGAAAAAATAAAACTCTATATTTCACACGTATGAAATACCACTTTTATTTTATTGTTAAACTCCACTATGTCACTGCTAAGCATAAAATAAAATGATTTCTCTAGTGCCACCGCCATCAGCTTGTGTAGAACAGAGGCATATGAGTTGCACCATCTAATCAGCAATTGTATTAAAATAAATGTACAATGTGTAAACTGCTCACTGTAAGATGTTACATTTCTTTGCAGTGATTTTATATATTTAATTTGCAAAGATTACGATTAAACTCTAAGAGGACTTCCATAATAATCGTCAAGTTGTTGCATTCGTTGCTGAGATTGTAAAGACGCCGCATTTAAAACTGTCTCGCCTCTCACAGCTGCGGATTCGAATCCCACTGGGAGCTCGACTTGTCAAGTGAGAAAGCGTCGATTCTTACGGAGGGCGGTGTTTTTACAGTACTGGTTCTATCAAGGAAAAATTGACCGTCATATATGGCCTACATGTGCTAAAAATGACGTAAAACATAATTCAAACAAAACCGTTCAGTGGCCCACCGTTATCGGACTGATCAAGTCTGAAAAGCAGTCAAACATTCAGATGATAATATATATATGGTAATAATATGAATTTCAGGTTTGGTTATGCCAATGGTACTTTGCTTCCCGGTCTTGGAGAAGGCTATGTCAATTTGGCCACGAGAAACGACACCAATAGGCCAAACATCAGTCCCGTCGTTGCCGTGATGCCCATATATAGGTAAGTAATTATTGCCTGTGGATTAAAGCCAGTATCTATCCATCTGTCATGTAAGAACATTTATTATATATCATTTTAAATACATATTTTTCATTCGCTAAAAGGCAGTCACGTGTAAGTCATTAGTATGAACTATTGACTTTAGAACGTTTCCTATCCGGTTCAATCTGGTTTTGCGGTCAATAGTCTTTTTTTGTAGGTCAATAGTCTAAGAATGACGTTACACTTTCCCATGAGGTGATGTCATGCATGTAAACAAGTAAGCAAAAAGTAGTTTATATACGATTCAATAAAATAAAACAACTATCTACTTATGTTGAGGTCAATGGTTAAAACTATTGATCCAAGGGAATGACTATTGACCCTCAGCAGTGAACTATTGACCGATACACAATTGACCCTCAGCAGTGAACTATTGACTGAGACTGCGTCTCGGTCAATAGTTCACTGCTGAGGGTCCAAGGGAATAGTTTTAACCATTGACCCCAACAGAAGTAGATAGTTGTATAAGTTGTATAATAAAATGCAACATAACATACAAGATACTTTTACAGTTTTTGGATAGTTTATTCAACAAATACAGTAGACCATTTGGTCTATGAGTATACAAATACACAAACAATTTTCAATTGCAGAGGTCGATGGCAGTAACAAACATTACATAATATCAATTCTGTACATAAGACTGTACAGTTTATCAACAAATGATTCTAAAATTATTTCAAGAATTGGTATTTAAAAATCATAATTAATCCTTGATGTTTATGTCTTGAATGGAAAATCGATAGTTTATCTTAAGAAATTGAATTCATCATATCAGGAAATGGTTAAGACAAATAGTGAATTGAATTACTTGAAATCAATTTAACAGGTTTTATTAATATTAGGTAATCGATTTCTGGATTTCTTATCAACAAGAATTTGAATGTTTGATACCAAGAAATAAATGTCTTACTATTTCAGTAAATCAAATTATTGATATAAGGAGATCGAGCTCATTATATCAAGATGTGTTTTCTTGATCAATTAAGTGAATGCCACGAATTTGGTGATGCTCTTAATGATATGTATAATTGAAATTAAAAGGATCGAGGACAGTAATGTGTTTTGATCCTTATTTGTACAAACCATGGACATAAATACGTGTATGTAGGTCTATATATGAACACACGTACGTGCTTCTCCATGTCAAATAGACGTTTCGTGCCGAGTATTAACTTAACATTTACTGATAAGAAGAATATTTTAATCCCCTTACCTTGGAGAATTTATTTTATTGAACTTGATAGTGTATGATAAAACGGAAAAAAAAGCTGTCAAAATCACTACACTTGTTCTTGAGAAGCATACTCATTATTGTTTGTTTTTCCTTTAAAAGTGTATTTAAAATCATTTGACCCCAGGCGGTCCATTTTCATCCCAGTGGCTTTATTTGTGCATGTTTAATTTCCCATGTCAATGAGATCGTTCATGCCAAATATAAATGGTATTGGACCCCTCAGTTCCAAGAATGAATATGTTTATGTTTTCATTTGATTATATATATATATATATATATGTTTATTTGTTGGGGTTTGAGTATATATATGTTTACTTATAGGGGTTTGAGTATATATATGTTTACTTATTGGGGTTTTGATTAGGGATCCAATGTTCTAATAGTATAATGTTGATGCTGAGATATGCAGGAGCCTGTCTAATGTTCTAATATTATAATATTGATGCTGACATATCCAGGAGCATGTCTAATGTTCTAATATTATAATGTTGATGCTGACATATCCAGGAGCATGTCTAATGTTCTAATATTATTATGTTGATGCTGAGATATCCAGGAGCCTGTCTAATGTTCGAATATTATTATGCTGATGCTGAGATATCCAGGAGCCTGTCTAATGTTCTAATATTATACTATTGGTGCTGACATATCCAGGAGCCTGTATAATGTTCTAATAGTATAATGTTGATGCTGAGATATCCAGGAGCCTGTCTAATGTTCTAATATTATAATATTGATGCTGACATATCCAGGAGCATGTCTAATGTTCTAATATTATAATGTTGATGCTGACATATCCAGGAGCCTGTCTAATGTTCTAATATTATTATGTTGATGCTGAGATATCCAGGAGCCTGTATAATGTTCTAATATTATAATGTTGATGCTGACATATTCAGGAGCCTGTCTAATGATCTAATATTATAATGTTGATGCTGACATATCCAGGAGCATGTCTAATGTTCTAATATTATAATGTTGATGCTGACATATCCAGGAGCCTGTCTAATGTTCTAATATTATTATGTTGATGCTGAGATATCCAGGAGCCTGTATAATGTTCTAATATTATAATGTTGATGCTGACATATTCAGGAGCCTGTCTAATGATCTAATATTATAATGTTGATGCTGACATATCCAGGAGCCTATGAACGAAGGTATCATTTCTGGGCAAATGTGTCCAACGGTTCTAGAAATTGCGTTTTTAGTTGTTCCAATATATAGTTATATAGTTTGGAAGTTGTACTTTTAAAATGCCATATACAGGACGAGATTACGTTTACGGTTTACCCCATGATTGCAACTGAAAGCGATACTTTCTTCTGGAAAGAAGAAAGTTCTGTCAACATCTGTCTAACTGTTCTTGAGAAGAGTTTTAATGTTTGGGCTGGTTTTAGAATCGGCGGCAATTTTGGATGTCGCATTAACCTTTTTTTAACACATTTTCGAAACACTGACTCATAAGCAACCGTGTTAAGTATGGTCAAAATCGGCAAAGCGGTTTTTGAGAAGTAATTGTTGAAATAAAATGTTGATTGTATGGTGTTTTACGTCATTTTCAACACATGTAAGGTTATATATGACGGTCGATTTTTTGTGGTGGAGGCAGACCACCCACTTTTCCTGGATAGAACCAGTACTGTACACCTCCCGCCATCCGTAAGAATCGAGGATGGACGAAGAGTGGTCACAACAGCTCATTTTTATTATTGTCCAACAGAGTTCCACTGGGTTGTGATCTCAACATTGATTTGTCTCCCTTTGATGGTGACGGTGACAATGTTAGATGTCGCTGGTCAGACGTAAAGACAAATTCACTTCCGGCCGCTTCTTTAAATGAGGTATATCACTTGGATTTATAGAATAGTTCCTTTTTGAAATACTAAAGATGAAAGAAAATAAAAGCGACACAATGTTATCTTGTATTATGAGTTAAAGGGACACAGCAATGATGACGTTTTTAACAAACATTACCATATGTGTAAATATATTGTTGGTCAAATTATATAAATTGTTCAAATGGTGGCAAATGTACAAGTTTTACAGACAAACTAAAGGGACGCCGTTAAAAAAAAATAAAGTCAAAATTGCCGTGTGTCTATTTAAAAGTATTTGGAGGAAGATATAAAAATGCTCAAATGTATGTATATACGCACTTTCTGTATGGGTAAATGGGTAAAATAAAAGTCAAATTTAAAGTTTATACCTAAGCAACATGGTGTTAACACCATATTTAGATTGATATGGTATGTTTTATAATGAACTTCAACACCATATTTAGATTGATATGGTATGTTGTATAATGAAATGGAACATTTTTATTTTGGCGCGGCAAGGCTGAGCAAGCAATGATCAATCAAAATTTCGAAAAAAAATCTGTTTTGTGCAATATGATTATATATGATAGAATACATGCAACATACCAAGCATGTTTAAATTTAAGAATAAACGAATAAGTACAAAAAAGAAATACATGAAAGAAAAAATCTCCTTATACATTTAACAATGTAGGAGTGCTACAACACAGCTTCAAGTAAAGATCATGACGTGTCATCATTGAATTAAGCTCTTTTTAATTCACCGGTTTCATGCTGGTGTTTTAAAACATAAAAACTGGTGTTTTAAAACATTAAAACGCTTGTTTTAAATAATTACATCAATGCATTGCTGGATATAAATGTGTCATTACATTTCGCCTGTTCGCATCTAAATATAAATAAGTTATATAAAATGTTTGCGTGTGTGAATTTTAATCCAAACACCCATACTTTTCAGGCAACATGCAAAATTAGCATATCAGCAACTTCAGCCAATGGGTTCGTTTCCAATGGTGTATACATAGGATCGCTGTACCTGGAGGACTACTCCGAATCCCCAGTCCAACTGACACACAAGCTGGCTTCCACATCGACTGGTCCTTTCAGCAAGTCACCTGTCATGGTATGATGAAATGGAGTGTCCGTGTTCGAGTAGTTAGAGTCCCTGACTTGAGGTCACTTGCCCCTCACCGCTGTAGGTTCCATCCGTCAGGGACCTAGGAATCTTTAAGTGAGGAAGCTATTCAGCTGGCTTGCAGAACGTTGATGGCTCTACCCAGGTGCCCGCCCGTGCACGAAAATTGTCCGGAGGTGCACCTGGGGGTCTTCCTCCACCAATGGAAGCTGGAAAGCCGCCATATGACCTTAGCTGTTGGTGCGACTATAAAATCCAATTCAATTCAATTCAACCTTACATGAAATCACATCAAACCTGAACGTCACGAATACCGGCACTATTTTTTTTCTAGTTATCTGAGATGGACGCAGTGGCCCAATGGATAGTACGTACGACCCTGAATCCGGGGATCACGGGTTCGAGCCACACTTGCGCCATTGGGTATATTCGGTGTGTCCTTAGGCAAGACATTCCCTTAGCCTCGTCATTCGGATGTGGACGGGCGGTCCCGTGTAAAGGAGTATTGCACGGTAAAGAACCATTGCAATGTATTCGATAGTAAGAGTAGAGCACGGTTCCCGAATTCCTATAATATATCCTTCTATCTCGGGGACGGCTCGACGTTGATGCGCTGTTAAACAACCATTAATTATATTCTACTATATGATGACTGTCAAGTTGTTGCCAGTGCGCAGTTCGCAGTTCACTATTCGAATCTGGCTGACATGGAACAACACAGATGTCACAAAACGGTCTTACATTTAATTTATAAGATCTTCACTTGTCTTGTCAAGTATTTTATTTCTTTCAGTTCACCGTGCATGTCGGCCCATCTTCTGCCGTTACAAATGCATGTGCCAGCAAACCTTCCTTTTCGTTATCAACAACACCGTACAATCGAGTTCGTTCTCTACAATCGCCTTTCTCAAATACAAGCGTTTCATTTATGTCCTCGGAAACGAAAGACACGTGAGTTTGTTTTGCAATTGTATGGAACAGGTGGACCCTTAACATGAACTGAAACAATCCTAATATAACACCAAACAACGTATGTTAACATACTTACCATCTGATAACTGGCAGGCAAAATATAAATAGCATGAACGACCAAGAACTCCAATTTGGGGAGGAGGGCTGTTGTCATTGAGTACATATATTCTCAAAGAATGGTGATCTTGACTTTGAAGGAGATACATTTTGTTTCTGCCATTTTGTCACACAACGATAAATAGGCATTTTTTAATTTCAACAGTGTCAGAGGTATAATGTGTCAGTAGACTTGTGTCAGTGTCAGAGGTATAACAGACTAAATTTGAAAATACATTGATTTGTAATATTGATTTTGACTAAAGATTGATACATTTTACATTTTCTACGAGCAAAATCTACAATACCAACATGGCATGGCTTCTAAGAAATAAACAGTGAGCAGCGCATATGTGCACCTAAACAATTACATATTTTGTTTTGTTTGTATGAGGATTAACGTCATTTTCAACACATGCCAGGTTATATATAACGGTCGACTTTTTTTGTGATGGAGGCAGACCACCGACTTTCTTTTCCTGGGTAGAACCAGTACTGTACACCTCCCGCCATCCGTAAGCAATTACATATACACACACAGCAAATATAGCATAAATAACTGCACATAGGAAAATAAGTAGGTAAAGCAAGGTTTTACGCAAGCGTAAAAAAGCTGCCGAGAAGTATAAACATGACTGTTGGCCCGTGAACTGATAGGAATGCAAACAATTATTTTGTTGTACTTTGAAATAATTATTGAAATTATGAACGTCATCAAGATGATATATGTGTTGTTATTTTAAATTATTCCATGAAAATGCAGATTTGCACTTATTCCATTCCAATACTTGTGGTTTCATTCAATATCACTTACACTTTCGTTATGCTCCGTAAAATAATCCGGACGTAACGATCCCGGAAATATTACCGCATGCTACACTTCAGTAGACTGATCGTGGAGTGCGTGGTCCAGTGGTAGAGCGCCGAACACCAGATCGAGAGGTCGTGGATTCGATCCTCGCCGCGACCATGTTATTTATCCTTGAGCAAGATAATTAATCCACATTGCTTAGTACTGGTTCTACCCAGGAAGCCATCGAGAGTGATTAATCTAAGTTGCAATAACTTGTTTCGCAATCGATGTAAAATAAATATGTTTAAGTCAAGTAGACTGATCTACGAAAACGTCATTTCGGCAAGTAAAACGGTAACATTGAACATTGCAAAACATGTGTTTATACCCATGCAAGTTTTATAGAGGAGTCCACTAGGAATTGAAGTTGTAATGCATGCTTATCATCAACTACACGATCTGTTAAAGATAGACAAATACAAAACCCATATAAATATAAAAGTCGAACAGGAAATGTACCTTTCAAACAACACAGTCAACCAAAAACACGCATTAAAAAAAAACATTTAGCTTAAACGTATTTATTTTACATCGATTGTAACGAAATCTCACTGAACTTATTATAATCACTCTCGGTGTCTTCCTGTGTAGAACCAGTACTAAGCAAATGCAGATATAGTGACTTGCTCAGGAAATCAACACATATGGGATCGAACCCACGACTTTTCTATCCTGGGTCTAACTCTCTACCACTAGACCACAGCGCTCCACAAATAACAATGACAAGAAGCAAGGCATGTCACATCACAAACACAGACGGGTTGACAATAGTGCTGGCACCTTGGAACGGGAAGTGGCACAAGGGCCGCTGGGGCATTTAAACCAGGTTCTATGGTGTACCAAACCCCACTCATACCCTTTTGTCATCCCAATAAAACTGGATAATGTAAATAAAGAAATCCTTTATATTCTCTAACAAACAAGGTGGCATTAATAGGTAATATAAACATAAACCGTATGTATATATGAATAAAAACCAAAAGCTAGTCATACATGACCGAAATAAAGTAAAAACCTGTTTACCCACAAACGATTTTTTTCAATATTGTATCTTTTGGATATATATACAAAGCAATATAATTATGTTGCCATGTTGCAGTATGATTACAGCTGGACCACAGGGTATGTTATTCACCAACACGACATCGCCCACGGAATCGGGAAAACTTGGAACCTGGTCAGTGACCAATGCCGGCAAGATGATCGTCAGGGCGTGTGCTTTGCTCTACAGTAAAGATGGGTACGATCTTAGATATTTTATTCGGATTGGAAGTGGACTATATAATGCGCAGAAGCAGACTTTTATCCACAAACGCTAATTCATTTAATTTTCTAAAATGATATACATGTGCCAGTGGCGTAGCTGCTTGTAGGCGCTGCAGATCCGTGCCTGCAACTTTTCCCCAGAAATAGAATCGAAAAACGTTAAATTGAAGAAGGAGAGGACACGGGCGTGGAGAGGTTTGTTGTAAATGTTCCGAAATGTTGACATTTTGTAATAAAATCTTGAAATCTGCTCAAAACATGACGATTTTGAAGTTCTGTTTATTTCCCCAAAAACGTTTCTCCGGCTTCTCAGAATGCCTCATAATACGTATAATTTAAAAAATATTGGGTCGTGGGGTAGCATGTCCAATACCCTCCTAGCAACTGCTTACCTGCGGCGCTCGATTACTGGGCCTACAACTAAAAATCGGCCAGCTACGCCTCTGTGTAATATACTCACCATTTCTTTTAAAATACGAAAATACTTTCCTTTCTGTTTTTATCCTAAATGAGAATATTATCTTAAAAAAACTGGCTTTTTAAACACAATCCATTTGGATAGTACTTAACGAATGTCAAATATATTATCTGCCATGTTTGGAGTTTGTCTTTCTTTGTATATAAATTTAAATTTACCTGGATTTTCCATTCACATTTATTTCAATAGAATGTTTATATTCATCTTTTGCATTGACTATCGTGATATAATACCACCCATTAGGTTGATAAAAATAAAAAAGTAACCTGCCAAAAAGTCATGAACAACAGAACGTATGCATTGGCAATTTGAAAATGGCTGCGGCTTCTAAGTTTGTTTTGCTACGGAAAAAAAATTGAATTAAATGTAAGCAAATGTAAATAATGTATTCTTATGTTACATAGCTGTCCGGGTAAACTTTATACTCTACATGTATAGGAGACTTCTGGGGATTTTCATTTTCAAAATCTCGCAAAACAAGACTACGAGAATAAAGTACATATTAAATATGACTCAGTTCTTCACATCATAGTTTGTATTTCAATTGTTTGTGTTTCCTTTCAGCATTGCAGGTGAAAGTCAATGTGAAACACTGTTGGTAGGAGGTAGGTGTCTGAGAATTTATACTAGGCGACATTTACAAGTGATGATAATCAACGCTGCATATAAGTGTATATTCCATGTCCACTGTGGCATTCATAGGATTTGAACTTTAACGTTTTCTTTCAGGCGATGTGATTCGACTAAAAAGCAGATGATATGATACTGACGAGACGAGCCTAATTTTAAACTGTACACTGCTTTATCTTCAAAAATAAAAAACAATTAAGAAATACCAGATAAGTTTTGTATTCAAAAGCTAAATTAGGAACATATATTTCTTTATTAAAGTAAATTACATAGTGTTGTTAAACTATTCTTACCCTCAATATAGCAATGCTATACAAATAAAAAAACTAAGAGCGGGCCTCAATTTATATACCTGAGTTGATCAGCCATGAAGCGTGCTGGCTGTAAATATTCAATCTTCCCGTGCTTTTTCAATGACCAAGTAGCGTTGGGAAATCTGTCTTTAAAGGGAGAAAATATGTCATCAGGTCACTGTGACCAACCTTTAAGGTTTCTGACCACCGACCTAATTTAGAAAAGAAAATGGCCACAAACATTGAATAACGTCACTGTTTGATTATGGAATGACCTTTTGATGACAGTGACATTGAAATGTCAATGTCATTTGAACGTCTCCTTAGGTTTCACACCTCCATATCTCCGCTGAAAGCTCACGGACCTAGAGACAAAAGGAAAACAGAAAGTAATTCTATTTTTTCTCAATTTTAGGCAATTTTTAATTTAAAAAATAGGTTTTTCTTTGCTTTAGCATACATCTGCAGTGTATAAGACAGATGATACAGAAAATCCCATGTTGATATGAGGTTTCATTCAAATTTCAGAATTGTTTGACCGAAGCACCGCATATTCAGCTAGATAGTGTATGAAGTTTGTATTTTCCATAGGGTCCACAAAACATGAGCGAGAAAAAAAACCAACCTGGCTAACTTATGTATTTTATTGTTTTAAATTACTGGTCTTGGCTATACTGAAGATATTAAACCAACAACAATGTCTGCTGCCCCGCTTTGAAGCTCAGCTGTTGCAAAAGGCTGTACAGTAACCCTATGGGAAAATTAATTGAGGTGTGAGACCCTTAGACTCGAGACGTAACGGTCAAAAATAAAAAAGTATGTCAGTTTGTGTGTGGAATGTTGCACTATTCTCACACGGAGGGTTGTGGTAGTAGGGGGTGGGTATAAGGTGGTAGGTGCAACAACCACTTTTAAGACTTTTACCTAGTTTTCAAACGTATCAAATTTCTTACTTTTAAACGTTGTATCGTATAAAAAAAATCGAAAGTGGGTCATTGGCCTTTTTTAAACGCCTACTTCTGAGCTCAGTGACCTTATTTCGTAAGATCGTATACATTTAATTGGAGGTACTGACCTTGCATGAGTTTTTAGGGTCAAAATAAATATTAAAAAGAGAGAACAAATAGGTCAGAGATGAAGAATGAGTTTCGACTGGATTGCTGTAATAGCTTTCAAGGCATTGACTGGATAGCTCTAATAGTTTTCAAGGCATTGACTGGATAGCTCTGATAGCTTTCAAGCCATTGACTGGATAGCTCTGATAGCTTTCAAACCATTGACTGGATAGCTCTAATAGCTTTCAAGCCATTGACTTGATAGCTCTAATAGCTTTCAAGTCAGTGACTGGATAGCTCTAATAACTTTCAAACCATTGACTGTATAGCTCTGATAGCTTTCAAGCCATTGACTGGATAGCTCTGATAGCTTTCAAACCATTGACTGGATAGCTCTGATAGCTTTCAAGCCATTGACTGGATAGCTCTAATAGCGATCAAGCCATTGACTGGATAGCTCTGATAGCTGTCAAACCATTGACTGGATAGCTCTGTTAGCTTTCAAGCCATTGACTGGATAGCTCTAATAGCGATCAAGCCATTGACTGGATAGCTCTGATAGCTGTCAAACCATTTACTGGATAGCTCTGATAGCTTTCAATCCATTGACTGGATAGCTCTGATAGCTTTCAAGCCATTGACTGGATAGCTCTGATAGCTTTCAAGCCATTGACTGGATAGCTCTGATAGCTTTCAAGCCATTGACTGGATAGCTCTGATAGCTTTCAAGCCATTGACTGGATAGCTCTGATAGCTTTCAAGCCATTGACTGGATAGCTCTGATAGCTTTCAAACCATTGACTGGATAGCTCTGATAGCTTTCAAGCCATTGACTGGATAGCTCTGATAGCTTTCAAGCCATTGACTGGATAGCTCTAATAGCTTTCAAACCATTGACTGGATAGTTCCAATAGCTTTCAAACCATTGATAGGTGGGCAGTTAAAGCTGAAGAGAAGGGGGAAATATATACCAATTCTGCATAGTTAGAACATAAGTTTATTTTGCAATGTCAATAATTTAACATGTTCTGTTGGTAGATACAGACGAGTGTCACCAAAGCAGTCCGTGTGGACGTGGTCGCTGTGTGAACCTGTGGGAATATTACGTGTGCATCCATGATGAAAATGGTAACTGTTATGTGTTTCTAACAATGCTACATGCACCTGCTCTATTTTAATTGAATATGTTTTGAAACGGTTGATTTGCATTCGGATTACTGTATAGGAGTTTCTGTAAGCCAAGATTCTCAATATAGATATATAGACACGAACAAGCAATCAAACTCAAAACTTAATATTGCCTGTTTGGATATACATTTTGTGTTATTTTTGTTTTTGTCGTTGTTGTTTTGTTTTTCATTTAATATTAAAGTAGCTATCCAGCCAACAACAGCCAAATTGTACGACATATGTACACTGTTTCTTAACCTACTGACGACCAGGTATATATATAATTTACCTATTTTGAGAATCCAAACTGTTTAGACACAATATAAACCACTTTAACCAGCCAGGTCAAACCCAAAACTGGAGCGTTGAATTATTTTACGCATATTCAATCAGGGGTATTTAAAAAACTATTGAATAAACCGGCACATATACATTATTATATGACCTGGATACATGGCTTGAATTTTGATGAACACTTTTGTAATGCAATTTTGCCGTTATCTGGAGGGTTCATTTATTTAATATTTCCTGTTTGGATACTTCTGCTTTTTTTAGACCACCTGAGCCGAAATTGGGATCACTCTTCGTCGTCGTCCGTCGTTAACTTTTGCTTCAAACGACTTCTCCTCAGAAATCGCTTGGCTATTTTTGACCAAACTTCACATGTATGATACTTAGATGAATGCTTTTTAGATTTGTTAAAATTAGGTCAGCGCAACATCCAAGATGGCCGCCATTACCATATATGGTCGAAACCTTAAAAAATCTTCTGAAGAACCGCTGGACAGATTTCGACAGTTTTTTCTTTTAAAATGATCGCCAATGCCTAGACTATCAAGTTTGTTCAAATGCAGTACCCGGGTTCAAAAATGACCGTGTCCTGGGGATCCAAATTAATATTTTGCATTTGATATAAGCTTATAGTCCTCTACCAAGTTTGTTCAACTGGTGATCCTGGTCACCCCAGGGGTCTCAGTTTGACATAGACTTATATAGCAAAGAATTTTAAAAATCTTCTCTGAAACTGCAAGAGCCAGAGGTTTAGTATTTTGCATTTACTATAAGATTATGGTCCTTTACCAAGTTGTTCAAATGGTGACCCTGGGGTCACGTTCATTTGACCCCGCCCTGGGGGTTACAGTTTTACATACACTTGTATGGGGAAAAACATAAAAAAAATCTTCTTCTCTGAAACTGCAGGAGCCAGAAGTTTAATATTTTGTATTTGCTATAAGCGTATGGTCCTCTACCAAGTTTGTTCAAATGGTGACCCTGGCGTCAAATTTGACCCCATCCCGGGGGTCACAGTTTTACATAGACTTATATATGAACAACATTAAAGTCTTCTTTTCTGGAACTACAAGATCCAGAGGTTTAATATTTTGCATTTACTATACTCTTATGGTCCTTTACCAAATTTGTTCAAACAGTGACCCTCAAGGCACACAGCTCTCATATATTACATGTAGCCCTGGGGTCACATTTGGCCCTGCCCCAGGGTTACACTCTAGCACCTTCATTTTGTATTTGATCTTTACCAAACTTTGTCAGTGTCTTTATGTCAATGTTGTTAACACAACAGAGACCACATTTCTTGAACAATCTTAACCAAACTTGCACAGATTGTATATGACCATAAGATTTCGAAGAAGTTCGATAATGTGATCGATTTAGGGCCAAGATTGGCCCTCTTGTTTTGTTTTTGTTGTTGTTGTTTCCTTCATTTAATGTTAAAGGAGCACATACAGGTTTTTGGAAATAGTGTTGTTTTTTTTACATGGATACACCATTTACCACAATTAATCCTAATATAAGTACACGTCATATCAAGTGGACTTTGGTAAAAGATTTAGTCGTAGAAGTTTTATATAGAGGAATAAATAGTTTGCATCGACAGTCAGTTTCAACTGGGTTCTTTCTAGTTATATTATGTGAAACTGTTTTTACCAGAAATGAGTTTTACTTTAATATGTATCATCTATGTGTTTCATTGTTTTCAGTCAGTACGGACACAGATTCCAATCTGGGGCTTGTGGTGGGGTTACCAGTTGGTTTGTTTGCAATCCTTGTCGCCATGGTGATTGCTATCGGTGTATATCTAAGAAGACTATGGACAAGAACACAAAGAGTGGCATCAGAAATAAACCACACAGAAAAGGAACACTGAATGCATGAACATCTGTTTAATTCACTTGCAATTATATTGCCTACATGCCATAAAAATGTTCAAATAGACTAAAACATGCAGTATATTATTATTGACATATTAGTGAAAATAACAAGTCTATACGACAACAAGAACGTTTCAAATACAAAAGAAACATATTAGTATCAAAACCTTGGTCGATCATAAATAAATAAACAGAATTATATCACAGCAAAATAGCGCAAACCTGTACAAACAGGATATACATGTATCAAAGTAAAATAATGAATGTGCAAACAGGATATACCAAAGTAAAATAACGAATGTATAAACAGTAAAACACGTTCAATAGTTGCGAAATAAAATGCCTTCCAACACAGCTAAACTTTGCCATTGTATATAGAGACTCTATGATGAAATGTGTGCAACACCTTGTGAATAATGTATAGGAGTACCAGGTGTTAATGTATTATTTTTTACAAATGTGCACAAAATTAATATGTTTTATATATATATCAATATACTAACTAGAACAAATCGATGGCACGTTATCCCAAATAACCGTTTTCCCCTCTCCCAGATTCCTAGGGGAGGTGGAAGAACTGGAAAAAACATATAAACAAAGACCTCCATTTTGATACCCATTATGTTATGGTTTCATGGTGTTCTATTTTTGGACTTTCTGACAAAGGCTAATCAAGGGTCTAAGGATTGAAAACCGCAGTAACTTATATCACTCTCAAACACCTTCAGTTCAACACCCACAATAATAGTTTGATGAAGTCCCATGTGTTGACCCTTTGACCACCTGTCATGGTATCCCTGGGGCAAACAAAGAAACATGTGCCATATAGGATACCCTTTGAACCCCTTCATAGCTGTACTAAAGTGTAAATGAAAACCTGTTAGTACATGGGAATAAGAGCATTTTAACAACAAATGTGACTTTATAAGGAGTGTGACGTCAGTCCAGATTCAGGATATGACTGGACTGATGAACTCACATCCCCTATTTTTGTTAAAAGTGATTATGACCAGCAGGCAAAGCAATATTCATATTAAATTATATTTGTATACACCAATCGTGTATGGCCAATCTGATAATGTTGAGCAATGAATATATGTCCACGGATCATAGACTAGGTGGCACCAGATCCCCAGCTGCCTGACTATTGTATAGTGTATGGTCATCCCGGTCATTTGACTCTCAGACAGAGCAATCCTCATAATATATATAGTTTCATAATGAAACCATTAAAGATAATTTTAAAAGTGATATTAAAAGTAAAGAACAAACCTCATCAATGAAAAATTGAAGAAAAAAACCCATCTCCTAATCTTAAGAATGGGTCAAACTTAATAATGTCATATACAAAAAGCATACAATGTACAACTATTAAACAGAACAGAACAGAACAGAATTGTATTCAACTTGTACATAGTACCTCATTGGTCAACATGATTTTACACAAAACATGATTTTAAGTGAACAGTATAATATGATTATTATACAATATTTTGTACAATTTAACAAATAAATGCCTGTTAAATGAAACAATGCATATGTCATAAATCTATCTTCACTGTTTAATTAAAAGTAATAATTATGGGCGATTGTGTTGCAACATCATTTAAATAGTTTTATAGCACGTTTTACATAAATATGACTTAGTGATTTAATTGGTAAGACGGGCAATATTATACAAGCATAAATAGATGATCTTCGATGAGTGTTAGTTACACATGATCAAATATGAACTGATCTAAATGTGTGACGATTTTAAAGTGTAGCGACACTGCCAAACCATCTTTATTCTTGAGGGTTCTGAAAAATGTGAATAAGGGTGGAAGAATTATCAAAATCGGATGATAAACAAGATATGATCATTTGAAGGTTCTGTTAAAAGTATATGGAACCTGCCATTTTGAGAGCTATGACCATATATCGAATATTTATAAATATGAAAACTTACTGATTTATAGGAAAAAGATGACGCCAGTTGTATGAAACATATGTGTACTTAATGGCAATAATTCTTTATATGATCAGTAAAGAATTTTGCGTTTATTTGTAGTGACTTTCTTTGCTTTAAATGATATTTATCAATATTCCATATATGGTAATTTGAAGCTATGATGTCATAGTCAAAATGGCGGCTCCCATATCCATTTTAGAATAACCTTCAAATGGACATATCTTTATATTTATCATCCGATTTTGATAATGCTTTCACCTTTCTCCGAGTTTTTCAGAACTCTCAACAATAGAGCTAGTTTGGCTGTGTCGCTACATGTCGTTTAATAAGATGTGTATTTTGCGATAAGAAACACGTTTTTAAAAAGAAACAAAACATGAATGTATCATTATTTTTTCTATCACATCATTTGTTTGAGTAAGTCACTACAAATATGCAAAAAAGGCGATATTCTGATTTCATATTAAATACAATCTAGAAACTTTGATTGAAATATGTCATTTGATGTTAATGACATAATATATAAAATATTATGTTAATATCAAACATATGGAATGACATACAACCAACATTATTTAATCAATGAAAAGTGCACCTAGCTTTGAAAATGGGTCAAAATTATAACAAGCTGCTCTGACAGATATAAAAAAGAATATTGCTGAAATGTCTGAACAAGATGCCAACGAATGCTATAAGTAAGCTCTCTTGTTCAAATTGCTTAAAGCTTGTAGTTTGACCGAGGGCTATTCCATTAAAACATACCTGGGACCCCAGGAAGGCAATTTAATAAACATCTATGGGTGAACGCTGGCTAATTTTAAATTTGCTTCTTTACTTGAAACTCAATTTTGCATCTATGGGTTCAATTTCAAAAGTGCCTTCCTGTGGCCCCATGTATGTTTTAATGGAAAAGCCCTAATATTAAACATTACAAACGGATTCTTTATTGATCATTAAAGGGATACCTGGTAATCTTGATTTTTTTAATCAGGACGGTGTTCAGTAAGTTCTACATATTAAACTTGAAAATTGGAAAACCATTATTTATAATTATCTGAATAATTAAATTAATTTGTTTTTACATATTACTAATTTTTGATTATATTGCAACAATAATATATTTAAACCAATCATGGTAAAATGGTGGAGACTCCAAATTGTATTACCTTTTATTAAGTATATGTTAAGTCAAAATGACACTGGATTAATAAATTGAGAGATTAATTTTAATGCTTGATATACTTCAAGATTGCTGTGTGTTCCTTTAATGACAGGATTTTAAAACAACTTTTTGTCACAAATAATTATGTTTATGATATCTTGGTGAACCAGCTATCTCCGTATCTTGGCTTTGAGGGTGGGAAAACAGGATCTATCGCTGTGTGTACTATACTCCTGGCCATGTGCGGCAGTAAGAATCTAGAAAATAAATGCATGTCAACTTGGTTATTTTTGTCTGTTTTTTTTTAAGAAAAAGGCTGTCACAAGCTTTGACAACCATATCTTTTGTGACAGAAAGGTAAACACCTTTATCTTATGTGAAAGAAAGGTAAACAATTTAATAGCTTATGTGACAGGACGGTAAACAACTGTTTTATTTATGTTAAAGAAAGTGTGAGCACTGATACATTGTCAATAATTAGAGAATAAAATTAAAGTCTATCCTCAAAGCATGTTACAGAACCATGGGAATTTACCTGATTCTAAGTCTAGGGTTGGTTCCAGGGTTCGCGAGTATCAATCCCCTCTTTCTGGGGAGGCTCAAAATAACCTGAACAATGTGTTGCTGAGCAGTTAAACAATAATTTAACACTATTCTGTCTCCTGGTATAAAAGTACACATATTGTATTTGCCCAATGATATCCTTTTAACATTATAACAATATACTTGCTTTATAAAATGGTGGTACGTAATTTTTAAGTAAAAGGATTTCTTAATATCAATTCCAGTGAGTTGCATAACTAACAAAACACTTCAAAAGAACCATAAGAACCAAAACTTTCTCACTTAACAGCTCCTAGTGGGATTCGAACCCATAGCGGTGCGAGGCGAGAAAGTTTTAAACACAGCATCTTTACTATCCCAGCCATGGAGGCAAAGAAATACACTTTCATCACTTTTTGTCAAACCTTTATACCTTTCCATGACCCAGAAATGAAGATTTTCTCTAGCAATGACTTTACTACTATGGTATCACTTACTCTGCACAAGCTGGTGCCCCATTTATTTCTACCAACCAGACCTTCTGGTTTTCATCGAGCAGGAAATCGAACCCAAACAACTGGAAACAAACATAACCCAAACCATTTGTGTTGATTTTCTGAAATTAAAAGTAAAATAATAACATATCTATAACATGTGTTGACTACTAAAGAAGGTTATGAATTCATCATCATACAAAATGTCAAAATGGCCGTATATGTATATTGCAGGTTAAATCAGAGATCTAAGAAGTACAAATTGGGCATTAACTCAAATCTCACATAATCTTGTTTGAAACAAGGTAAAACTGCAAAATATCGTTCTCTCATTTTATATTTAAGACAGACAGAATCTAATAATATCCCCGCACACAGAGTTTTATTCTCTTTAATTTGGTGTATTATGTCTCTGGTTGAATGTAGTTAATAATCATAGACTTGATACCGGTATAGAAAACTGTGTGCATTTAAAATCAATTCTGTTTTATTATGCTTTGAAAAATGTCTATTTATTCCGAACAGTTTGCTTGCTATATTACTTCCACTTCCTATGTTGACATTTTGTATATATTTGTAAATCTAGTATATACTGGTTATACTGCATGTAAATCTAGTATATACTGGTTATACTGCATGTAAATCTAGTATATACTGATTATACTGCATGTAAATCTAGTATATACTGGTTATACTGCATGTAAATCTAGTATATACTGGTTATACTGCATGTATAATTCTTATTAGAAGGGTGTTCCATGGAACATTTGTGTCGCCTGCCATGTGCTTATTTCACTATGGACAATCTAACTATAAAGTTTGAAGACAAGGGGTGCAATCCTTCATGAATTATGGAGCAGAGTTTGTTTAACTGTTTAAGTTTGTATAAATAGGGGCCTAACCTTGCATTGCATAACTGATAAGGAAGAACTGTATATCCATAGGTCAATATTTTGCCAAGTTATGAGCCAGGTTAGGTTGCAGGTTAAAGTTTTACAAAAAAGGGTATAACTCTGCCAAAACTCTGGACATGTGAAAAAAAATGCTTATGATAAGATGAAAATTTGTGTGAAGTTTCATGAACACAATTCCAGTACTTTTTGAGTTATGGCCAGTTATGAGCTTGGTTAGGTTACAGGTTAAAGTTTAATTTTTAATGAAAAGGTCATAACTCTGCCAAAATGAAAATGAGAGTTACTGGACATGTGTAACGACATTCCTTGAGATGTGTGTGAAGTTTTATGAACATGTCAAATACTTTTTAAGTTATGGCCAAGGTTAGGTTGTAGGTTAAAGTGTGAATAATGACAAAGACAACAACAGATGCCGGACAAAGTGATCTCTAAGTGTCTTTCATGCTATGCAGGCGACACAATAAAGCACTGCTACTCGTTTTGCACTCAAGTTCTACCAAATGTATTTTATACTAGTGTACGTATATTCTAACGTCAATAAATGTTAGAAACAAACTTTTCATCTACTGTCATCCTCTCTGAGGTAGCCTTTCCCAAAGTAGCCTGACATGGACAACAAATTAACATATTAAGGAATGCCTTATCTAGTGCTTGACAACAGGCCATAGATGATACAAATAAAATAGTGTTAACCATCACAGCAGATCACAGCTGATGATGACAGACCAAAGTTACCAAACTAACATGATTTCTTAGCACCAAATGATCGCAGCAGAGATTTGCAAAAGATACTATCTTGTTTATAAATCTAAAGAATACAAGTAACTCCTTATAAATCTAAAGAATACAAGTACCTCTTGTTTATAAATAAATCTAAAGAATACAAGTACCTCTTGTTTATAAATCTAAAGAATACAAGTAACTCCTTATAAATCTAAAGAATACAAGTACCTCTTGTTTATAAATAAATCTAAAGAATACAAGTACCTCTTGTTTATAAATCTAAAGAATACAAGTACCTCTTTCACCAGGAAGAAGCACTTCTTGATGATATCTTTTATTTGAGGCATAATGGAGTCATCCATTGTCACGCCAACTGTTTTCATCAAGTATCTGGAATTGTTTTATGAAAATATTAAATAAAACCTCGCTCAAACCTTTTATTTACAGAATCTCACAGAGAAAAATCGACACTTTCTCACTTACCAGTCGAGCTCCCAGCTGGATTCGAACCCAAAAGCGGTAAGAGGCGAGTGAGAAGGTTTCAAATGCAGCGTCTTTACTATCCCCACCACAGAGGTCCTCAGGGTGTGGGATAAAGTGGTTTCAAATCGTCGAGTTTCAAGTTTTTATCTATTTTTTGTTACTACATGCATTTTCATGAAAAATAGCGCAAATAGAGAATTTTCTATTATTTTATTCCGTTTTTTTGAGAGTGAATTTTATATACTAGTAGTTTATCTGTAAAATGTGAATGAGATTGACTCAAAACAAAACATTTCAGAGATGGGAGTGGATTATATGCAGCTATGAAACATTCACTAACAAACAAAACAACATGATCTGTGTGTTAAACTACATAAAAAAAAATTAAGCTGACACGGGTACTCTACAGTATTGCCATTTGCAAATGTATAAGCAATGTACAAATCATAATTATGTCCTTTATATTTGAAACTGTTCTCACCTGTTGAATTCATCAAAGAACATCTCATTGCCATGTTCATATTTGCCAAAGTTTGAGGACAACTCTTGCTGCAGACAATGGTTTGTGAGATGGCTTGTAACATCAGTGAGATCATCCCGACGGTATGGCTCCGACGCCGTTCGTAACACTCCCTCACGGAATAGATGTACACTGTAGTTCACATCTAGCAGAACCCAGCATCTGTACAGTAATATGAAAATGTTTGAATCACATGTAGCACGGGTATACACTGGTACCCGGCATCTGTATACTAATAACTGAGAATGTTTACATCCCATGTAGCAAAGGTATGCACTGGTACCCAGCATCCAGTACTGGCATCTGTATAGTAATAAATGAGAATGTTTACATCCAATGTAGCACAGTTATGCACTGGTACCCAGCATCCAGTACCCGGCATCTGTATACTAATAACTGAGAATGTTTACATCCCATGTAGCAAAGGTATGCACTGGTACCCAGCATCCAGTACCCGGCATCTGTATATAGTAATAACTGAGAATGTTTACATACCATGTAGCACAGGTATGTATTGGTACCCAGTATCCAGCATCTGTATAGTGGTAACTGAATCAGAAATATTACATCACATGTAGCACAGGTAAGCATTGGTACCCAGAATCCAGCAGCCAGTACCCTGCATCTGTATAGTCATACCTGAATCAAAATGTTTACATCACATGTAGCACATGTATGCACCGGTACCCAGCATCTGTATAGTAATAACTGAGAATGTTTACATCAAATGTAGCACAGGTTTGCACTGGTACCCAGCATCCAGAACTCAGCATCTGTATAGTGGTTAACTGAATCTAGCTACTGAATCAGAATGTTTACACATGTAGCATAGGTATGTATCGGTAACCAGCGCAATTCATTCCTTTATCAATAGCAAAAATAATAAATGAGACGGACAAAAACTAAACCATTATATAAACAGATAGTAGTTAACTAGACGGACAGCTGAAAGACATTTACTCAATTATTGAATATTAGATATATAAGTGTTTATTTTAAGACGCAATTCGTTTTTTACGGTCGCAAATTTCAGACGTTAATCAATGGAATATCGGGTTACATTCTAGTTGCATTAGAATTTATAATATTTGAACATTCTCCAAACATATAAATACTTCTCACTGACCTGATATCAAACTTGCGACTACCTTCTAAGAGGAACGGATTGTCAATGTATCTCTGTACGACAAACGCCTTTTCCTGTGCATCTACGTACTCCAGAAGCTCATTTACATCAGCAGATATCTTGATACCATCTCCTGTAACCAATTAGAAATGAAATAAGATACATATACCTGATCATTTGCTACTCCTGTTGCTGAATTTTGTACTAGAAGACATACATGGTCTGAACCCACCTATACCTTTTCCAAAAATATAGGACTCTGGCTACAGCTTAACTCTGTAGCAAACATGTATTGAACAGTAAATGGGTTTCCCAATCATGCATAAAAATAAATTTTAAGCAAAGTTTGAACTGGTTAAAACATTCCTTTCACTGGCAATAGCTAACTTTTAATATACTGCATAATAATTACTGCATAAGAAAATACTGCAGGGACAGAAAAGAAGTGCTGACTACAAAACATCAAAGAATCTTTCATGGGTATCCAGTGAAGAATTCTAACACCACGTACAACTGTTTTTATCTGAAAGGAGGGTTGGAATTTCTGTCTGAACCTGGTAACCATGATTTATTCTTTCACTGACATTTTGTGCATTGATGTCTCCAACTATCAATGTTTTGTATATTTATTTGGTGCCTCCATGGCCAGGATAGTAAAGAAGCTGCATCTAAAACTTTCTTGCCTCTCACAACTGTGGGTTCGATTCCCATTGGGAGCTTGACTTGTCAAGTGAGAAAGTGTCTATTCTTACGGATGGCAGGTATACAGCTATGGTTCTACCCACAACAAATGGAGTGATCTACCTCTACCAAAAAAAAATCAACCATCATATATGGCCTAACCTGTGCTAAAAATTATGTAAAACACAAATCAAATTAAAAAATACACAATACCATCATACAACTGCTGATATGTGGCCTAATATGTGGCCTAACATGTGCTAAAAATTATGAAAAACCCCATTCAAAATAAAAAATACACAATACCATCATACAACTGCTGACATGTGGCCTTTTATATTTATCAGATTTTCCATCACTCATGTAACATGTGGATATACTTATCCAGAATACTTGTACAAGAAATTATTTATCTATCCCCATACCTTTTGCTCCAGAGGAAGATTTAGCAATCCAGACCACCTCCTTGCCTTCCTCCTCCACTAGCCCAGCATGTGTTTCCAGCAAAGGTTCACGATCATCTTGTTTGTCTGTACGCAAAATCACTGTAGAGTTACGGATACTCTTCTGTTCGATGTTCTTTGGGAATATACGGAATGAAACCGGCAGCCATTTCGGGTAGCTATACTTCACTATGTTGCAATACTCTTTAAATACTCTGTAAGATTAATATTTTGAACAACTGGCTTTAAAAGTACAGGTAATAATTTTGAGAACAAAACTATTTTTTCTCTCACATTATTGCTTAATAGACCGTTATATCAAGTACCGGTAATCATTTAATCTTGTTCCCCTCCGACCCCGTTTATTTGGCCTTCTCGTAGCATGTTTTTAGATTACTTTAAAAAATAAGAAAATAAAAATGTGCGATGATTTTTCATTTATAAGAAACTGTATGACAACTGTGCCCACACTTCCCACCACCCCTCCTCCCCTCTAAAAAGATATTGTAATGAAGAAAAATGTTGAACTTGTTAATTGTATAGCAACATGAACACTACCTGACTAATGCAGTTTTTCTGCACAATGTATCAGATCCCCGATAGTAGTTAACAAGTTGTAACCGAGCTGGATCGTGACCTGAAAGAAAACAATTCATTAAGATTGTGTTGAACATATTTGAAATATTTAACACAAAATCATTCGCAATAAAGGGATTGAAGTCAATTTGTAATTAGTAATACACGTGTTACTAAGTGCCAATTGTCTTACTTTTACCAATAGTTTGCAGGGACCCAGTCACCAATAGTTTGCAGGGACCCAGTCTAAGCAACTGATATATTTTCATAAATTAATGCAATAAGGAAGTATTCGCCTTGATTATCTAACATATATATATATAGTCGCACCAACAGCTGTCATAAATTGCCAACTTTATAGCATGCATTGGTGGAGGATGACACCAGGTGCCCCATTGCTATTTGGACAGTTTTTGTGTATGGGAGGGCACCTAGGTAGAACCACCATCATTCCGCAAGCTAACATATATATTGAAATAATAAAACTACCTTTATAGTCATCCAATTTAACAATCAATTGTGCATACAATTCAATAATTGCACTAAATTGTACTTTTATTACTACTAGACCGGTGTTCCACGGAACAAGTGTGTTGCCTGTCAACGCTTTGTCAGTATAACAAGGTTTTTTGGAGCCAGATAAATGACCTTGACAAACTGCATGGCCTGACTAAGTTTTCGTGAAGAAAAAAAATGAGTACCGGTATTTAACCCATATAATGACCTTCAGTGTGACCTTGACCTTTATATTTTAGTATGGCCTTGTCGATGTTGTCATGAAAGGTATATATTATATGAGTATTTAACGAATATAATGACCTTCAGTGTGACTTTGACCTTTATACTTTAGTATGGTCATGTTGATGCTGTCATGATGAGTGTTGAAATGCTGATGAAGAAATATCAAGAAATGAGAAAGTTACAGCCAACATTAAGTTTTTGTGAATAAAAAAATGAGTATTTAACCCATATAATGACCTTCAACGTGACCTTGAAGTTGACCTTTATATTTTAGTATGTCATGTGGATGTTGTCAATGTGAGCATACATGTATATTGAAAGTTTGATGAAGAAATATCAAGAAATGAGAAAGTTATTGCCAACGTTAAGTTTTCGTGAAGAAAAAAAAAAGTATTTAACTCATATAATGACCTTCAGTATGAACTTGACCTTTATATTTTAGTATGGTCATGTCGATGTTGTCATGATGAGTATATATTGAAAGTTAGATGAAGAAATATGCCAGATGCCGATAGCTAGACACTTCCTGTAACTGACATATATGTTAAATATGCGTTAAAAACAATTGAACACAAACAACAACATATATGTTTTAATTGAATGACTTACCAAGACGAGCAAATGGAAGCTTATTCCTTTCTCCAAACATAAGAACAAAAGATCCGGAGTTTGGAGAAAGCCTTTTCCAGTCCTCTCTCTCCTCTAGCAGGTATTTCGACACTGCCTTATAAACAGAACTTCCACCATCTCGTGAAACAAATCCATACTGATCCATTGTTTATAAGTCACCCATGTCTTATTTAATAACTAGGAATAGTATAGGTACAGGATAGAATTGACGAGCATTTGTTTACATGTACACCGATGAAGGCAACGCCGTTATTTCGTCAAATTTTACATCAATTTCAATATATTTAAACACAATTAAACGGTAATATGGCACTAATAATATTTTTTATGATTCAACTACAGAATAAACCTTAAAATGTGCTGAAAAAGGGAACAATATCATATTTTTTTAATTTTTTGCATTAGCTTACATTACCCTAACACCGCTTAAGTTCTTTAAATTGGAGGTATAGGATAAACTTCCGGTTTTCATGTTTCAAACGTCTTTCAGAATAATAAAGACGTATTATACGAAATTCAATAAAGAAAGATGTCTAAGAAGTTCGATTTAACAAAAGAAGATTTATATGGAATTCTTGGAGTACAAGAAGATGCCACAGAGAAGGAGGTATTTGAAACATGTATTGTGTCATGATATTTCGCGAATGGTTTTGTGTGTGTTTTTGGTCACAGACAACCATTGATTTTCCATTAGGCCACCATTATAGCCTCTAGGGCTATCCTGACCTCCCAATATCTCGTTACTCCCCTTGCCTGAAACTTACATCCAATTGTCATTTAATGAGGAACTTTTTTTCATAGCTAATCTTATGAAAAGTTAGTTGTTTCGGTCTCTGAAGTGACACACCCAGAAGTTCCAGGGTTTCCCCCAGACCTATATCGGATGTCGCATTCGACATGCTTTAATGCCTGGCGGGGAATATCCGACATCCTTTGATCTCCGCGACATCCCTTAAATCCCAAAGCAATATTATGTCACTTGAAACAATTGCAGTCCTGCGCGTGCCTGAATCTGATTGACAGGTTTATTGTCACTCCCACTAAATAAGCTATCAGCCAATCATATTCGCGATAGCAGACTGCTGATTACCACCTGTAACGTGACCTGTGTATACACTTGTTAGTGTTGAGTGGCATGTTTAATAACTAGGACACGGTGCTTTATTGATGAGGGACATGTGTTGAGTTGAGTAGAACAATTGCCGAAAATGAATGTTTATGATCGAGAAACAAACATGATTGTTTCATTCTGCAAGAATTTGTATGTAAGGGCTGTTCCATTAAAACATACAAGGGGGTAGCGGACGGCAATTTATAGAAAATACTTGTCCCAAGAAACGCATATCGCATCTACAGGTGGGTGGGTAATTCTCACACAAAAACAATTGAGTTGTGGGGAATGAGGGGTATCTGAAATAAATCAATCAAGATGGGGTCTCAAACATTTTTAATCAAGATGGGGTGCTTGTCAAGTTAACAAAACACATTTTTTTCTCGAATACTCATTGACAAGCAAGCAGACTTCTAAAAATAGAATGAATTCAAAAATGACAACTCCTACAAAGTTTCGTACTTCGTCCTCAATTAGATTCGTACTATTGTACATCGTACTCAATTTGATTTATACTATCGGTTATTTTTCAGAGTGGAAGTTATTACCCAGCCATCCGTGCAGCTGTCGTTGCACGGCCGTTTTTGAAAAATCACGCCCAATATTTGGTGGAGTGGGTGGGGTATTTTTTTTTTTAAACTCTTACTTTCTCAATATTGTTATGTTTTTTTAAAAAGTACGAAAATATAACAACAAACTTTAAAGTGACACTGTCTGTGAGTATTAAAGCAGATTATTGAGCATAACCAAATAACAGCGAAATGAACAGTGAAAACATGAGGATAGACCCAAATAATTCTGACATTTATGACCAGCTGTTTGTGGCAAGCACAAAGTGTTTGAAAAATAATCAAATAGTGAATTTGACTATTTATTTAGAAGTTTTGTTGTGAATCAGTTCTGTTTTTGTTGTATTTACGTAACACTAAATGTCAATTAAAATGGCTCTCCGTTTATATACACCACCCCTAATATAAAAAAAAATCGAACCTTTTGGGAGTGGGGTACACCCCCTCCCAAACCCTCCCCCACGCGCTCCATGTACTTTCACAAAATAACATGCCTTCCCCAATTCCTGGTGGGAACCCTGAGTTCTGCAGTTGTTTTCCTGCCAAATGTCAAAGTTTACCTACTTTCATTTTACAGTCATAATTCTAAATTACAATTATTTTAATCATTTTATTTTATCCAATCCACGACTTCATTTTGGTAAACATTAGTCTCGGATTCCCTTGACTTTTCTTTTGACCAATCACAGCCTGTTTTATTTAGTAGACACGGAACTTTTTACAAAAAAAGGAACGAGTCTGACACAGTCATATATAGCTCTTTTGGTTTTATATTCTGTACCGACCATAGAGATGTGACTCCTTTCATTCAGAAAATCGCTCGAGTATGACTCATGACTCCAATGTCTTAAATCGCAGATATTCAGTGGTCGAAATAAGCAGTAAAAATCTAGAACTTTTATATAGTCAGGCTTATGAAAATTGTAATGGTCCAAAATTCTGGCTAGTGAACAAAAATCCTAATTTCTTTGACTGGATATTAGATAAATGAAGAATTTAAGCCTAAAGACATTTTGTAAGTTTTGTTTATCTCTATGCCACGAACAAAAACATTACAATGGGGGACCCTATGGAAAATTAATTCAGGGCTCGTAATTAGCACTAGTCCTGTAGCCCGAGGCTAGCAAAAATGCTGCTGGGCTATCAGAGTCTGTGTCTGGGTAGTCCCGATGGGCTAGTAACAAAAATTATTCAAATAAGAAATAAATTATAAATCGATAGATTACATGTATGTAGTGACAGCACTGTCTAACCTAACAGGTCTTTTAAAAACCTGATATTTCCAAAGTTTCAATAAAACTCGTACAAAGAAACCGAAACTTGGATTAAAATAGTATTTTTTGTTGAATATTATATTGGGCTAGTAAATTTTGAGCAGGTCTAGTGATTTTACCGGTCTAGTAAACTAAACATGTTAATATCTAGTCCTGTAATTGTGGTGTGATATGTCTGTATAAAAGGTTGTGTTTTTTTTTAATTGTTTTAGCTCACCTGAGCACAAAGTTCTCAAGTGTGAGCTATTGTGACCACTCTTCGTCCGTCCGTCGTCTGTCGTCAACTTTTAGCTTGTTTGTAACACGATAGAGGCCACATTACTTGAGCAATCTTAACCAAACTTGCACAGATTGTATATGACCATATCATCTCGGACGAGTTTGATAATGGGCCAGATCGGACCTGGTAACACCAGAGTTATGGCCCCTGAATTAGTAAAAATGCAGTTTCATCTTGTTACATGATAGAGCAATCTTAACCAAACTTGCGCATATTGTATATGACCGTAAGATCTCCGATGAGATTGATAATGGGCAAGATCGGACCAGTAACACCAGAGTTATGGCCCCTGAATTAGCAAAAATGCAGTTTTACATGTTAACACAATACATGCCACATTTCTTGAGCAATCTTAACCAAACTTGCAGTTTTTTGATGTTTTCAAATTTTTTTTTTTTTTTTTTTAGATTTTTATTATTTTTTAATACATGTTTTTTTTAAAATAATTTTTGAAATTTGACGAAAATTAGCAGGAAACATTGGTATGATGTCTAGTTGTGCATATTGCGTTTTCATCGTTGATTTTTGACGGAGTTACGACCCCTGGACATTTTTAGTTTTATTTTAAATTTCTTGTCGGCGCTACTCCTCCTAAACACCTTGTTGGATTTCTGCGAAACTTGGCAGGAAGCATCGGTAAGATGTCTAGTTGTGCATATTGGTTTTTTGTCCGGTTCGTTGATTTTTGACATTTTTATTTTTACTTTAAATTTCTTGTCAGCGCTACTCCTCCTAAACACCTTGTTGGAATGCGGCGAAACTTGGCAGGAAGCATTGGTAAGATGCCTAGTTGTGCAAATTGCTATATATCAATGAAATCTTGGACAAGTTCGAAAACCAGCTAGATCTTGTTAGTAACGACAGAGTTGGCCCTTGATTTATTTAAAAATGCTATATTGTATATTCCTTTGTTAATCTGTAGCTACTTCATTTTTTATCTGATCTTTACGAAATGTTTTTAGAATGTTGATATCAATAAAAGCTTAAACAAGTTGCCTGATTCATATCCATCCATATACTCTCCCCCACACCCACCAACCCATTTTTATGAAATCTCCTTCATAGAAGAAAGTGGGGCAAATTAAAAAATACCCATGACAGACTAGACACAACAGACTTATTGCCCATGATTACCATCCTGGCCCTCTTGTTTAATGATAACAGAGGGTTGTTTTCTGTTAGTGTAACAGAGCTTTTGTAAATAAAAATTGTTTTACCTGGTTTTATTTCAGATTCTTAAATCATACAGAAAACAAGCTTTGAAATGCCATCCAGACAAAAATCCAGACAACCCATCTGCAGGTAAGGTTTGAATTTGTTTTAAAATGCAAACAGTTTCACATTATTTTCAGATAAACATTGTTTGCATTTATTTTTTGCACGTGCATGTGAAAACTGCAGTCTTTATCCAGTTGTTTAGCCTATAAATCAGACTACAGGGTCAGTATTCAATTAACAGCTCATCAATACATGTCCTACATGAAGTTATTTAGGATTGCTCCCAGAGAATGAAAGATAGAACAGATACATGTACTGAAAACTTCTGATGAGTAGATCTCTGTAAATTACTTGTACTGACTGGATTAACCCTTAACACGCTAAGCACGACTATAATAGCCTTTGCATCCATTGTAAACCCAGATAGATCAGCCTGCGAGTAACTCGCAGACTGATCAGGGTTTACAATGTCTGGCTGCTGATTAGTCATTTCCCCCAAAACACCCCTTTGTCACATAAATGGAATGGTCTTTATGGTCTTAATTCAAAGAAAGAACAGTCCATTATATATATGTATCGGGTTAAGGGTTAAAGGAACACACGAAAATTTTGAATTTAAACTCGAGGTGTCTCGTTAGTTTTTCTACATAAATTGCTTTGTTCAATCATTAATATTAATTTTAAGAACTGAATAAAGCAAATTATTTTTGCATATTATAACTGCTGATTACATTTCACCAATAATGTATTCAAACCTATGGTAGAACAACGAAGAAAATTTGAAAACTCAAAATTGTATTTAAATATATTCAAGCAGATTTAATGTCAAAACGATACTAGATTAATAAATTTGGAAGTTAATTTTAATGCTTGATAAAGACTTCAAGATTGCCATGTGTCCCTTTAATGATTAATCACTGTAGCCGCTGCCCACACTCACACTTTAAAAGCAGACAACTACAATAACTGATTTGAAACATTTAAAGATTTGTTAAGCATGTATGACTTTTATTTGTATTACAGCTGAGCAGTTTCACAAGCTAACTCAAGCACTTGAAGTGTTAACAGATGCTGCTGCAAAGGTACTGTAACAATCATATCGATTGCAACATGGTGTCTATACAAAACATTAAAGCTGACCTTGAACTTAAGTGACCATCTTCACTTCATATACATGAAGATATAACTTAATTTTGTAACACGACGGTTTCACAGTATATAATAGAATTCAACACAATAGGAGGAAATCAATTTGATTACCGGTATGAAAATAAGCAATTTTTTCTAGTGTAAAAATGTAAAAATAAATTGACATCCAAGGTAGAGAATTTATGTTGGTATGCCCTATGTTAGTACTGATTTGTAGGACAATGTGAAGTTCCTTAGGTCACTTTCTTCATTGAACAAAATGACAGGACCGATCACTATCTTAAAGTAGAAATTATTGTAAATTGTGCAACTTTCATGGATTTACCAGCACAGTTCCCTCCATCTTGATGTTGTCATATTCTATGCACTCATGGTATTTTGGGGAGTATGTTCCTGACCCTTGTTCACGACTCTAGTGTTCGATAACCCAGTGATACATTTTTTTTACCCGACTGGGTTTAGACATGATACAGAGTCAAATTCTGGACTAGGACTTATTATTGACATATGTGAAAATGACATAAGCATGTTTACCTGGCACATTGTTTTCCTTAGATTTTCATTAATAATTCCTTTTGAATAGTATTCTTGCATTCTGGCTTTGGTACTGAATAATACTTTGAAAGAAATATAATTGCATTACCTTATTACCTATATAGGCTGCCTATGACAAGATACTGAAAGCCAAGAAAGCTGCGACACTCAGACACAATCAATATGATTCTAAAAGAAAAAAGTTCAAAGAAGGTGAGCTTTCACATTTTCATTCCATTAAATTTCTTTAAAATTGAAAAGTATGGTGGAAATGAAAATTGTATCCTTAAAATGATGGATAATGGGAAACTCACTATTCATATTATTATTATTCATTTAAACTGTTTATGACAAACTGTTTTATTGTATTGTTTATGCTTCTTTCTGCATCATGTATTAATGTTTTGAGTGAGTGTTGCTGTTCTTAAAGGATAAAATCCCTCGTTTTGGTTTATAAAGCAACGCAAACCATGATTGGGGAGTGCATCCATTAAATACTCTCCTCCACCGACCATGCATTTGTATCCCACCCAGTTAAAAATATTGTTGTTTGACCTTACCTCCCTTGCACAGACACAAATTGAAAATTGAGTCTGAATGTTAGCTTACCTATGCTTCTTAAAACAGCACTATAATCGTGCAATAATTGTTTGTTTGCTTGTTTAAGATCTTGAAGCACGAGAAAGGGCAGTAGGTCTGGAAAAAGAAGATTCGGCTGCCGCAGAGCGTAACCTACAGGCTGAGGTGGGCACCATACATGAAATTAAATCAGAAAATATAGCAAGAAATGTTTTTATATTTTAATTCATGATTGAATGGTGTTTAACATCATTTTCCGGCACATTTTAAGCGATCAGTTTTTAGTGGTGGATGTGAACTACCCACATATTCCTGGGAAGAACCAGTACTGTATACCTCCTGCCATCCGTAAGAATCAACACTTTTTCACTTACAAGTCGACCTCCTGGTGACT
Source organism: Cyrtodaria siliqua (assembly GCA_037043455.1). Lineage (NCBI taxonomy): Eukaryota > Metazoa > Mollusca > Bivalvia > Adapedonta > Hiatellidae > Cyrtodaria > Cyrtodaria siliqua. The sequence goes on along the minus strand of JAWPHD010004156.1, from coordinate 72,547 downwards.
GGGATTCGAAGCCGCAGCGGTGAGAGGCGAGAAGGATTTAAACGCAACGTTGTTATCCTCCTAGCTAATCCATGATGCAAGACTATTAATCCATGATTAAAGACTATTAATCCATAATTAACTCTATTAATCCATATTAAATAATATTAATCCATGAGTAATCCATGATGAAAGACTATTAATCCATAATTAATAACTATTAATCCATAATGAAATACTATTAATCCATAATGAATGACTATTAATCCATGATGACTATTAATCCATGATTAAAGACTATTCATAATTAAACACTATTAATCCATAATTAAATACTATTAGTCCAAAGACTATTAATCCATGTTGAAAGATTATTAATCCATGATTAAAGACTATACATCCATAATTAAAGACTATTAATACATGATGAAATACTATTAATTCATAATTAAACACATTTAATCCATAATTGAATACTGTTAATCCAAAGACTATTGATCCATGTTGAAAGATTATTAATCCATGATTAAAGACTATAAATCCATAATTAAAGACTATTAATCCATGATGAAAGTCTATAAATCCATGATTAAAGACTATTAATCTATGATGAAAGACTATTAATCCATAATTATAAACTATTAATCCATAATGAACGACTATTAATCCATGATGAAAGACTATTAAACCATAATGAATGACTATTAATCCATGATGAAAGACTATTAATCCATAATTAAAGATAATTAATCAATGATGAAAGACTATTACTTCATAATTAAAGACTATTAATCCATAATGAATGACTATTAATCCATAATTAAAGATTATTAAACCATGATGAAAGTCTATTAATCCATGATGAAAGACTATTAATCCATAATGAACGACTATTAATCCATGATTAAAGACTATTAATCCATGATTAAAGACTATTAATTCATAATTAAACACTATTAATCAATAATTAAATACTATTAATCCAAAGATTATTAATCCATGATTAAAGACTATTAATCCATGATTAAAGACTATTAATCAATGATTTTCCAGATACAAAGGTTGAGAAAAGAAGGCTCCCGGATACTAAAAGAGGCACAGGAACAACTCAGGAAAGATTTGGAAGAGAAAATAGATAAGAAAGATGAAGAGAAGGCTGACAGTGAAAATGAATCTACAACGGCTAGAATAAAGGTACAGTGTTACACCACTACATACCAGGGTCTTGAATAAGTAGTACAAAAAATATTTAAATGTATCTGCAATTTGTTTCCAAGCATTTTTAGATAACCCGAGCCGAAGGCTCAAGGTGATCTATTGGGATCACTCTTTGTCCGTCGTCCGTCCATCGTCGTCGTCATTAACTTTTGTTTCAAACGACTTCTCCTCAGAAACTGCTTGGCCAATTTTTACCAAACTTCACATGTATGATCCTTAGATGAATGCTTTTTAAATTTATTAAAATTAGGTCAGCACGACATCCAAGATGGCCGCCATTACCATATATAGTCAAAGCCTTAAAAAATATTCTTCTCAAGATTTCGACAGTTTTTCTTTTAAAATGATTGCCAACGCCTAGACTATCAAGTTTGTTCAAATGAAGTCCCCGGGGTCAAAAATGACCGTGCCCTGGGGATCCAATGTTTGTATATTGAGATTTTGCATGTTTTTCATAGACTTATAAAGGGAAAAACCTTAAAAAATCTTCTTCTCTGAAACCACAAGGCACAGAGCTTTCGTGTATTGCATGTAGTATCAGCTAATTTTCCACTACTAAGTTTGTTCAAATGGTGACCTTAGGGTCTAATTTGGCCCCGCCCCGGGGTCACAGTTTTACGACTTATATAGGAAAAATATTAAAAATTCTTCTTCTCTGAAACTGCAAGAGCCAGATGTTTAGTATTTTGCAGTTCCTATAAGCTTATGGTCCTCTACCAAGTTTGTTCAATTGGTGACCCTGATGTCAAATTTGTTTTACAAAGACTTGTATAGGGGGGAAAAAAATCTTCTTCTCTGAAACTACAAGAGCCAGAGGTTTAATATTTTGCATTTACTGTAAGATTATGGTCCTTGACCAAGATTGTTCAAATGATGACCCTGGGGTCACATTTGGCCCCGCCCTGGGGTCACAGTTTAACAAATGCTGGTATAGGGAAAAACTGGAAAAAAATCTTCTTCTCTGGAACTGCAAGAGCCAGAGGTTTAATATTTTGCATTTGCTATAAGCTTATGGCGCGATGACGCCATCCTTCAAAGATGGCCGCCTCCATTTATGTACTTTGCAAATTTTCAATAGGTCACATCTCCTTTATTTTTCATGACATTTTGATAATTCTTTCAGCTTTTTTCAAGGTTTTTCAGAGCCCTTATTAATATATCGTGTTTGAAAATAGTGCATCAACCCCTTTAAAAAAAAAAAAGACTTGTAATTGTGAATTTTCAGGCAAAATGGAAGATTACAAAGGGTGAAAAGCGAGATGAAGGGTATACAAAAGATGAACTTACAGACATCTTCTCTAAGGTAGGTAAACTATCAAATTTATGTTTCGGCATCTTTCATGTGAACTTTTTTTTTAAAGAAAACTTGTGGTTATGCACTGTGTCTTTAGAAAAACAATAATACATGAATAGTACCTGATGTAAAGCCTCAAACTGGCCAACAAAACTTTTACTAGTGCCACCACATTATTTCCGTCATTTGTGTTTTATATATACACAATGCAAGTGTGTGTTTTTCATAAACTAATAACTTTAGGTTTATTAATATTTTATGTAGGTGTGTTAAGTGTGTTGTGATGTGTACATTTGACTCAGAAACAAGTAAATCACTTAACTAAAGGTCAACCGGACCGGCGGTTTAAATGTTTTGTATTTCAAACTGGAATATCAAAGTGGGAAGGGATCTTTAAAAACTGTTGAACCTTATCAATAAGGTTGAACTTTCTGACTTGGTTTCAGGGCTATTCCATTAAAACATACATGGGACCCCAGGAAGGCACGTTTGAAATGTAACACCCACCAATAGATGCAAAATTAGTGTTGTTCCGATTAATCGATTTGGTCGATCATCGATCAGTTATGCCTTTGATCTGATAAATCGTTTACAATTTTTCATGATCAACTTCACTCTGTTGTTGAAAATTATGGGTTATTTCATTCTCTTGTACTAAAATATACAAGAAAATAAAATGAGTTATAATTTTGCAACAAGTAATCACATATTTATAGTGGGTGTCACATCTTATTTTTTAAAACCTATGTTGGTCAGTTTCATTCAGTTCCTTTAATACCATAAAAAATGTGATTCTTTTCTTCATTGTAGTCTGAAAAAGGCTTACATTTGTCTTTTATGGCAGCCATGTTTAATCGATTAATGATCAATCATCGGTCGGTTAAATATTGTGATGATCGATCATGAATTTTCAGCCGATTCCCTACACTATGCAAAATTTAGTTTAAAGAACCAAATTTCAAAAAATAGGGTTCAGCCATAGATGTTCATTGAATTGCTTTTCTGGGGTCCCTGATATGTTTTTATTGAATAGCCCTGAGTGAAAATTTACAAGTATACTTTTTTTGAAGAAATATTACAACACGATGCAGCCATTGGTTGTGGTAGGTTTCACATGTTTACAGTCTGTTTGACTCTGTGACATCTACATTTTTCTCATATTTGTGTTTTAATTCCAGTATGGCCATGTTCTCAACATCGTGCTGTCGATAAAGAAATCGGGAACAGCCATTGTAGAGTTTGAATCACCCTATAGTGCTGTAAGTATCAAAGTGTAATAGTTGATGCAGAGCAGAATACTTGAAATTGTTCAGAACGTTTTTATTGTGTTGCCTGCAGTAGCATGGCAGGTACTTAGGGATCGCATGTCGTCGTCAGTTGTCCTTCACACTTTACTCTGCAACCTTACTTTGGCTATAATTATCTGTTCATGAAACTTCACACACATCTTCATTTTACTCCAAAGAATGTTGTTACACATGTTCAATAACTCTGACTTTCATATCGGTCATGAAACTTTATAGTTCCTTATCAATTATTCAATGAGATTGATAATTGACATGTCCAGTAACTCTAAATTCATTTCGTCAAAGTTCCTTGGGGTATCATCATATGATGAAGGTGTGTGTGAAGTTTCATGAACATATGTCAAATACTTTTCAAGTTATGGCCAAGGTTAGATTGCAGGTTAAAGTGTGATGGATGGACCGGTGACAAATGACACAGTTATCCATATTAAAGTGTATTTTATGCTACACAGGCAGCACAACAATTATTTGTTAAATCAAACTGTATTGTTCAACCTTTAAGCATATTTTGATACAATCGACAGGCAGAATTGTTCCTGTAAATAGTTACAATACACATTAAGAAAATGTCATGCATAAACTTTAACATATTTTCAGGAGCTTGCAGTTCAGAGTGTCAATGGTAAAGCCGACTTTCCATTGACATTAAGCTGGTTGTCTGGGGAACCAGCCAAACAGAGACTGGGCACAGAGAAACCGGAAGTAGGATCTGATGCCACTTCATACAGAAATACTAGTAACTTACCATCATTTCCACAGGTATTGTTTTGGTCTTAAAATAAACAGTTTGTATATCAGGGCTGTTCTTATATGTCTCTCTACAAAATGCTAGAGTTTTGCTAAAATTAAGTTATAGCTTGTGTTCACATACGTTAAACTATTTGGATTTCATTTAAGAACTAATTGGTGAAAATAGAATTGAATTGAATTGGGATTATGGCTCCAGGTCTTAAATCCCCAACCATTCTAGAGAATATTCTTAGCCTTAAGATTTCTTGAGACCTTACTTAAGACCAAGTATTGACGTTTTGTTCAGAAATAGTTCTATAAAGGTAGATATAAAAGTATAAGATTCAAGTATACGCATGGAGAGAACTGTAACTAATGTTGTAATAACTTGTAGTTCAATCCATTTGCATATGTTTCTATGAATATTGTGATGTTGAATTGATGTATTGTAACATATCTGCAATAAAATATTATTAAACTAAGTATACGCATTCATGACAGGCAACTATGTATAAATATGATACATACTAATAAATAGCATCTTCATACTTTTGTTTATCTTTGAAGGTCATGAGAATAATTGTAAACGAAATTTGAGTACTTCAGGTCTGAGAATTGTTTAAGTAATGGTTGGTGAATTCCAGGCTAGGTTATATGAACGTTCTGGATCCAAGCCTCATTTACATCTAGATGAACAGAGTTACTGCAAATCCAACAACAAATAAAACAAAGTATTGCACAATACATGTTAAATAACCTATTAATATGTTGCCTCTGACGATCATGCAAGGATTAAACGATATATGGTTTGCATTACTAAGTTTTATCTTGCTTTGAAGTAAAAAAAAATACAAAAGTTGAACAAGAAATGTAGCTGTAGCATTCAACGAACTCTTTGACAGACATTCAAAAACACACATTCAAAACAAACAACTACAAGGATAAACAGAAGCCAAGTATTTGGCACATACTTGGCACCACACAAATAAAAGGGTTGACAACAAAGACTCTGTTCAGTTTAAACCAGGTTCTAGGGTGCACCAAACATCACTCTTACCATATTGTCATCCCAATTAAATAGAACAGTGTAGATAAATTCTGGGCATGCTATATTCTTTAACAAACTAGGCAGCATCAGTAGGCAGTATGAGTAAAACACAAAGATGATCCTCTATATATAAATATAAAACTAGAAAATGTCTCCATGCTACAATTTAGCGCTGTCAGTTTGGCCTTTTTCTGCAACTGACCATTTCAATATCCATTCCATAGCCCAATTGTCAACCCTTTAAGGTTTATGATGTCATATCTTGCCTTCTATTCATCTGTATAATTGCTGTTTGTTTCTATGCATATTTTTGGTTGACTGTGGTCCTTGAATGCTACATTTCCTGTTCGACTTTTATATCATCTTCCCTTTATTGAGGTTTTGGCCAGCAGAATATCACTCGATGCATTTTATGTACAAACAAAATGTAACTGGTGAATGCAACATATGTAGAATATGTACAAAAACACCAATATAGGTAAAAGGTAAACACGTGACTGTCCATCAGGTAAATGCATGACAGTCACATAATACTAAACTTCAATGTAACGAAGTGTAAAAAGTAGGTGAAGGTCATTTAGATCAACCAAGTTTTGTTAGAAACATACTGCTGTCCTGTATAAACATGTGTGAAGTTAAAAAGCCATTCGCCTTCAGTTGTCTGAGAAATGGACTTAACGAAAAATCTTGAATCTACGGAGGAGGGAGGGATGGACGGACATGGGCCTACAAGCACAATCTTAGAAAGCCTGAGAAAGATTAAAGACAAACTTAAACGCTACATTCCTTTTTCAGGATATTGGTAGATGTCATAGTGTCGACAATCTATCCGGTCATTGCACAATCAAAGATGAAAGCACAGTGAACTGTAAAAGGTCAACCACTAAGCATGCAGTGCATCGCAAGGTGTAACCTCTTTTGAAGACTACCGATAAGCAAGATTGTTTGAAAGTGATCATGACCAATTGTGTTTTATACTCTGAGTAGTTGGTTTATATAAATCTGTGTGACAAAACATGTTCCTCTGAGAATGTGCATGTCTATCCAGCAAACTGTGTCCTTGGTGTAGGCTTCAAAAATACTTAAGCACTGGTATGATTGGACAGATACAAGCTGGGGGACTTTAAAGCAGCACATGTTATTTCAAACATTAAAACTTAGTATTTTGATAAGAAAAAAATACTTGCCTACTAATCAGTATACCGGTATGATATATTTAATATATGTAAATACATGTATATGAATTGATTACAAGCTATAAGTAGATACAAAAGTCGAACAGGAAATGTAGCATTCACTGAACGCATTCCACCAAAACGAAACACTCAACAATTACATTTTCTTTCAGCCTCTGTATACTGCACCAGCTGCAGCAGGCGACAAGGATTTTGAGAGTATAGTGCTGATGAAGATGAGACAAGCAGAAGAGAGGAAAAGACTGATAGAACAGATGATGAAAGAGGAGGAAGAAGGAGGCACTTAACGAACGTTTTAATTACAATTCTAAATGATGGTGTTAATTTGGTACCAGTGTGAAATGCTAGAATGGAACAAGCAAGCCCTTTGTTGTATTACATAGAATAAATGAAGCATATGACATATAAACATTTGGAAATATATCTTATCAACTGCTATGGACCCTGCAACTGGTTTATTTTTATTGATATATATATGTTGAACTTCGTTCGATCGTAAACAAACTTGTGCAGCCTGTTACATGTCGGACTTGGACGACTGTGTAAGGTGTATTGAAGGAGTGTGAATTAACTTAAAACTGTAAAGTAGTAAAGAAGCTAACAAGTATACCAATTTGTAGAAGGAATTGACTTGCATTCCAAAATTGTTAGTTTAATTCACTTCATAAAATGGACATGAACGATTTATGATATAAATCTTACTTGTAACATATATTTATTATTGATAAATACAACTTTGAACACACATTTTATGGTGGAAGAAGGGTAAATAATAACAACCAGAATGTCATTGGAGCATTCTCCTTAGTAGTTTGCCACTTGGAGACCTCGGTAATACTTGTACAAATTGTACACCGCCTCGTAATCGTTTGTAAGGCGCTACTTGATCTGAAATGTTTAAAATTATACAGAACAATGTAGAAATCATGTCTATACATCAAACTTAAGAACTAAATCAAATGTGTAACGTGACCATAATAGACGACAATTTTAAGGAGAATATTTGAATCGAGAACATAAATATATGTGATTGGTTATGCGATTGGTTTTGATATCCTATCAAGTATTAATATAAACAGAATATTGATGAATTTTCATTTAATAAATTTACCCACAAATCTATAAATCTATTTATTTTTTTCACCCATCGTAAACTTGTTTTCCCTTTTTCCCCAGTCAAACACTCACCATTTACAAATTTCTCTAACTCTTGCTCGCTAACTGGTTTATTACAGACAACAAATGCTCGTGGTATATGCCCGTGCACATCGTGCGGCATACCCACAACTGCAGCATCTACAACGTGCTCGTGTGACAGTAGCATAGACTCCAGGTAGGCCGGGGCAATCTGAAATGGTAATACATTCAGGTCATTCAGATTTGAAAATGTATTCAACCAAACCAAGTATGTCGCAGTCATCTCATTAGTATCATTATTACTATCGCTCTCCGTCCATTAGTTTATATTTATCTTTGCTTATTATATCGATTTCACTTTGCCTAACCCGATAATGATTTTAAAATACATTATGGTGGCCAGGTTTAAGCTCAAATTAACAATACATTATAGTGGCTAGGTGTCTATGTGGTACATGATCATGTGTTTTACTTATATCGCATATTAATGCTGCCTTGCTTGTTAGAGACCTGACGGATGGGAATATCTTTATTTACACTGTCCCGTTTTATTGGGATGACAGTAGGGTAAGAGTGAGGTTTGATGCACCCTAAAAACCTTTTTGCCACTGACCATCAAAGGTGGTAGCCCTATTGTCAACCTTGTATGTTTGTGATGTCATATTTTGCCTTTTATTAATCTTTGTATTTATGTGGAGAGAATATCATATACTGAGCAAAAATAGAAACGTCCCCAACTTTACCCATATATTTAGACAATGAAATTATATTTTATTTAATCTTACATGCCAATATCTTTGTTAAAGGCCAGCACTGTCATGAAAACAATTTTCTTTGAATCAAACTTGTGGGCAAACTTATTCCCCTTGATTTGGTTTAAACAGCATTTCCGGGTCTTTTGGTTAAAACTTTTGAGTTAACACAGTTTAGTTATATTGAAATAAACAGAGAAAGACCTCATCACCACAAAAACAGAAAAGACGCTGATATTTTTGCGCCATACAGCTTTCAAGAACGAATATTTTCAGATTACCTCCCTTTATAATAAAAATATAGTGATTTCGCAGTTTGAATAAAACATGTTTTAGCAGCAACAGACAAACTTTGGTTTTTGATGATTATTAATATTGATCAGAATGATTGAGTGATAAGTATAAAATGATGAAATTGTATCTAGATTGGTGTACAAAGTGTGACAAAGTCGTCAACCCTATGCAAATCACAGCTTAAAAGAGGGACGTTTCTATTTTTGCTGAGAATATATTGTTCCAAAATTGAATTGTGAAATCTGTCTTGATCTGTAAAATGTTGCCTCTATATATTGGGTTATGCCTGCCACATCATTAAATACAGAAACTGTTTTGAAAAAGAGAACTCGTATAGTATGTACCTGGTAGCCTTTATACTTGATGATTTCTTTCAGTCTGTCGACCACAAAGTAATGCCCATCTTTGTCGTAATAACCAATATCACCTGATATAGAACAGATAAATAATTCACTCTTAAAATGACAAGGAGAATGTATGTATATATTTTGAAAGCGGGTGCAAAAGTTGAAAAGGAAGTGTGACATCCACAGGACGCAGCCGTCAAAAAATCACCCATTTCAAATAATAAACATAAAAACATGTACATGTATTCAAAAGCAAAGTGAGAGACAACATCACAAACATACACAGGTTAACAATAAGGCTACCGCCTTGCATCTATAGTTTCACTTAGTCCTGTAAGTAGATACAAAAGTCGAACAGGAAATGTAGCTTTCACAGAACACTGCCAACCAAACACGTGCATACAAAACAATTACTAGGTAAAATAGAAGCAAATTTAAGTGAGAGGCGTCAGACATAAACAGGTAAATACGGGGTACCGCCTTGCATCTATTATTTCACTTGGTCCGAAATTCCACTTGGTCATATAAAGCCCATATATACATACTGATAGGAATTGACACCATGTGTTTGACAATTATATAGTTACACTGTTACAGTACCACTGGTAACATGTGAAATGTGTCAAACATAACTTCTGATATGTCTTTTAGAAAAATATATATAAAAAAAGAAGAAAATACTCTCCATTGCAACGAAATACAACATATTTTAAGAAGTAGCGAGTTTGGAATATTGGTGTAAAATAAATGGCAAGGAGTAACTACATTTTAGCAGGGAGTACGTTATAACGTACTCCCTGATTTTAGCAACTATTTAAGCATGTTGACAATTGTTGATTACTGACTGTTGCTGCATTACAAATTACCTGTGGCATAATAGCACATGCAAACCTTCCTGGCAGTTTCATTTAAGACAAAAACTATTTTTTATTTGTGCACCTGTTTTCAGCCAGCCGTCTTCTGTGATGTTTTCCTTGGTAGAAATAGGATTGTTCAGGTAACCTTTCATCACTTGTGGACCTCTGACCCATACCTCTCCGTTCTCAAAGGCATTTACAGTTGTTCCGTCATCGACACTAACAATCTGCAGTTAAAGTCTTAGAATACAAGCTTGATATGCGTTACAAGGAGGATATTCATCGGCAAATGATAACTAGTATATGTCTGTACCTGTAATATAGAACAACACTGTAGTCAAAAGTTTGTTATTCATTAGTACGCGTATCATTATTTTAACCCCGCTTTCACAAAGTGAAATGGGTACTGTATAGGAATCACGTCCGCCCGCGTAACACATTTTTGTCGCGTCGCGGAACACATTTTATTACTTGCATTCCTCAAACAGTTTTGAGAGGGTTGTTTGTAGACAGTTGTTCCAAAAGCTTCATATACATGTAACAACTGATCAGACAGCGGGAGTATTCATCACCATCAGGGATAGAACTTTACAGTTTCAAGTTGACTTTGTGTTAATTCAGTGTGAGTATCCCTTCCATACATGTGAAAGATTCGAAAACCATTGCCACGTTATGTGTAATGTAAACGGTGTTTTTAAATGGAATGAAGGAAAAAAATAGTGGTCATTGTATACCTGAGGGTACCGACCCCCTTTTCGTACGCCGGATTCCGACCCATATTAGCCAGTATTCCGTACGCCGGGTTGTGGTACGCCGTACGCCGACATCGCAGTTTTTCATACGCGTACGCCGTATTTTTCTCAAAAAATATTTTTTTCCATCCAAAAAATTAAAAAAATGATAATTTATGTCTCAGATTGCTGGAAATGCCATTTCAGAGCACCTAGGTTTCAAAATGTTCCGCGGGGCATGCCCCCGGACCCCCCTAGAAAGCTCGGGCCCTGCGGGCCCTCAGGCTAGGTCGCTGCGCGGCCGCGCATGGTTCAAATAGTATTCCAGATGCCAACCCTCTGTTAGGGAGTATTCCAGATGCCATGCCCAAAAAAAGCCAGTACTCCAGATGCCAGGGGGCGGGGGGTTGGTACCCTCGTACCTTGTTGAGATAAAAAAATATAATGAAAAACTACCTGAATATCGTTTGGTTATTTCATACCTTGCTTTCCGTATTTGGTATTGGTATTCCAATTGACCCATACTTCCATCCATCCAGGGGCGTCGTATGGGTGGCTGGGCTCGCCTCCGACATACCATAACCTTGGAATTAGAATGATACTTGTGCATTTCATGGAATATGTGTAAATAAAAAATTAATACTAAACTCTTAATAATAAGTTCTTACTTGAATTTGAAAACGGTAGGTGTACTTCTTATACGAGTACAGGCATGCTTGTTATCATGCACATGTGTCTACCCTACCATGTACATGTCGAATCTCTACCCAACCCATGTACGTACATGTCTAACCATGGACAGACGTCTATGTGTATGCTGTTTTAACTTGTTTATGATATTGGTATGTCGTCTACTAGTACTAGTCATGGTAGCGCAGTTGGTCTCGCATCTTGTCACAATGCAACTTGGGTTTAATTTCACATGTAAGTGTGAGTGAATGGTGGTCGGGCACACGGATTTTCCCCGGGGTTCTCCGGTTTCCTCCCACATCAAGACCAATCTAACAATATAATTTCGCGCCAGTGAGAGTGAAATGTATACAGTTTCTTGTTTCATAATACATGTAAAATACATTAAATGTATACTTAGTGTTAATTCATTAGTCTTTGGTATAAACACTCCTGTAAAATACATTAAATGTATACTTAGTTGATTACAAATGTTTCCGAGGAGGAGGATCTGGGGGTGATAGTTGACAGTAATCTCACTTTTAACACACACACATAACCTCCAAAATAGCCTTAGCAAATAGAAACCTAGGCATAATTATGAGAACCTATACATACCTAGACAAAAATATGTTTTTGAAATTGTTTAAAGCTTTGGTAAGACCCAATTTAGAATATGCCAGTACAGTTTGGCCCCCGTACTTGAAAAAGCACCATATGGCTATAGAAAATATAAGTTCAACGTAGGGCAACAAAAATGCTATCATCTTTAAACAACCTAGAATATAACGAAAGGCTAAGATCCCTAGGTATTCCTACACTCCAATATCGGAGGTTACGTGCAGGCATACTGCAACTCTTTAAGATCCTTAGAGGATTCGATATCTCATCAATTTAAAACTTTCTCCCTTTAGCAACGTATACTAGAACAAGAGGGAATACCCTAAAACTTTTTGAAAAAACAAGCCAGAACTGAACGCAGAAAAAAATCCTTCAGTATTCGGGTGATGGAAGATTGGAATTCCCTACCTGACAGTGTTGTCCAAGCACCGAGTTTGAATGCCTTTAAGAGCAGACTAAACAAACATTGGCATAAAAATCAAATAAAATGTGATGCTAGTTGTTTCCCAAGCCTGGGCAGTAGACACTCTCGACCATTAAACCAACACAGAGATGGGCCTCCAGAAGCCACAGGCTTACCATTGGCCTCGGAACAGTAAGTTACAGTAAGTTAGTGTTAATTCATGAGTGTTTGGTATAAATACTCATAGAATACCTTGTCTGATGCCGGTTAACCCGAGACGTGTAACCATTCTTTCTGTCAGTTCTTTACCGAGGGCAGCCGCACCTGAGTAAGGAGTTGTAAAACTGCTTAGGTCGAACCTTTCTACCATAGGGTCATTGGCCAGAAAGTTTACAACAGGTGGTGCTATCAACGAAAATGTTGTCTGGAATACAAGCATTCAACACATTAGGCACAAGCATTATAGATGGTCTTGCGTTCCCAGGGTCGTAACTGATCGAGTTTGAGTTGCAGGCTTAATAATTGAGCACCGCAAGTGCGAAGTTGGTAGTGGCATGCTCCAAAATTGTAATTTTCAACCAAGTAATATATGTAGTTTTAAATGCGCGTTTTTGGATGACTGCGTTCTGTGAATTCCACACGTCCGGTTCAACTTTTAAGTTATTGTTATATTTAGACTGAAAATTAAATTTTATCACAGGAATGTCAGCTCATTTTGTGTCTACATGTCACGTGTTAAATGTGTATCTTAAAAGGGTTACTGCATTTAACAAAAACGTCCTGTTAAAATTGCACAGCTGTTAAAATTGCACAGCTCATATCAACTTGGTACAAACCCTATATTTCTGTGTTGCGCTAAGGAAAGTCTCAGGTTGGAACCTGGGCAGTGTGACCACTGTGGATCCTTGGGTCAATGGGTTCAGCATCCCTATCACGAGCCCGGCTATATGGACCATTGGCAACATGGACAGTGAACTTTCGCCATCCGCGAACGGCAAAAATAGCCGGTGGCTGTAAACAAATGACAAAACAATCGCTTTTCAATTTGGCTTCCCTTTACTATGATAGGTAATATTGCAGTTAATTCTATCATTAATAAAAGAAATCATCTGTCGGAGACTTATGGATAAGCATTAGTTTGCAACAGTATGCGGCTATTATATTACCTCTCATTAACAGACTCATTAAAACCGAGTCTGCTGCTTTCCTCTCTTGTTTATGTTTGTTGTTTCCAAGGGATCCACTTTTATGTATGTATTGTACCTCTATCAATTTACTACAAATTGTTTATTCGTGTAATTTTTATTCCGAAAAGAGTATTATTGGATATATATTCTTAACTTTGGATTTTAGTATATTAAAAAAATGCATAATTTAATAATTTAACACTAGACGGGTGTTCCGTGGAACACGTGTGTCGATTGTCATCGCTTTGTCAGTATAACAAGTTTTTTTGTACCCAGATAAATGACCTTGACAAACTGGTCTGACTAAGTTTTCGTGAAGAAAAAAATGAGTATTTAACCCATATACATTCAGTGTGAACTTGACCTTTATATTTTAGTATGGCCATGTCGATGTTGTCATGATCAGTATTAACTCCTATAATGACCTTCAGTGTGACCTTGACCTTTATATTTTAGTATGGTCATGTCGATGTTGTCATGATGAGTAGATATTGAAAGTTTGGTGACGAAATATCAAGAAATGAGAAAGTTTCATCCAACGTTAAGTTTTCGTGACGGACGGACGACAACGTGATCCCTATGTATCGCATATTTCTTCGAAAAGGCGACATAAAATGTGTATTAGATATACCTGAGAGCTGCGAGTTCTGCCACAATGTTGCGATGTGTGAGCTCTACACCTTTCGGCAAACCCGTCGTACCACTACTGAAGGGTATCAATGCCACGTCTTCTGATGGCACGATGGCCGGTAGATCTGTATACGTCTGTGTAGGCTTAAGAAGTTCTGTAAATGGCATACAACCGTCGTGTTCACCGAGGACGACCACCCTCTTAAAAAGAAAATAAGTATGGTTAGTATGGCCGTTGGTAAGTTTATTGAAATAGTACATAGGGTGCATTCGCAACATTTTAATTATAATAATAATGCAGATGCACTCCGCATCACACCTACAACCACATGTGAATAGGGCCACTGCTTATCCAGGTAGAGGGGTAAAATCCGCCGAGTTTATGTTCATTTTGTTACTTTTGCAATGTTTATTAAAGTTCTTCAATTTCCTACTTGTATTGTTTCATGAGCTACTTCCGTGAAAACAATGAGCGTAGCTCCAGCGAAAAACGGCGTGTTTACAACAGAATGTGCTGCAACTCCGACAGTGCTGCATGTGAGATGGCGCATATCTCGATGTAAATGAACGTTCATTCCCTGTTGGTGCCATTTAACCTGTATGTGTTGGTGCGCCGTAAAACCTAATTCAGCTGTTGATAACTACTTCAGTGTTATTTTTACACGTCAAATAAATTCACGTACCTCAACATGTTCAACACGTGCTTGAATTTCTGAAGCTTTCTGAGCGCAGTCTGGAGTAACAATCAACACCTTAGACTGGGTCTCTTGTATCTGTTGGGACATTTCATCTGAAAGACGAGACGACACATGTTAAACAGTTCCACGCGTCAAATATCCAATATTAATTAAGAAGTTTCCTTGTATACGAGAAAGTTTTACAATTGCGTTTTTCTTTGTATTCCACAGACTTGACCGGGGCGAATTTACATGGGAGAGGGAGCCCCCTCTCACACTCCCTACCTCCCCCCACCCCACTAACCCTACTAAAAATTGAAAGTTATGAAAATTCATACGTAAAAAGTGTGTTTTTTTAAACATTTGTTGTTTAAAGTCGAGCTCCCACTAAACTGAAGAAAAAAACGTTTATGTGCGCGTGTTTTTTTGGTTGTTAATTGTTTTTTAGAAGTTGCGCTGCTTGAGATCCATAAAAATGAGATTGGTGCAAAATATATATGCACGTTACAGTTTGTGCTGTATAGTAATACATATTGGGTGTAAGCTGTGAGTTTGCTATCGTCAGACGTTACAGTGTGTAGGAATTCTGGAAAAAAAATAAGGAATTCTGGAAATTTTATAAGGAATTCTGAAAAAGAAAAAAAAAGTAGTAATAAAAAGATTAGTCATAATATTACTATTGAGTCGTTTTATGATTATTTTTCTGGACTTGGAAAAGATATATTGAATATAAAAAATGATGATGCAGAGGCATTTGCAATGAATCATGATTTTGATAATTTGGATGGTGCAGATGAACAGCTAGATAGGCCGATAACTGTATCCGAAATATTAGAAGCTGTTAAAAACCTTAAATGTGGTAAATCTACTGGTAGTGATTTTTTAATGAATGAATGTTTTATAGGATCTATTGATATTTTATCGTCACATATTTGTGACATATTTAATTCCATTTTGAACAGTGTCCAGAAAAATGGACAGAGGGTGTCGTGATACCGTTACATAAAAACCGAGATACAAATGATGTAAACAACTATAGGGGTATTACATTAGTCAGCTGTTTATCTAAACTGTTTACATCGCTATTATGTAAACGCATAGTTACCTTTTGTGATGAAAATAATACACTGTCCGATGCACAATTTGGATTTAGAAAAGGAAGATCTACTGTTGATGCATTATTTGTGTTGTTAACCGTTATTCAGAAATATGTAAACGAGAATAAAAGGTTGTATTGTGTATTTGTTGACCTTAAAAAAGCATATGACTGTATTTATAGAAATGCATTGTGCTTAAAAATATATAATCAGAGAATTCAAGGTAAAATGTGCAGAATAATAAGAGATATGTATTTAAAGATAAAGTCTTGTGTCAGGTCTTGTCAAACTTATTCGGAATTCTTCGAATATGCTGTATTCAAGGGGAGGTAATCTCTCAAATCTTATTTTCTCTATTTCTTGAAGACTTAGAGTTGTTTTTGCAACAAGATATAAATTCTGGTTTAAAGATAGGTGATATTGTATTAATGTTACTACTTTTTGCTGATGATATGGTTATCCTTGGAAATTCACCAGAAGAAATACAGAGTAGCCTCGATTTGTTAAATTGTTATTGTAAAAAATGGAGTCTTGAAGTGAATACGCTTAAAACTAAAGTTATGTTCTTTAGGAAAAGAGGTAGACTATGACCAAATGAGGAATTCACTTATAATAATAGTAAATTAGAAGTAGTTGATGATTTTAATTATGTGGGTACCGTGTTTAATTATACTGGTACTTTTTCACTTAACCAAGAACAATAAGTTGGTAAAGCTTTGAAAGCCCTTAATGTTTTATTAGTAAATTGTCGTAAATATAAACGTAAACCTAAATTACTTTGTCAACTTTTTGATGCATTTGTTGGCTCAGTCTTGGGATATGCATCGGAAATATGGGGCTTTAGTAAGTCTAAAGAAACTGAAAGAATACACTTAACATTTTGTATGAAAATATTAAATGTTGAAGTAAGTACTTGTACAGCTGCTGTTTACGATGAATTAGGACGTTATCCTTTGTATATTTCACGATATGTTAAAATTGTTAAGGTTTAAGTCGTTAAATACTGATAATATTATATTGAAACATGTTTATAATATGGCCTATGACGAGTGTGTTAATGGCAAAAAGAACTGGTTATCGTTACTGTATGAATATGGTTTCAATTGGGTATGGGATAACCCTGATACAGTTGTTTGTAGGTCATTTGTATTAGTATTCAAACAAAGAATAATCGATTGTTTTTTTCAAAAGTGGTATGCAGATAAACAAAATGCTGGTGTCTTAGATTTGTATAACAATGTGAAAAATCATTTTCATTATGAAATATATTTAGATGTATTGCCATGCGATTTAAGAAGTTTAGTAAGTAGAATAAGGTTATCGTCACATTCTCTAAGAATGCAAGCAGGTCGGTATGGTATCAATAGGATTGAAAGAAATGAACGTTTTTGTCAATATTGTAATACTCGATATTGAAAATGAGTTTCATTTCATTCTAAAATGCCCATGTTACTCCGATATAAGGAGGAAATACATAGCCCAATATTATTGTAATAGACCAAGTATGTTTAAATTCATCGAATTATTGCAAACTGAAAACAAAATGATTCTTGTAAAATTGGCTTTATATCTCAAATGTGCGATGTCACATAGAATATCTATAACGCATGTGTGAACACTTTATAGATCATCCTCTTTAGAGCTGATATAAATCATATACTTTGTTTGTTACACGTGATTTAATTATGTATTTTGTAATTGTTGTATATATACTGAAAGGAAAAAGAAACGCAGGGTGCGTATTTCCGCTATATATTGCATATACTCAAACCTAATTCCAAATATATTCCAAGGAAATCCCAAGATGTTTTGTAAAAAAAAAAAGTGCAGTTAGTTAGAGAAAGGACACAACTGTGACGTTGTAGACGTTTTAATCACAGTACACGTTGTAACAAGAAATTCATAAATGCTGAAGTTCCTCTTTGAAAAATTGAGCCAGCTCAGTACTGTATTTAATGTTTTAAGTGATTGCAACATTTAAAGCCTATAAGTTCGCTCACCTGCTTGAGCCAAATGCGCATTCTGACGATAATGAAACTTTAAAGGGGTAACCATTGGTGTCTTCAGTGCTGTTTAAACCTTCTTTCTAAAAGAACAGGCCTAATGTCGCCCTGTACCATTCGATTAGCAGTAGCATATTAAACATACAATATATAGCGGAAATAGGCACCCTGCGTTTCTTTTTCCTTTCAGTATATGTTATGATGGTGTACTTAACGTACAAGTCAATAAAAGTATGTTCTGTTCTGTTCTGTATTGTAGTATTAATACATACTGAATTGTGAGTTTGCTATCGTCAAACACGTTACAGTGCATGTTGTAGTAATACATACTGCGTGCAAACTATGAGTAAAATGCTATCGTCAAAGACGTTATAGTGTGTATTGTAGTAGTAATACATACTGCATGTAAGCTGTGATTTTGCTATCGTCAAAAAGACGTCATAATGTGTATTGTAGTAGTAATACATACTGCGTGTAAGCTGTGAGTTTGCTGTCGTCAAAAAGACGTTATAGTGTGTATTGTCGTAGTAATACATACTGCGTGTAAGCTGTGAGTTTGCTATCGTCAAAAATACGTTATAGTGTGTATTGCAGTAGTAATACATACTGCGTGTAAGCTGTGAGTTTGCTATCGTCAAAGACGTTATAGTGTCTGTTGTAGTAATACACACTACGTGTAAACTGTGAGTTTGCTATCGTCAAAAAGACGTTATAGTGTGTATTACAGTAGTAATACATACTGGGAGTAAGCTGTGAGTTTGCTGTCGTCAAAAAGACGTTATAATGTGTATTACAGTAGTAATACATACTGCGTGTAAGCTGTGAGTTTGCTATTGTCAAAGACGTTATAGTGGCTGTTGTGGTAGTAATACATACTGCGTGTAAGCTGTGAGTTTGCTATAGTCAAAGACGTTATAGTGGCTTTTGTAGTAATACATACTGCGTGCAAACTGTGAGTTTGCTATAGTAAAAAAGACGTTATAATGTGTATTGCAGTAGTAATACATACTGCGTGTAAGCTGTGAGTTTGCTATAGTCAAAAAGACGTTATAATGTCTATTGCAGTAGTAATACATACTGCGTGTAAGCTGTGAGTTTACTATCGTCAAAAATACATTATAATGTGTATTGCAGTAGTAATACATACTGCGTGTAAGCTGTGAGTTTGCTATCGTCAAAGACGTTATAGTGGCTGTTGTAGTAATATATACTGCATGTAAGCTGTGAGTTTGCTATCGTCAAAAAGACGTTATAGTGTGTATTGTAGTAGTAATACATACCGCGTGTAAGCTGTGAGTTTTCTATCGTCAAAGACATTATAGCGTCTGTTGTAGTAATACATACTGCGTGTAGACTGTGAGTTTGTTATCGTCAAAAAAGACGTTATAATGTGTATTGCAGTAGTAATACATACTGCGTGTAAGCTGTGAGTTTGCTATAGTCAAAAAGACGTTATAATGTCTATTGCAGTAGTAATACATACTGCGTGTAAGCTGTGAGTTTACTATCGTCAAAAATACATTATAATGTGTATTGCAGTAGTAATACATACTGCGTGTAAGCTGTGAGTTTGCTATCGTCAAAGACGTTATAGTGGCTGTTGTAGTAATATATACTGCATGTAAGCTGTGAGTTTGCTATCGTCAAAAAGACGTTATAGTGTGTATTGTAGTAGTAATACATACCGCGTGTAAGCTGTGAGTTTTCTATCGTCAAAGACATTATAGCGTCTGTTGTAGTAATACATACTGCGTGTAAACTGTGAGTTTGTTATCGTCAAAAAAGACGTTATAGTGTGTATTGCAGTAGTAATACATACTGCGTGTAATCTGTGAGTTTGCTGTCGTCAAAAAGACGTTATAGTGTGTATTGTAGTAGTAATACATACTGCGTGTAAGCTGTGAGTTTGCTATCGTCAAAGACGTTATAGTGTGTATTGCAGCAGTAATACATACTGCGTGTAAGCTGTGAGTTTGCTATCGTCAAAGACGTTATAGTGTCTGTTGTAGTAATACACACTACGTGTAAACTGTGAGTTTGCTATCGTCAAAAAGACGTTATAGTGTGTATTGTAGTAGTAATACATACTGCATGTAAGCTGTGAGTTTGCTATCGTCAAAAAGACGTTATAGTGTGTATTGCAGTAGTAATACATACTGCGTGTAAGCTGTGAGTTTGCTATCGTCAATAGACGTTTTAGTGTGTATTGCAGTAGTAATACATACTGCGTGTAAGCTGTGAGTTTGCTATCGTCAATAGACGTTATAGTGTGTATTGCAGTAGTAATACATACGGCATGTAAGCTTTGAGTTTGCTATCGTCAAAAAGACGTTATAGTGTGTATTGCAGTAGTAATACATACTGCGTGTAAACTGTGAGTTTGCTATCGTCAAAAAAGACGTTATAGTGTGTATTGCAGTAGTAATACATACTGCGTGTAAGCTGTGAGTTTGCTATCGTCTATAGAGACGTTATAGTGTGTATTGTAGTAGTAATACATACCGCGTGTAAGCTGTGAGTTTTCTATCGTCAAAGACATTATAGCGTCTGTTGTAGTAATACATACTGCGTGTAAACTGTGAGTTTGCTATCGTCAAAAAAGACGTTATAGTGTGTATTGCAGTAGTAATACATACTGCGTGTAAGCTGTGAGTTTTCTATCGTCAAAAAGACGTTATAGTGTGTATTGCAGTAGTAATGCATACTGCATGCGTGTAAGCTGTGAGTTTGCTATCGTTAAAAAGACGTTATAGTGTGTATTGTAGTAGTAATACATACTGCGTGTAAGCTGTGAGTTGCTATCGTCAAAAAGACGTTATAGTGTGTATTGTAGTAGTAATACATACTGCGTGTAAGCTGTGAGTTTGCTATCGTCAAAGACATTATAGCGTCTGATGTATTTATACATACTGCGTGTAAACTGTGAGTTTGCTGTCGTCAAAAAGACGTTATAGTGTGTATTGCAGTAGTGATACATACTGCGTGTAAGCTGTGAGTTTGCTGTCGTCAAAAAGACGTTATAGTGTGTATTGTAGTAGTAATACATACTGCGTGTAAGCTGTGAGTTTGCTATCGTCAAAGACGTTATAGTGTGTATTGCAGTAGTAATACATACTGCGTGTAAGCTGTGAGTTTGCTATCGTCAAAGACGTTATAGTGTCTGTTGTAGTAATACACACTACGTGTAAACTGTGAGTTTGCTATCGTCAAAAAGACGTTATAGTGTGTATTGTAGTAGTAATACATACTGCGTGTAAGCTGTGAGTTTGCTGTCGTCAAAAAGACGTTATATTGTGTATTACAGTAGTAATACATACTGCGTGTAAGCTGTGAGTTTGCTATTGTCAAAGACGTTATAGTGGCTGTTGTAGTAGTAATACATACTGCGTGTAAGCTGTGAGTTTGCTATAGTCAAAGACGTTATAGTGGCTTTTGTAGTAATACATACTGCGTGCAAACTGTGAGTTTGCTATAGTAAAAAAGACGTTATAATGTGTATTGCAGTAGTAATACATACTGCGTGTAAGCTGTGAGTTTGCTATAGTCAAAAAGACGTTATAATGTCTATTGCAGTAGTAATACATACTGCGTGTAAGCTGTGAGTTTACTATCGTCAAAAATACGTTATAATGTGTATTGCAGTAGTAATACATACTGCGTGTAAGCTGTGAGTTTGCTATCGTCAAAGACGTTATAGTGGCTGTTGTAGTAATATATACTGCATGTAAGCTGTGAGTTTGCTATCGTCAAAAAGATGTTATAGTGTGTATTGCAGTAGTAATACATACTGCGTGTAAGCTGTGAGTTTGATATCGTCTATAGAGACGTTATAGTGTGTATTGTAGTAGTAATACATACCGCGTGTAAGCTGTGAGTTTCTATCGTCAAAGACATTATAGCGTCTGTTGTAGTAATACATACTGCGTGTAAACTGTGAGTTTGTTATCGTCAAAAAAGACGTTATAGTGTGTATTGCAGTAGTAATACATACTGCGTGTAAGCTGTAGGTTTGCTATCGTCAAAAAGACGTTATAGTGTGTATTGTAGTAGTAATACATACCGCGTGTAAGCTGTGAGTTTTCTATCGTCAAAGACATTATAGCGTCTGTTGTAGTAATACATACTACGTGTAAACTGTGAGTTTGTTATCGTCAAAAAAGACCTTATAGTGTGTATTGCAGTAGTAATACATACTGCGTGTAAACTGTGAGTTTGCTATCGTCAAAAAAGACGTATAGTGTGTATTGCAGTAGTAATACATACTGCGTGTAAGCTGTGAGTTTGCTATCGTCTATAGAGACGTTATAGTGTGTATTATAGTAGTAATACATACCGCGTGTAAGCTGTGAGTTTTCTATCGTCAAAGACATTATAGCGTATGTTGTAGTAATACATACTGCGTGTAAACTGTGAGTTTGCTATCGTCAAAAAAGACGTTATAGTGTGTATTGCAGTAGTAATACATACTGCGTGTAAGCTGTGAGTTTTCTATCGTCAAAAAGACGTTATAGTGTGTATTGCAGTAGTAATGCATACTGCATGCGTGTAAGCTGTGAGTTTGCTATCGTTAAAAGACGTTATAGTGTGTATTGTAGTAGTAATACATACTGCGTGTAAGCTGTGAGTTTGCTATCGTCAAAAAGACGTTATAGTGTGTATTGTAGTAGTAATACATACTGCGTGTAAGCTGTGAGTTTGCTATCGTCAAAGACATTATAGCGTCTGATGTATTTATACATACTGCGTGTAAACTGTGAGTTTGCTGTCGTCAAAAAGACGTTATAGTGTGTATTGCAGTAGTGATACATACTGCGTGTAAGCTGTGAGTTTGCTGTCGTCAAAAGACGTTATAGTGTGTATTGTAGTAGTAATACATACTGCGTGTAAGCTGTGAGTTTGCTATCGTCAAAGACGTTATAGTGTGTATTGCAGTAGTAATACATACTGCGTGTAAGCTGTGAGTTTGCTATCGTCAAAGACGTTATAGTGTCTGTTGTAGTAATACACACTACGTGTAAACTGTGAGTTTGCTATCGTCAAAAGACGTTATAGTGTGTATTGTAGTAGTAATACATACTGCGTGTAAGCTGTGAGTTTGCTGTCGTCAAAAGACGTTATAATGTGTATACAGTAGTAATACATACTGCGTGTAAGCTGTGAGTTTGCTATTGTCAAAGACGTTTAGTGGCTGTTGTAGTAGTAATACATACTGCGTGTAAGCTGTGAGTTTGCTATAGTCAAAGACGTTATAGTGGCTTTTGTAGTAATACATACTGCGTGCAAACTGTGAGTTTGCTATAGTAAAAAAGACGTTATAATGTGTATTGCCGTAGTAATACATACTGCGTGTAAGCTGTGAGTTTGCTATAGTCAAAAAGACGTTATAATGTCTATTGCAGTAGTAATACATACTGCGTGTAAGCTGTGAGTTTACTATCGTCAAAAATACGTTATAATGTGTATTGCAGTAGTAATACATACTGCGTGTAAGCTGTGAGTTTGCTATCGTCAAAGACGTTATAGTGGCTGTTGTAGTAATATATACTGCATGTAAGCTGTGAGTTTGCTATCGTCAAAAAGATGTTATAGTGTGTATTGCAGTAGTAATACATACTGCGTGTAAGCTGTGAGTTTGATATCGTCTATAGAGACGTTATAGTGTGTATTGTAGTATATAATACATACCGCGTGTAAGCTGTGAGTTTTCTATCGTCAAAGACATTATAGCGTCTGTTGTAGTAATACATACTGCGTGTAAACTGTGAGTTTGTTATCGTCAAAAAAGACGTTATAGTGTGTATTGCAGTAGTAATACATACTGCGTGTAAACTGTGAGTTTGCTATCGTCAAAAAAGACGTTATAGAGTAATACATACTGCGTGTAAACTGTGAGTTTGCTATCGTCAAAAAAGACGTTATAGTGTGTATTGCAGTAGTAATACATACTGCGTGTAAGCTGTGAGTTTGCTATCGTCTATAGAGACGTTATAGTGTATATTGTAGTAGTAATACATACCGCGTGTAAGCTGTGAGTTTGCTATCCTTAAAAAAGACGTTATAGTGTGTATTGCAGTAGTAATACATACTGCGTGTAAGCTGTGAGTTTTCTATCGTCAAAAAGACGTTATAGTGTGTATTGCAGTAGTAATGCATACTGCATGCGTGTAAGCTGTGAGTTTGCTATCGTCAAAAAGACGTTATATTGTGTATTGCAGTAGTAATACATACTGCGTGCAAACTGTGAGTTTGCTATCGTCAAAGACATTATAGCGTCTGTTGTATTTATACATACTGCGTGTAAACTGTGAGTTTGCTATCGTCAAAAAGACGTTATAGTGTGTATTGCAGTAGTGATACATACTGCGTGTAAGCTGTGAGTTAGATGTCGTCAAAAAGACGTTATAGTGTGTATTGTAGTAGTAATACATACTGCGTGTAAGCTGTGAGTTTGCTATCGTCAAAAATACGTAATAGTGTGTATTGCAGTAGTAATACATACTGCGTGTAAGCTGTGAGTTTGCTATCGTCAAAGACGTTATAGTGTCTGTTGTAGTAATACACACTACGTGTAAACTGTGAGTTTGCTATCGTCAAAAAGACGTTATAGTGTGTATTGTAGTAGTAATACATACTGCATGTAAGCTGTGAGTTTGCTATCGTCAAAAAGACGTTATAGTGTGTTTTGTAGTAGTAATACATACTGCGTGTAAGCTGTGAGTTTGCTATCGTCAAAAATACGTTATAGTGTGTATTGCAGTAGTAATACATACTGCGTGTAAGCTGTGAGTTTGCTATCGTCAATAGACGTTATAGTGTGTATTGCAGTAGTAATACATACTGCATGTAAGCTGTGAGTTTGCTATCGTCAAAAAGACGTTATAGTGTGTATTGTAATAGTAATACATACTGCATGTAAGCTGTGAGTTTGCTATCGTCAAAAAGACGTTATAGTGTGTATTGTAGTAGTAATACATACTGCGTGTAAGCTGTGAGTTTGCTATCGTCAAAAAGACGTTTTAGTGTGTATTGCAGTAGTAATACATACTGCATGTAAGCTTTGAGTTTGCTATCGTCAAAAAGACGTTATAGTGTGTATTGCAGTAGTAATACATACTGCGTGTAAGCTGTGAGTTTGCTATCGTCAATAGACGTTTTAGTGTGTATTGCAGTAGTAATACATACTGCATGTAAGCTGTGAGTTTGCTATCGTCAAAAAGACGTTATAGTGTGTATTGCAGTAGTAATACATACTGCGTGTAAGCTGTGAGTTTGCTATCGTCAATAGACGTTATAGTGTGTATTGCAGTAGTAATACATACTGCATGTAAGCTGTGAGTTTGCTATCGTCAAAAAGACGTTATAGTGTGTATTGTAATAGTAATACATACTGCATGTAAGCTGTGAGTTTGCTATCGTCAAAAAGACGTTATAGTGTGTATTGTAGTAGTAATACATACTGCGTGTAAGCTGTGAGTTTGCTATCGTCAAAAAGACGTTATAGTGTGTATTGCAGTAGTAATATATACTGCGTGTAAGCTGTGAGTTTGCTATCGTCAAAAAGACGTTATAGTGTGTATTGCAGTAGTAATATATAATGCGTCTAAGCTGTGAGTTTGATATCGTCAAAAAGACGTTATAGTGTGTATTGTAGTAGTAATACATACTGCGTGTAAGCTGTGAGTTTGCTATCGTCAAAAGACGTTATAGTGTGTATTGCAGTAGTAATACATACTGCGTGTAAGCTGTGAGTTTGCTATCGTCAAAAAGACGTTTTAGTGTATACTGCAGTAGTAATACATACTGCGTGTAAGCTGTGAGTTTGTTATCGTCAAAAAAACGTTATAGTGTGTATTGCAGTAGTAATACATACTGCGTGTAAGCTGTGAGTTTGCTATCGTCAAAAAAACGTTATAGTGTGTATTGCAGTAGTAATACATACTGCGTGCAAACTGTGAGTTTGCTATCGTCAAAGACGGTATAGTGTAAATTGTAATAGTAATACATACTGCGTGTAAGCTGTGAGTTTGCTATCGTCAAAGACGTTATAGTGTCTGTTGTAGTAGTTATACATACTGCGTGTAAGCTGTGAGTTTGCTATCGTCAAGGCCGCTCCAGTAGCTGTTACACCACAAAACACGTGTGCAAATTCTGGAGCGTTGGTGCCGCAGAGGCAGACAACGTCGCCTTTCTGTAAACCAAGGAGCTTCAAGTTCAGTGCAACACTATGTACTTCCTCTTTTAAGCTGTTATAGGTCCATGTGTTGTCATTTGAACCGTCAATCTGCGACAAATAAACCGCGCATTTACTGACTATACTAAAAGTATACATGTATATAAAAGTCAAACAGGAAAGTGTAGCATTCAAGGACCGCACTCAATCAGAAACATGCATACATAATAAATAATAGGCAAGGTATGTGCCATCACAAACCTGAAAGGGTTGACAATATGGCTATCGCATTGGAACGGTCAGTGGCAAAAACATACTGCTAGAGGTTAAACCAGGTTCTAAGGTGCACCAAACCTCATTTTTACTATATTGTCATTCTAATAAAACGGGACTGTGTAAACAAAGCAATCTCCACAAGGCTATATCCTCTAACAAAGTAGGCAGCATTAATAGGCAATATAAGCATAACACATAAATTGGTAATGTATGTATAAATATGAACAAATGCCTAGAAAGCCAAAAAGCAAGTACTCAATGACTTGGCAGAAGCCAAAGCAATAAAAAGTAAACTATTAAGGTACGACAAGACAATATTGAAGACATACTTTCCGGATTTAGGTGGACGTCATCATTGGGTTTGCACTATAACTGGTTATCGCACAATCAAAGAGAAAAGCAAAGTGGTGAACTGTAAATGGGTCGACCGCCAAACATGCATTGCGTTGTAAAATGATATGGTCATAACCTCGTTTGATAAATTTCTAACATGTAAGATTTTCTTAAAGTGATCATGACCAGGACCAAGGACCATGACCAAGGACCATGACCAAGGAATTTGCGAAGTTTGTAAATCATATCACCATAAAACTCAGGATGTGATAGACTTAGTCTCAGAAGGGTTCTAACCTTAGTTTTTATTTTAAAAGGAGATGAGTGTTACGATAATAAAATGTATCAAACGTTTTTTGAAGTTTAAGGTAACAGTATCGCTGATGCAGCTGTTTAGTTATACAAAGTTTACGAATGTTCAAGTCCTCAACTTGACTCCAATTAAGCTTTAGAAAAACGAATAAGTTAATAAACAAATACCCCGTAAGTTGTCGCTCTGGTGACAGTCCCGACAAAATAGGAATAATTAACGATATAGAAATTGAAATCATCCCGCTTGTCATAAATTGTGCTTATTATTTCTCCATTTTCCAGTGAGAGATGATAAACTAGAAAAAAGGCGACAGTATCAGAAATATAAGCTTTATTAAGTTGAAGTTCTTTAGGGTAAGGGTTGTCAATGTTTAATATATTATCCAAATACCGAGAGGTGTTATTAAAACGGTTTGGTGGCATCTGTCTAAGTATCTGGTGAAGGGCTCAACATAAAATATCCTGAATACAAAAACAAATCTGCGACACGAGGAGCACACTTAGTACCAATAGGGACACCAACAATGTGACTATAAACAGTACTTCCATACTTGAAGAAAACATTATCTAAAAGGAATAAAAGTGATACACAAACTTCTTGGCAAGTCCAAACAGTGTAATGTATAAACTGATGTTAGTAAAAAAAAAGAAGAAAAAACTCGTTATTATTATCACAGACCAAATATGGTGGGTTTTTTTCTCTATCACGCGTCTTTTGAATTTAACTTCTGCGGTAAAGTTGTATGTAGTGGACAAGTCGTAAATACGTATAGATGAAACTTGGCGTTCATTGCAAATTGTATCAATCTCATGATTTTTTTTATAGCCCAGTATAATTCCAGAATTGTAATAAGCTTTAACGGAATATAATGTCAAGTTAAAAAGTTCGATGATGTTCGATTGGTGCAGGCAATATAATTCTAAATAAAACAGACTCTATCGAAATAAAATCAGAAAATGTGTCGTCAACAATCAAAAACAAAATTCAAGTTTAACATATGATGAACTCAGTTCTAACATCGTATACATTTATACATTCTTTAGTATTCATAACTATAAAGTAATATAGTGCATATACAAAGCTTAATAGAAGCTAGTATAAATATATATTATAAACAAGCAATATTTATAAACAAGCAATGCGTTTAACTCAAACAAACATGATACGTAACAGATGTTCATACATTCATTAGTTATTATAATAATATATGCGTTTGACGTTTTAATTTAAATTTCATTAATTTCATTGAACCTAGTACCTTAGACGCAGATGTTATAATATTTTAAATAAGTATTTTCAAATATCAAAGACGGACGGGTTCTGTTTGCAAGTGAAAAAAATATGACCAGTTTTAGATGGATTACATTTTACTAGCCATTGCTTTGGCCAATTCGATATTTTACGCAGGTCCTCATTAATTGTAGTTTCCATATAATCTACGTCAGCTGTAGAAACCACAATAGAACTGCCATCAGCAAATAGCCTTGTCGTACTAAGCAATGCATCAGCTATGTCGTTTATATAAATTAAAAACAATAATGATCCTAGAACAGAGCATTGGGGTACGCCGGCATTTGGATTTTTTATTTCAGAAAAAGAAGAACCAACGAAAACTCTTTGTTTACGATCAGTTATGTAATTATTTATCCAATTAATAAGGTTGACTGAAATGCCATGTATAAATCTTACATTCGCCCTATTTTAGAATTCGCGGCTGTAGTATGGGATAGTTGTACAAATTATGAAAAAGATAATTTAGAAAAAAAATACAATATGAAGCCGCGCGAATAGTTACTGGCCTGACTCGTTCTATCTCTGTACAAAAATTGTTAACTGAAATTGGTTGGGTCTCTCTGTCCGATAGCAGATACATCCAAAAGTTTATATTTACCTATAAGTTTAAAAATGGAGATTTACCGAGTTACTTGAATGGAATATTCCCTGCACATTACGTGGTCCGAGTATTAACTTTCATACCCCATCCAACCCCTTCTCCAAGAAGCGAAAAAAATAAAGCCTTAATTTCGGCTTAAAAGTTTGCATATTGTAAAATTAAAACATGTCATACGTAATGTTAAACAGGTTATCGCATTGCTTTCAGTAAAAATGTTTTAAACGTGTTGTTTTTTTTGTCGAAATATCCGTTATAGAATCCTGCTAATATAGGCTAATATAGGCGTTCACATCGCTTAATGGAATTAAAGCTGGACCACGCAGGACCCGTTTATATTACGTATCTGAGTCCCTGGACCACGTAATGACTATTTCAGAATCGAATCCTTATAACTTGAGAAACAGTTCCAACTTTGTTACTTTACCTAGAAGAACAGAATTGTTTTCGAGATCAGTCTTACCGTCATCTCTAAAACTTTGGAACGAACTTGATATTAATATTCGCGAAGCGCCATTCCTTTCGAGTTAAAAGTTACTTTAAACCACCGATAGTACCCCAATACTACATATTGGGTGATAGATACCTTTCAGTTCTACATGCGCGTTTGCGAAACAATTGCAGCAATTTAAACGCTGATCTCTATCTTAATCATTTGAGGGATAATCCCAATTGTATATGTGGTGATGGTATTGAAGATGTTGAGCATTATTTGTTTAGATGTGAAATTTTCAGAAATGAAAGAGGGCAATATTTTTAGGTAGTCATATATTTCATTAAGTACTCACAAACTTTTATACGGGATCCACCAACTAACGGACGAGGAAAATCATATTCTATTTACTCAAGTTCAAAACTATATTAAAAAACACTAAACGATTCCAAAATCCTTAACTTTGTATCGATATAACGTTGCATTCTGTCTATATCAACTGTCGCTATGTTTCTGTCATGGAGATATGCGGTGTTAATTCGGTGAAGATTGCGTGGGGGTAGAATGACACGGAAGAGTTTAAATGTTTGGGGGTTTTTTCTTCGTTTTTCCTTATCAAGTTCATTTTAAATGTATTGTTACAATTTCAAACCGATAATCATGTACACTTTTTCAGCCACAATGGAGAGAACTGTAACTAATGTTGTAATAACTAGTAGTTCAATCCATTTGCATATGTTGCTATGCATATTGTGATGTTGACTTGATGTAGGCCTATTGTAACATATCTGCAATAAAATATTAGTTATATCATACGTATTACTTCTCGAAAGAGAATGTGTTCACTTCATTATTTAGAAGAAACGCTGGAAAATAGTTTACTAGTCGTGACTTTTAAAACTAAGGCAGGTGAACCAAACCCTATCCAGAAAGTGTTTTAATTGTTAATACAAAACTTTAGATTATGAAATACATATAAGTGTAACAGAGTTATTCGCGTCTTTGAAATTTGAAAATATATCACATATCTCACCAGCGCTGTTTTACCACCATGTTTAGCTATATCCTTAAATACATACTCCGTGACAGAACAATTTGGCACATCAACTTTGTATTTTGATGCATGGTACATACGCCTTATAACATGGCTGACCCCTCTCATGTTGTGAATTTTTGTATTTGAAACTTATTTTGAATAGCTTACTTGTAACACGAGTCAATAAACTGAAGATATTATTCAATCGCATCTGTTATCTCTAAATACTGTGGGATATACGCAGACAGTGAATGGTATTACCGTAATTATTTTTCAATGATAAGGAATCTGCACAAAAGTTTAGTAGCTTTTGAAAATAACGGTTGTGTAAATAAAACGTAACACAAAACATCAAAATGGCCGACGAAATTTTATTCGACCTCCTTCATTCGGAAATTGTAGGTTTTCTCTACAGAACATCCGATAAAGAGGAACAGGTATTCAACAATCGTCGTCTGAGTGTATGGCGATTCACGTTTTATACTTTTATGAAATGTTAAATGCTTATAAATCAGATACGTGATTGTTTCACGTGATTTCGCGAGTGGATTATTTTTTGACTTCACTGTGCATTTCAGGGTACCTATGCGTCGAATATGAATCGAGATTTTCTTTTATTACTTTCTATATGTTTTCAGGATTGAATAGAATGAAAACGGACGCTCCTAAATCTGTTTTCAATCTTCGTGTAGCCATCCTCTAAGCTTGGCAAAGCCAAAAATGCATTTTGAACACCCATGTTTACTTGTAATTTTATTGACAGCCGAAAACCAAAATGGTTGCTAGGGAATCAGCATTCGGGGAGATCAAGGTGATTTTACAGCAGAACGGCATCTCCATGAGTAAAACTTTATCAAGTGACATTGTGAAATTGTTTGTGGACTGGTCAAACGTGTTCCCAACATATATACGAGAAGATGACTTCACTCACCAGCTGGAATACCAGTCGAGGCGACTCCTCTTCAACCTACATACGTTGAGATACACACTGTATAGAAACTCCCTTCTTGGTTGACCACCCATTAGTAACGTGGTCTTCATGAATTAGGAACCCTAGTGAACAATATTGCTAAGTACTGAAAATTATACGCTGTACAGTGACTGTTATAAACATTGTGGTGACGGATTGTGTACATATAAAAACATTTTTGTGGTGAAGGACACTCCTACCTAGTATACTAGGGTTCGCCATTGTTGGCGGTAAAGATTATACAGAACAGAATGGCGACGGCGGAACATTCCATTTTTCTACAATTTGAGGGAATCCCCAAATAAATTTATTTAAATCACCCTCTTTCCTTTTTATTCTGCTATATCACAGAGCTAAATCATACAAATGAAAGCTATGTTAAATAATAATCAGAAATAAATAACAAATTCAAGTTAACCTAATTGAATTTCCCACCTAGTCTATCATCCAATCAAAATAAGGCTTACGTATGCATTAGGCATTGCGGTTTGCATATACTTTTTCCGCCAATCGCACCGGTTTTTACATTAGGGTACTGTAATCATATTGTCAACGGTCCTTACATACTTTTTACGTCACAGAAAACTATTGATTTACCCATATACCTGCATTATAGGCGTACTTGCTACCTGATTTCCCTATATCTCGTAGCCATATATGACACACCTTGCCTGAAACGTACATATACAAGTGACATATTTTTTTTCCATTGGTAATCTTACAAAATATTAGCTGTTTCTGGCTGTGAAGTGACTCCACCCACTCCCATAATGCAGTTCCCCCCCAGTGTACCTACTTTCATATTCAAGCTTAATTTTATTTTTTTTAAACTAACATTTAGTAACAAAATGAAATAATGTATTAAAATGTTTCATTTTGAAGAAAACGTATTTATGTGTGAATTCTCATGTTGTTTTATGTTAATCATTATTTCTAATTTTCTATCCAATCAATGACTTACATCATTACATTTAATGCCATTCTAAGTTGAAGTCGTGAAAATACATTCTGAAATTAAAGCAGATTTTACGAAGTGTCTAGGTAACATACTCACCTCTTATCTAATATTATATAAAATAGATTGCCCAATATGCCACTGTGTATGTTTCAGGAACAGTGTGTCGCCAAGTTAGAGTCATTAGGCTTTAGGATTGGACAGAGCCTCGTAGAAAGGTTAGAACAACTAAAGTAATTAGTAATTAATCATAGAGTACTCAATTAACAAACTTCTTGTTAAATATGAACATTTTCAGGGCTCAAGCCATGTCCAAATTCCAGGGAGAAGTTTTTCTCAAATAAAGGAGAAGTTCTTAAATATTTTCAAGATTTTCTTTGTATCCTAGCTCAGAAACGTCTCTTTATTTCACTATCAGTGGGGAAGTCAGCAGTTTGAGAGCAATTTGAGCAAAGTCTCTCACTGTCACTTATGTCCTGATTTAAAAAAATATATACACAATGGTCTGTCAAATTTTGCAATTATAGTGCATATTATTAAATACAATATTATTTATAAAGTAATGCACAGTAACCTAAGAGTGGAGTCAATGCCTCTGCGGCTGAACTGTTTTGGATCCAAATATCTAGATATAGTTGTATTATTGTACTTGAACTGCTTGTTTGCCTGTGTGTGTATGCTGTGGCAGAAATATTTCCCAATCGGAAAACAGCAGTATCTCAGAATTTAAGAAAAAGCATGAATTCTGCAATGTGTTTTTGTCTGCTAAGTAAATTCCGACTTGGAAAAGTTAATAATTATGGTAAATAATGGATGACAATATAAATAAAGTATATTAATGTCATATTTACTTAATTTATGAAATCTTGTGTTTTTCCCAAAATGAGAAATAAGCGCGTTCTTTTTTCCCAAAATGGACAGGCCTGGGCCTCTTCCCAAATTTGTGGGAAAAAGCCCTGAATTATGGATTTCTTTACAGGTTTACTAAAGATTGTACAAGGTTCAAGGACGAACTGGATATAATGAAGTTTATTTGCAAAGATTTATGGAACTCAATTTTCAAGAAACAAATTGACAATCTACGAACAAACCACCAGGTAAGGTGCTGTTTTAAGTGCTATCAAACGTTTTATGCTGTTATGTTTTATTACACTTAAAGGGACACACGGCAATCTTGAAGTGTTTGAAATTGGTGTTTGATTTATATATACATGCTCATGTTTACTTTTAACCTGGCTACATTTAAATAAATAAAATTTTAAGTATTCACTTTTTCATCTTATTCTACTATACATTTTAATATATTATTGGTGCAATAATATCAAAATTGAATAATATGCATATACAATTTGCTTATTACGATTCTTATAATTAATATTAATGATTGAACAAATGTAAGTTATCCAGAAAAACTAGTGGGAAGTCGTGAGTTTTAAAAAAATCAAGATTGCCATGTGTACTTATAAAAATACATTTTCATTCATTAAGAAGTTGGTCAAATAACAATGGTATGTATCAATGGAAATATGGTTACATGTCTTGCTTTGTAATTAATATCAAACATTAATTTGGGGTGGGTGGGGGGAGGGGGGAAACATAATTTAAAAAGCTCTTTTATATTTCGTTGAAAAGGAAAAGAGAATGAAAGGTTTAAAGGGGTTGATGCACTATTTTCAAACAAGGTTTATTTTAAAGGGCTCTGAAAAACTTGGAAAAAGCTGAAAGAATTATCAAAATGCCATAAAACGTAAAGGAGATATGACCTATTGAAAATTTGCAAAGAAATATAAATGGAGGCGGCCATCTTTGAACGATGACGTCATCGCGCCTTTTTAAGATAGATGTCATATGGATAAAATGTCTTTTAAAGCAAAGAAAATCACTGCAATTGAAAAATAAGCACACCATTTATATATTTTACATTTGTATATTTATTTTTAATCAATTTGCAGTGGTTTTCCATGCTTTAAAAGACATTTTGTCAGTATGCCATATATGGTAAAACGGCGCGATGACGTCATCGTTCAAAGGTGGCCTCCTCAATTTAAGTTCTTTTCAACTTTTCAATAGGTCACATCTCCTTTACTTTTCAAGACTTTTTGATAATTCTTTCAGCTTTTTTCAAGTTTTTCAGAGCCCTTTTAAATAAACCGTGTTTGAAAATAGTGCATCAACCCCTTTAATTAAAATCTGAAAGGAGTTAAAATAAAAGTAAAATTTCCTGTAGAAAAATAAAATTCCTAATTTAGTTTTATTGTAGAAGGGTTAGTTAAACGAATAATCAAATAATAATGACCCTAGGTACACAGATTGAAGGCATTGTGTATATAAGAATGTATTTTACATTCCAGGGAGTGTATGTGTTACAAGACAATAGATTCAGATTCCTCACACAGATCTCAAATGGGAAACAGTATATGGATGCAGCACCTAAGGTTGGTTGATGAAATATTGGCGAACATATTGGGCATAGCAAACTACATTTACACTAAAGGCTAGATTTAAACACCTGTGCTGGGTTATAATATTGTAAGGATGTACCATGCTACATGAGATAGAGGCATTTGATAGATAGAGCATTTGAGGGAGATTCAATTTATGTAATAAAAACTTATCTTTAGAGAAGAATGTATGAAAACATGTTTCTTCTCTTTAAAAACAAAATTAAACAGTTGTCACAAAGTAAATACTTCCATTTCTGTTGCATTGCCCTTAAATAAATCACTTTAACGTGCTGCATTATGATTCTCAATGAAAAACTTTTACTTTTGGGGCGGAGCTAAAACAAACAAGGTGCAGTTCATTGGTCTGATGAACTTGTTTGTATGTGACATCACCTTAACAGCCTTGTGCTTATTGCCGTAAGTTGTTATAAAAAGCATGCAAGTGGCGTGGCGACGTCGCTGTTCCAACAGTACAGCTATATAAGACTATTTTAAACACATATACGTATTTACATTAAACGTTTAAACAAACATAATGTAAATATAAGGATTGATTTCGATCTTTCAAGGGGGTATGAAAAACATTAGGTGAGTTTGAAGTTAACGAGAAGCCCTTCGGAAGCTATCTTTTCAGTTCTAAGGTGAAAATGTTCCAATTTTGTCTCACTTCAAAATTTAATGCGCTTGTTTTGTTGTTTCAGTATTTAGCTATGGCCTGTGGAATAATTCGAGGATGTCTGGCCAACATTGGGGTAAACTCTGTCGTCACAGCTGAAGTCAGTGCTATGCCTGCATGTAAGTATAATACCAGATTAATAAATGGGTTGTCTGGCCATCAGATTAACATCGGGGTAAACTGTCTTAACAGCTGAAGTCAATGCCATGCCTGCTTGTTAGTATAATGCCAGGTTGTCTGGCCATCTGGCCAAAATCAGAATACACTGTCGTGACAACTGAAGTCAGTGCCACACCTGCTTGTAAGTATAATCCCAGGTTGTTTGACCAACTTGGGGATAAACTCTGAAGTCAGTGCTGTGCCTGCTTGTTTCAGTTTGTATAATCCCATGTTTTCTGGACATCTGGCCAGCATGGGGATAACTCTGTTGTAAGAGCTGAAATCATTGCCACGCCTGCTTGTAAGTATAATCCCAGGTTGTTTGGCTATCTTGGGGGTAAATTCTGTCTGAAGTCAGTGCTATGCCTGCTTGTTTCAGTTTGTATAATCCCGGGTTGTCTGGCCATCTGTCGTGACAACTGTCAGTGCCACACCTGCTTGTAAGTATAATTCCGGGTTGTCTGGCCAATATCGAGGTAAACTCTGTTGCAACATCTGGTCAGTGTTATGCCTGTTTGTTAGTATAATCCTGGGTTGTCTGGCCAACATCGAGGTAAACTCTGTTGTAATAGCTGAAGTCAGTTCTGTGCCAGCTTGTTAGTTTAATCCTGGGTTGTCTGGCCATCTGGCCAACATGGGAGCAAACTGTGGTAACGGCTGACGTCAGTTCTGTGCCAGCTTGTTAGTATAATCCTGGGTTGTCTGGCCATCTGGCCAACATGGGAGCAAACTGTAGTAACGGCTGCAAGTCAGTGCAAGGCCTGCTTGTAGTTACCAGATGTATCATGTAAAATATTCATGTTTAATACAATCTTACTTGAAATGCATTTTTAAACTGAAATGCATAAACATTACTTTGTCAACATAGAAACAGTGTCTTCGGAATTAGTTTATTTTCTATGTGAACAAACTTTAAACATATAGCAACATTTGTGTCATACATAATATACACTGTTACCACCTAACAACTGTGTTATACCATTACTGTCATGTGCGCATATTTTCTGAACTGTTCAGATGCTGTTCTGCTATGTTCAGCAACTGTTCAGACAATTATCAGAACAGTGATTTTATGTTCAGCCAAAATTTAGATGGTAATTTTGTGTTCAGACAGATTCAGACAGTGCTTTAACATTTGTAACAGTAAGATTTGGGTGTCAGCAAAACAGTGATTAGTTATAGGTGTGGTGCTACATAAGACTGCATCAATAGAACTAATTATGGATTTTTATTTACAGGTAAATTTCAGATACAGATACAAAGAAGTTGATGTTTTTTCGCGATCTTTTATTACTGTTTCTGTTTTATAAAATGTATCGAGACAACCATTGAACTTTTTATGTGTAAACAATGGAGACTGAACCAATTAGTACAACTATTTACTTTGTATGTGTTCGGTACACAAGTTGATCTGTGACATATTTGTTAGACATTCCACATCAGGAGGCAGTGATGGGATCCACTGGTCCTTTGGTTTAAACATACTTAATTTCAACATGTTTACAACATATATATATTGGTTCAGTACATAGATAAAAGGATTGGACCAGACGGAGAATCGTATATCCATAGTTACTCTCCTTTGAAGAGGTTCCTTTGCCACTACATAATGAGTGCTGTATGTATGTTGGTTTTCATCACTATCCATCAGATATAAAAAAAATATTATGTTATATTTCTCTTTAATATGTATGTCTCTTTTGTACTTGACAAAACTTTTCTGAAAAAATATAAACAAAATATAGTATGTGCCTTTTATAAAGTGACACAGCGTACAAAGTAGTTTTGGACTTTCCAGGTAAAATTCAACTAGTACCTAAATAAATTTTATATCAGTGAAACAGACATTTTTAGTGGTAAATAAAAATACCTTACTTTTCAAAATCTTTTGGGAAATAAAAATTTCACATGCGAACATTGTTTTTGATTGGACATTTTCAATATAAAATTCTGCTGCATCACAATGTGAAAAACAAACATTTTTTAGAATTTTTATCCAAAAAATAGTTTTAATGTAAATTAAGACACTAAAAGTTGTATACCAAAACTTTAAGGCTAACTAAAGTTATTTGAGATTTCATAATTTTCTGCTTCAAGAAAAGCCCCACCAAAAAAGCATTTTGGCTGTAAACTATTTTTTT
The DNA here is from genome assembly GCA_037043455.1 of Cyrtodaria siliqua. NCBI lineage: Eukaryota > Metazoa > Mollusca > Bivalvia > Adapedonta > Hiatellidae > Cyrtodaria > Cyrtodaria siliqua. The sequence goes on along the minus strand of JAWPHD010004156.1, from coordinate 34,574 downwards.
CTCAACCAATTTTGAAAAGTAAGGTGTTTTTATTTATCACTAAAAATTTCAGTTCTAATGACATATAACTTATGTACGTATTACTAAAATCGCCAATGTTAATGCTGAAAAACCTTTGGCTGAAACAAGGTATCGCTTTGCGATGGCGACAACATTAATGTTAAAGTTTCAAATTCTAATATCTTCAACATTGCCTATTCAAATTCATTCAAACTCTGTATATGTCTTCATTATCATCAAGGCGGCTCGGGCACAACTCTGTAAAGCATTTTAGCAATATATGGCCATATTTGCAACTTGGAAATTCATAAAGTATGGTCCCTGTTAAACGAGACATATGAATCCGTAGATGCATGTTTCATGAAGGGCACAATTGACAATGTAACAAAAAAATTTTTTTGTGATCAGTGGTTTTCTGATGTTTGTTGAGAGGCATGGCTAACAGTACTTCATCTTTATGGCACTGCGGGAGGTATAGAATACTGGTTTTACCCAGGAATGAGTGGGTGGTCTGCCTCCACCACAAAAAATCGACCATCATACATAGCCTAAAATATGCCGGAAAATGATGTTAAACACCAAACAAACATCTTTCATGTCATCTCCCTCTGAGGTTGCTCTCCCCGTATAGACTAAAACAGTATGTTAACAAGACATAGGGCTTTTATTTGGCTATTTTTATAGCCGTTATTGGGTCATATTCCCAATGACAAAACATATCTTTTTTTCCCAATTTTGAGAAGAAAATTCCCAATTGAAAGAAGACAAAGAAAGAACACTGAAAAGTAGCAAAAACGTGACATGTATTGAATATGAAATGCTTTTAAATGCCTCTGTTGATCTTGTTGTACTGTAAACAGTATGAAAGATACAATTATGAAATAAATGTTTGACTGTTTTGTTTCCCAATTTTATGAAAAATCACGCTAAATTCCCAATGTTTAGCGTATGGGTTATGTTCCCAAAATGTAGAAAAAAAGCACTGAGACGTCACTTTGTCATTTTTTATTTAAACTTATAATCATAATTGTTAAAGGCGGTAATCAGGCTTTTTCTAGAAAAATATAAAATGATTTAAAAATGTTGTATCAATCAAAACATGGTGTTGGCACCGTGTAGTTCAGGTCTGAAATATGTATTTCCATAGATTTGGAATGAAGTTTAGTCTAAAATGCATACATTGACCTAACCCTGCAATCATGAGTGTGAATTCGGGGACCAGTAGACTATACTGCCTACCGGGTACCAGTCTACTTGGTCCTACCGAATACCGTATTAGGTTGACCTGAAAAATAAATTGGAAACCTGTTACCGAAGGAGGGTTGCTGGACTAACATTGACCCTGGTGCCTAACCTATGTATTTCCATAGATTTTTAATGAAGTTTAGTTTAAAATGCATACATTGACCCTGGTGCATAACTTAGGATAGGCTTAGCACATATTGTTTAAGAATTCCAAACGACATAAGACCCGATACATATCAATATACTGTCTCATTAACACAAAAGCACTAGCATTGTGACTTGCTGGTTTATCTGTGTGGTCTGCATTGCCAGTAGATTGTTATAGGCCCATGAGAGCCACTTGTTAAATTATTTACTTGGTGCAAATGAGAAATGATGGAACACTGTAAGCCTGCTTGGTGCAAATGAGAAATGATGAAACTATGTAAGCCTGCTTATATTTGTTTCTTTTACACATCTGATGTAAGAATGTGCAGACTTGTTTCTTGCAAATGGAAAATGATTTATCTTTTGGTAGAATGTTAAGATTTGTTTTCCAGTAATGTTTTACTGTCAATGTGTTGATAACATTCAATGAATTTTGATAGTCAACTATTTAATAATTTGTATCCATCTATGTTTCTTCTATTTCGTACATAGAGGATCTTAAAGAGGCACTACCTATATCTACACGATTTTTAATGTAAAATATTAAATACTCAATATTACTGCATTTATATGTATTCAAAGCTATTTTATGAGTATTCTAAGAAGAAACATGGTTCGTATTCCAGTTTTGTAAATTATTAATTATGATCAAAACAATATCTTGAATAAAATGCTGCCCAGCTGTTTATTCCTGCCGGAGAACTACGAGTTTTTACGATTTTCTCGGACATGCGCAATGCGATTACAAACTATTCGGCGCAGTTCCGATAGCAAACGAATCGATCGGAACTCTTCGCTAATCAGACGAGGTAGTTCCGATTGTAAACGAATAAGATCGGAAAATCTCCGCAATCGTCCGCAATCGGCTTGTCTAAAACAATTACGAATACAATTTCAAAAATCCGATCTTTTCAATCCTGTTTTTTCCCAGCAAAACGCATATTACATTGGGTGAAATTATTGCCATTTACCTTTTTCATAGTCCTCTTTATAATTAAGTAAAGTTTATATCAATCGGTGGACACAAAGATATAGGTAGTGCCTCTTTAAATGTTTAATATTGAGGGTTGGATAACATTATAGGATGCCAGTCTGTGCTGAGTATCATATCAGTTTTACCACACAAGTTTAATAAATTCAATATTAAATAGGCACACATGTGAGATTCTGTTTATCACATAAAACTGCAAAATGCCTTTTAAGGAACATTTATTATCGTAGCTGCTTATATATATATTATGTTGTCGTATGATAATGTTTTATGTTTGTATAAGGACGTCGTATGTGGGCTATCTTCTCCGTATGACGCAAAACAACGGAACTAATTCGTCATTTCCATATTTTAAATGGTGATGGAAATCAATGTGGCAATTGCAAACATAGCTGAATGGAAGACTGAACATTGATTTGGCCTTCATTTGCATATTTATTAAACTAGTATATTTTGATAAATATATCATGACTTTTTTACACTCCCACATGGCAAGTTATGTGATTAATTGTGGTTATGATATTTATTGTATGCCTGTTGAGGACCATTATGTTTTATTTGACGTATGTAGTATATGTGCAATATGTAAATAATATAAGATGTCATTAAACACCATCATCGTGTTTTGTTAATTTTTTCTCCGAGCAAACTGCACTTCCTCTCATTGCCGTCTTTCATAGTGTCAAGTTTCATTCCAGTCATATATACTTAAGAAAACGAGAGGTCCATGACCTTTTAACGCTCTCCTGAAGATCTGAACAGCTAGATCTTGGAACAGTATCATAACTTTTTATATGTTTGTCGTTCTTTGAAGGGGCAGTGTTTGTTAATCATTGAATAATACAAGTTTTTTTGTGGCCATGTTTGGAGGAGGCATGTTTGAAGTCCAAGAAGCCCTTACAGTTGTCAGAGTAAATACATTTTATTTTCAATATTTCTCAAATGAAAATCATTTTTGTAACGAGAGTAACATTCCTGTAAATTTTCATGAAAATTGTTCAAGTCGTTTCAGAGCAAGTTTTTTCTATATACTCTGTAAACAAAGATGGCCGTTGGCTGCCATGTTTGACATCAAATTGAAAGAACCAACTATATGTCGTGCCAGTCGTTTTAGTAAAGGTTCCAAATCCATATCACTTATGATTTTTGAGTAGTCTATTTTTAGCCATGGCGGACATCTTGAATTTTTGGCAGACCTGAATTTATGCTAGGATCAGCTAGACGTCAAGAGCAATATACTTGTGAGGTCTCATGAAAATCCGTACAGTAGTTTCAGAGGAGTAGCCACATGTTTTTCCTATATAACTATGTAAACAAAGATAGCCGCAAGGCGGCCATGTTTGCCATCGAATCAAAATGAATTTTGTTAAGGACCAACTAAATGTCATGCCAGTCTTTTTAGAAAGGTTCCAGATCAATACCAATTATGGTTTTTGAAAAGTGGCCACCACTAACTTGTATTTTTAAAATCTCCATGGCGGCCATATTGTATTTCCGGCCGACCTGAATTTATGCTAGGATCAACTAGACATCAAGAGCAACATTTCTGTTAAGTTTCATGAAAATCCTTCAAGTACTTTCAGAGTAGTCGCTACAAGTATTTTCTATATAACTCTATGTTAACAAAGATGGCCGCTGGCAGCCATGTTTAATGTCAAATCAAAATGATTTTTGACAAGGACCAACATCATATCATGTTGATCATTTTAGATGTCCCATATCAATATCACTTACAGTTTTCAAGTAGTCGTCGCTTCAAACTTGTATTTTAAAAACCTATTTTTAGCCATGGCGGCCATCTTGAATTTCCTGCCGACCTGAAATTTTGCTAGGATCAACAAGACATCAAGAGCAACATTTCTGTGAAATTTCATAAAAATGCGTCGAGTAGTTTGAGAAGAGTAGTCGCTACAAGTTTTTACTATATAACTCTATGTAAACAAAGATGGCTGCTGGCAGCCATGTTTAATGTCGAATCAAAATGATTTTCAACAAGGACCAACATCTATCATGCTGATCATTTTAGAAAAAGTCCCATATCAATATCACTTATAGTTCAAGAAGTAATCGCTACAAACATGTTTTAAAAAATCTATTTTTAGCTGTGAAGTTTCATGAAAATCCGTCAAGTACTTTCAGAGGAGTAGTCGCTACAAGTTTTTACTATATAACTCTATGTAAACAAAGATGGCCACTGGCAGCCATGTTTAACGTCAAATCAAAACGATTTTCGACAAGGACCAACATCATGTCATGCTGATCATTTTAGAAAAAGTCCCATATCAATATCACTTATAGTTTTTAAGAAGTAGTCACTACAAACTTGTTTTTTAAAATTTTAAAAATCTATTTTTAGCTGTGGCGGCCATCTTGGATTTCACATCAACATGAATTTTTGCTAGGATCAACTAGGCTTCATGGGCAACATTTCTTTAAGTTTCTTGGAAATCCATCCAGTAGTTTCAGAGGAGTAGTCGCTACAAAAAAATTGTTTACAGACGGACGACGGACACCGCATCACGGCATAAGCTGATCAGTAGAGCTAAAAATAAATTAATCGGAAAAAAAAAAAAAAATTTAACCCATAAACCAAGGTTTCTTATGAAGAAAAAAAATAAGAAAAAAGCCTCCAGTGAGATTTGAACCCACGGCCCCTGTGGTTTCCAGTGTACATTACCAACAAGAGGCCCAAGAGGGCATGTGGACGCTCTACTGGCTCAAGATAAAGTTTATGTATAAGGGGCCAAATCATACAACCGGAACATGGTGATGGTAGGCTTGGTACTGATCATCCCTGCAAAGTTTCGTTGAAATCCAGCCAGAGGTTCAGGAGAACTAGTCGAGACAAAGTTAGTGTATTAAAACCTTTAAGGGCTCATAACTCTGCCAAAATACATTCAATCAGAACATGGTAATGACAGGTGCAAATAGGCTTAGTACTGATCATCCCTGCCAAGATTCGCTGAAATCTGGCAAAGAGTTCAGAAGAGACTAATCTGGACAAGGTTTGGGTATTAAAACATTTAAAGGGCCATAACTCTGCCAAAAATCATTCAACCGAAATATGGCGATGATATGCACAACTAGACTTGATACTGATCATCCTTGTCGAGTTTCGTCTATATCCAGCCAGGGGTTCAGGAGAACTAGCCCGGAAAAAAATTGTGGTATCAAAATCCTTTAAAGGGCCATAACTCTGCCAAATATCTGTAAACCGGAATGCGACGATGACATGCACAACTAGGCTTGGTGCTGATCATCCCTGTAAAGTTTCATTGAAATCTGGCGAGGGCTTCAGGAGAAGTACATCAGTCAAAGTTTGTGTATTAAAACCTTTAAAGGGCCATAATTCTGCCAAAAATCATTCAACCGGAATACGGCAATAATTTGCACAACTAGACATGGAACTGATCATTCCTAAAAAGTTTTGTTTAAATTCGGCAAGGGTTTCAGTAGAACTAGTCAGAACAAAGTTTGTGTATTAAAACCTTTAAAGAGCCATAATTCTGCCAAAAATCATTTAACCGGAACACGGCGATGATTTGCACAACTAGACATGGAATTGATCATCCCTAAAAAGTTTTGTTTAATCCGGTCAGGGGTTCAGGAGAACTAGTCAGAACAAAGTTTGTGTATTAAAATCTTTAAAGGGCTGTAACTCCGCCAAAATCATTCAACTGGAACACGGTGACTATGTACAACTAGGCTTGGTACTGATCATCCCTGCAAAGTTTCAATGAAATCCGGCCAAATGAAGGCCCTTTCATCTTAAGAGGACAAGATATAGCACATTTCAGAAAATCAAGGGCCATAACTCCGATGTAAATGGTCCAATCTGGATGATTTTTGAACTTGTCAGAGCTTTCATTGATATTAACAATCTGGTATAGTTTCGTAAATATCGGATGAAAGATGACCCTATCATCTTGAGGCAAAATATAGGATTTTTAACTAAATCAAGGGCCATAACTCCGTTGTTACTGGTCCGATCTGGCTGGTTTTCGAACTTGTCTGAGCTGTCATTGATATAAACAATGTGGTAAAGTTTCGTAAAGATTGGATGAAATATAAAGGCCCCATTTTCTTAACGAGGCAAAATATAGCATTTTTAACTAAATCAAGGGCCATAACTCCACTGTTACTGGTCCGATCTGTCTGGTTTTCGAATTTGTACGAGCTTTCATTGATATTAACAATCTGGTAAAGTTTCAAAAAGATCGCACGAAAAATGAAGGCCCTATCATCTTAACAAGGCAAAATATAGAATTTTTAACTAAATCAAGGGCCATAACTCCGCTGTTACTGGTCCGATCTGGCTGGTCTTCGAACTTGTCCGAGCTTTAACAATCCGGTTTAGTTTGGTAAAGATCGGACGAAAAATGAAGGCCCTATCGTTTTAACGAGGCAAAATATAGCATATTTAACTAAATCAAGGGCAATAACTCCTCTGTTAATGGTCCGATCTAGCTGGTTTTCAAACTTGTCCGAGCTTTCATTGATATTAACAATCTGTGCAAGTTTGGTAAAGATCAAATAATAAATGAAGGTGCTAGAGTGTTCACAAGGCTTAATATAGCATTTTCAGCAAAACAAGGGCCATAACTCCGGTGAAATTATTCCGATCTGGCCGGTTTTCGAACTTGTCTGAGCTTTCATTGATATAAAGACACTGGCAAAGTTTTGTAAATATCCGATTAATATAGAAGGCCCTAGAGTGTTCACCAGGCAGAAAATATAATTTTTCAGAAAAAACAAGGACCAATAACTCCGGTGTTACTGATCCAATTTAGCTGGTTTTCGAACTTGTTTGAGCTTTCATTGATATTAACAATCTATGCAAGTTTGGTAAAGATCAAATAATAAATGAAGGTGCTAGAGTGTTCACAAGGCTTAATATGGCATTTTTCAGAAAAACAAAGGCCCCAACTCCGCTGAAATTAGTCCGATCTGGCTAGTTTTCGAACTTGTCCGAGCTTTCATTGATATAAAGACACTGGCAAAGTTTCGTAAAGATCTGATTAATAATGAAGGCCCTAGAGTGTTCACAAGGCAAAAGTTAACGGACGACAGACATCCCATAAGCTCCGCTAAAAAGGGCCATTAACTCCGGTGTTACTGGTTCGACCTGGCTGGTTTTCAAACTCGTCTGGGCTTTCATTGATATCAACAATCTGGCCAAGTTTGGGAAAGATTGAATACAAAATGAAGGCGCTCGAGTGTTCACAAGGCTGAAAATGGCATTTTTCAATAATTCAAGGGCACATAACTCTGGTGTTCCTGCTCAGATATAGGTGCTTTTAAAACTAGTCCAAGCTTTCATTGATATTAACAATCTGTTAAAGTTATGTAAAGATCGGATGAAAAATGAAGGAACTAACGTCTTGAAGAGGCAAAATACAGTATTTTAAACTAAATCAAGAGCCATAAATAACTCCAGTGTTACCGGTCCGATCTGGCTGGTTTTCGAACTTGTCCCAGCTTTCATCAATATTAACTATCTGTGCAAGTTTGGTAACAATCAAATAATAAATGAAGGTGCTAGTGTTCACGAGGCAAAAAAAAAAAAATTCAGAAAAAAACAAGGGCCATAACTCTGGTGTTACTTATCCGATTCGGCTGGTTTTCGAACTTGTCCGAGCTTTCATTGACATTAACAATCTGATCTATGCAAGTTTGATAAAGATCAAATAAGAAATGAAGGTGCTAGTGTTCACAAGGCTTAATATGGCATTTTTCAGCAAAACAAGGGCCATAACTCTGGTGTTACTGATCCAATTTAGCTGGTTTCATAACTTGTCCAAGCTTTCATTGGTATTAACAATCTGTGCAAGTTTGGTAAAGATCAAATAATAAATGAAGGTGCTAGAGTTTTCACAAGGCAAAACAAGATGGCCCTATATCACCTGAGTAATGGTCCATTATCAAACTTCTTCGAAATCTTATATTCATATACAATCTGTGCAAGTTTGGTTAAGATTGTTCAAGAAATGTGGCCTCTGTTGTACGTTTACCAACATTGATATAAAGACACTGACAAAGTTTGGTAAAGATCAAATACAAAATGAAGGTGCTAGAGTGTAACCTCTGGGGCATGGCCAAATGTGACCCCAGGGCTACATGTAATATATGAGAGCTGTGTGCCTTGTGGTTTCAGAGATTTTTTAAGTTTTTCCCTATACAAGTCTATGTAAAACATGTGACCCCTGGGGCAGAGCCAAATGTGATCCCAGGGTCACCATTTTAATAAACTTGGTAAAGGACCATAAGCTCATAGTAAATGCAAAATATTAAACCTCTGGCTCTTGCAGTTTAAGAGAAGATTTTTTTAATTTTTCCCTATGCAAGTCTATGTAAAACTGTGAACCCCGGGGCGGGGCCATATATATGACCCCAGGGTCACCATTTGAACAAACTTGGTAAAGGACCATAATCTTATAGTAAATGCAATATATTAAACCTCTGGCTCTTGTAGTTTCAGAGACGAAGACTTTTTTCTTTCCTATATAAGTCTATGTAAAACTGTGACCCCCGAGGCGGGGCCAAATTTGACACCAGGGTCACCATTTGAACAAAACTGGTAGAGGATCATAAGCTTATAGCAAATGCAAAATATTGAACATCTTGCTCAAGCAGTTTCAGAGAAGATTTTTTAAGTTTTTCCCTATACAAGTCTATGTAAAACATGTGACCCCTGGGGCAGGGCCAAATGGAACCCAGGGTCACCATTTGAACAAACTTGGTAGAGGACTATAAGCTTATAGCAAATTCAAAATATTGAACATCTGGCTCAAGCAGTAGAAGATTTCTTAAGATATTCCCTATGCAAGTCTATGTAAAACATGTGACCCCTGGGGCGGGGCCAAATGTGACCCCAGGGTCACCATTTGAACAAACTTGGTAAAGGACTATAATCTTATAGTAAATGCAAAATATGAAACCTCTGGCTCTGGCGAACTTGTCCCGAGCTTTCATTGATATAAAGACTCTGGCAAAGTTTTGTAAAGATCCGATTAATGAAGGCCCTAGAGTGTTCACAAGGCAAAAGTTAACAGATGGACGGAAGACGGACAACTCGTCATCCCATAAGCCTTCGGCCAGTAGAGCTAAAAATGAAAGAATTTCCGCCGCTATATATTGTATGTATAATAAGCTGCTGTTAATCAAATGGTACATGGCTACATTTACTAGGCTACATTAGAGATTTCCTTTTGGATAAATACTAAAACAACCCACAAGACACCATTATCGAAGATTTTAAGACTTTCATATATAACTCGCATGTACAACTCTGACCCCACATACAGGCCAGATTTGTCCCTAGGTTTACCATTTGAACAGACTTGGTAGAGGTCCATATGCGTATGCTGCATGCGACATATGAGAGCCATAGACCTTATGGTTTCAGAGATCATTTTAACTTGTTCCCTGCATAAGTTTATGTTAAAACTGCGACCCCTGGGAGGGGGCCAAATTTGACCCCAGGGTTACCATATGAACAAACTTGATAGAGGAACATGCTTAATATTAGACCTAGCTCATGAAGATTTTAATGTAAAACTGTGACCCCGCAGGCGGGCAAAATTTGTCCCCAGGTTTACCATTTGAGCAAACTTGGTAGATGACTGTACGTTTGTGCTACATGCGACATATGAGCTATACATCTTGCAGTTTCAGAGTTTTTTTAGGTTTTGTAAAACATGTGACCCCCTGAGGTGGGGCCAATCTTGAAAAATCTTGATATAGGGCCTTAAGCTTATGGTACAGAAGTCCTCTAGCGCTTGTAGTTTCAGATAGGATCTTTTACTATATAAGTCTATGTAATACGTGACTCGGGGGGTGGCGACAAAATATGAGCACTCTTTGTGGTTTCAGAGATGGAACATTTTTTCAGGTTTTTGACTGTATGTCTATGCAAAACATGCAAAATCTATTTAAACTTTGGAGTCCTGTGGTGCAGCCATTTTTGACCCCGGGGACTTCAGTTGAACAAACCTGTCTAGGGGTTGGTGATCATAAACAAAAAAAAATCGAAATCTGTTCTGTGGTTCTCGAGATTTTTTTTTTTAAGGTTTCAACCTTTTATGGTAATGGCGATTCATCATGGAAGACCCGGTGACATAATTTTAACAAATTATAAAGCCACTGACCTAAGAATCATCCATGTGAAGTTTGGTCCAAACTGTCGATTTATGAGAAGTTGTTTAACAAAAGTCCTACCGACGGACTAAAAGCAGTCACAATAGCTTACTTTGAGCCTTTGACTCAGTTGAGCTACAAATGACAGAAATGAACATGAATTCGGGGGATTTAACCCCTGAATTTCTGGTTCGGGGGATTTAACCCCTGAATTCCTGGATAGCAGTGGCCCTACGTTTGCTCGAGAACCACACGCGGAAGGAAGACTGATGTACATGGCAACACTGTATCCCTACCCTTGAACTTTGTGTTAAGGAGTCAAATAATATACATGTATATATAATAACAGATGTTTAAAGTAAAAGAAATGTACATCACAAGAGCATTTTACATTATTAATTTTATTGATATATGCACAATGTACAATTAAAATATATCCACAAATTGAAGCATCACCTAAACAAGACCGTTTATCTATTACTCATGAATATTCATGAATCATTAAGATTTAGATACTACTTCCTTGTCCGGCACAAAGATGCTTTCTTCCACAAAAAATATGCATAATTAATTTCAAAAGATTTTGATTCAATCTTTTTTTGGACATAGTCCAATCTAAGCTAACAATAGGTAAACATACAATAGTACCTGCTAGTGTCCATACATGTACATGGATATGCAATATATTTTTTACACTAAATTAGTGAACAACACACATCTACTACATTCACGACCATAAACAAGAAATGTCACCAATTAGTGACAAAATAATGTTCCCGAAAATGTTGACTCATTTGACCTCTGACATCCAAGTGTGACCTCGACCTTTGCAGTACAGACCTGATCCCCGTTTTATGAAACAACTTACGACCATTTTGATCGTAAATCAATTTCTTAAATGATTCACTATAAATTACACTTTTCAAATAAACGTGATTTCATTTCATTTTCTTATACATGTGATATTTCTGCACTACATGCACACATAAGTGTCTACATTGAATGCTTAGGTGAACAAAAAGAATGATTTTAAAATATGAGACTTATCGTAAGATGTTTAATAAAACAGGGCCCCGATTCTTGCATATGACACACCTTCATGGTGGTTAACATTTGTGCGACGTTTCATGGAAATCCCTTCAGTTCTTTCCAAGTTATGGCTGAAACATGATTATTTCGGACGGAACGATGAACTGACGGTGCGATTACTATATGCCTCCTTTACGGGGCATAAAAAAACAATGGCATGCATTCAGTTGCTGCAAGGTCTAAATCATAATTCTATAAACCTCTAAGATTTAATTTCTTTTACTTTTATACAGTACATTCAATTTAATATGTATACTTTGTCATTCTTTTTTTTTTTTTTTTTTAAAGTTATCGTGTTCTAAATGTCATTCTATAACATGATTAACATGCGTTTGTTAATAGTAAACATCTATAAAAACAACGGCACCTAGGAAGATGCAGACGCTGTGAGTTGATATCTCCAAACACGGAATTTTATTTTCATGAAAAAACACACAGGTCTGTGAAATTTCATTCTTGTTGTGCATGCTCCTTCCCTAGGTGCATCTTAAATGCACGCACATCCTTAAGAACGATACCGCACTGTTCGCACGTGACAGTGTTAGGCAGATTGTGAACCTTCACGTGATCTTTGAGCTGCACGTTCCAGGCAGCAGCGTAGTTACATTGGGAACATTTGTAAGGCTTCTCCCCGGTATGTGTCCTCATGTGCGACGTCAGCTGGAACCTCTGTACACATGAAAACGTACACTGGTCACAGCTGTATGGGTGTACTCCTAAAGAAAAATCAGAAAATAGAATAAATTATCACAGATATCAAGCTATTGTTACAATTTTCTTTTTTTTATAAGAATGTGCTATATGAACTGAAAGAGCTGATCTTCTAGCATGAACAAGTGTAATTATTAGGGTTCTTGTTCTGTGAGTGACAAGCGTGCTGACCCCTATAAAACTGAAATAACTTAGTATTGCGTGGTCCAGTGGTAGAGCGTCGGACTTGAAGAAAAGTTTGTCTCTCGCCGTGGCCATGTTGTTTATCCTAAAGCAAGATAATTAATCCACATCGATTAGTACTGGTTTTACCCAGAAAGCCATCACAAGTGATTATTATAAGTTGCAATAACTTGTTTCTTGCAACTTATATTAAACACTCTTGATGTCATTCTGGGTAGAACCAGTACTAAGCAATTGTGGATTAATTATCTTGCTCAAGGATTAACAACATGGCCACAGCCATTTGCTTCACAAATAATGTAAAAGAAATAGGTTTAAACTTAAACTAACTGAAATACCAACCTGTATGAACGTGTAGATGATGAGAGAGTCCAGCGTTCTTGGAAGCTGAGAATGGACAGTGGGGACACTGGTAGCGCCGGATTTTGTTGTGAACACGATTGATATGATTGTTGACACGGTCCTGGGTCACATACGTCTTCCCACATTTGTCGCAAGGATATGACTTTGTTCCCAGACCTTCACATCCTAAATCTAGATGCCTTTGTACCTGAACTTCAGTGGCATACAAGGTGTTGCAAGATTTGCAAGTAACCATTGTGTCGGGATGTGCTTCTCGTATATGCAGCCTGTAAGCATTTTTAGTGATGAGGGATAACTGTATGCCTTTCTCCTTCAAGCAGATTTTACATTTCCACTGCGCCTTGTCATGTTCCTTTCCCAAATGGTCCTTTAGGCCATTCATGCCGCTGGTTTCTGCACCGCATACCGAACAAATGTGGATATTTCTCTTATGCTCCTCTCGTTTGTGCCGTTGCAAGTCCCCAAGAAAAGCAGCAACGAATTCACATTTGTCACAGTTCAGTTCACCATTTACATGACATTCAAGATGGTTTTCCATAACATCAGCGCTTTTAGCTTTGAACTTTTCACAAAGAGCACATACTAGTATTTCAATAGAACACTCCTCCTTTGCTTTTCCTCTATCTTTTCTTGAAAATGACTCCAATACATCAACTCTGTACTTGTCCGGATGGTCATTAAGTGTAATCCTAATTCTCTTGGCTTCCTTGTCCTGTTTTTCTTTCTGTCTTTTTCTTTTAGCCTTTATAAAGTTTTTCTCCTTTTCTCCCAGTCCTGCTAATTCTGGATCAAGTTCATCTTCATCAGGTTCTATGTTTTCTGCCGATAAGGATTTTTTTCTGTTTTTTTTCTTATCTTTTGGTCCAGTATCTGATTCATTCAAACCATCCACACCTTCTTCACCCTTCTCCTTCTTGACTTTCTTAACATTTTTCTTTTTTTTAATACTACTACATCCATCCACGCCATCCTCTGCAGTTGGTTCAAAATCCGGATCAAGCTTGGGTGTTTCCAATATCAGAGACTTGGAATCTTTCTTCGTTACCCTTTTCTTTGAATCGGAAGCTTTGGATTTTATATTTAACTCTTTATTAAGTCTATCAATATTTGGCTTAATATCTTCATCTTCAGTTGATTCCATTGTGTCAGCATCATCTTCTTTATAATATTCTATGTCACTTTCCTGTTCTTCCTTTACTATAATGCGCTCCACACCATCATCAACATCATCCAACTCGGCATTCTCATCTTCAATAGCTTGATAATCTGGCCTAAAACCTACTGATCGGATTCTGGTACTTTTTCGTCTGTTTTCGGGGCCCTCTTCATCTTCAGGTTCCTTTTCAATCAATTTTACTTTCTTCACTTTGTGTGGCTCCCATACACTAAATGCATCATGAATACTCCTCCTCCTCGACTTAGACTTCTTCCTTCTCGCAGTTTCGCCGTACTCCTGATTTATAAATGTGCCCATATGTGGCATTTGAGCAGACATGGAAAACATACCAGCTTGCTGATTACATCCTACTACATATGGTTCCTCAATGGTTACTTCTTCTACTTCCGCTTTGTTATCAAATGCACGTAATGCTTCAGTTATACCGACACCAGCCTGAGTCTTAAAACCAGCATCTACACTGTATTTGTTATTATAAGAACCTTGTTCATGTTTGAGTAGAATTTTTTTCTTCAAAGACGTTTTACCAGCTTGGGCCGAATATAAAACAAAATCGTTGTTGTTTTGAGTTTTTTCAGCTGTTATATCTAGTATGTGACGTTCCTGCAAATTCTCGAACCGCAGAATTATAAACACATCCGTGTCCTCTTTGAAGTCGTTTCTCTTATCTTCTGGTATGACAAATTTTGTTTTGAATGGAACTCCAATTGGAAGTCCCCTGACTGTACAGCCAGAAAAATGAGTGTCCTGTGCGTCCATTGGTCAAAATGCCCACGTTAAACACACAATCAATTCAATGGCATGCATTAATGTCCTGTACAGTTTGTCCTAAATCATCACCTGAAATTGAACAAGCAAATTAAACCTAGACTCAGACAAACTACAACAATTCTTCAATAAAGGGTAATAGAACTATTGTCAAATATTTTAAAACAGCCCTTAGAAACTTAGACAAGACCGTATATGAAATATTTTATTCAATTTGTGCTTAAATGATGTCTACCAAAGACAACAATTTATATGACCAAGTATCAAATGAAAGCGAGGTAATCGTAATAAGTTCAATATTGAGGTTAAGTGGTTTAAACAGGGTGTAGTTTTGGGAAAATAACGCAAAATATGACCTTGACCGTGGTATTTCTTGTCATTCAGCGATGTCCACCAATGCCAACAATACATATGACCAAGTATCAAAGACATAAAGTGCGACAATCACATAAAGTTAACTTAGGTTTAATTACCTAACCAAGGTTAAGTTACCTAACCAAGGTCAAGTTTGGGGAAAATAACGCAAAATATGACCTTGTCCTTTCTAATTTATGTTGTTCAGTGATGTCCACCAATGCCAACAGTAAATATGGGCAAGTATCAAACAAAGAAAATGAGGTAATCACATACAGTTAAAAGTTACCTAACCAAGGTTAAGTTTTGGGAAAATAACGCAAAACATGACCTTGACCTTGGTAATTTTGGCATTTCGTGATGTCCCTTGACCCAACAAAGCATCTGACAAAGTTTCAGAAAAATTTGAGCAGCGGTTGTTGAGATATAGTTGATTTAAAATGCGGATGACACCGCCGCCGCTGGAAAAGTGACTGCTTTGTCTCGCTACCTAAATGTTTAACAGATCGTGTCCTGTATTTCGCAGCGCAAAAATTAAAAAAAATAAAATAAAAATTATTTCACGGCCGATCGGCTTGTTACTAATGTCAACACTTCAATTAAAGTTATCCCTCTGCGGCACTATAGAATTATGACGTCTCGCGCACCGACTGAATGCCCTTGATTTGTTTTTCCGATTACCCTTACCTCTCGCATGTATATATTGTGTTAAAAGTTCGAATAAACTGGAACAATTTGAGTAGTAATCAAGCACTCGGTAAACAACGGCGAGTATCAACAGCAAATACTATACACTTTTTTTTAAACTAAACTATCGACTATTAACAATTTTTTGGATTTGGAAAGACAGTCACCTACACGACAACGAATGACGTGGGACTGGCCAATACAATAAATGTAAGTGAAAACGAACATTCAACTAGCCCATTGCCAGATACCCCACCAGTCGCAAAATGTACGCCAAACATTTCAAATATATCTTGTTGCACCCGCCCGTTATCCCCACAGTCACCACAGTCAATGTCAACATCTAGTTGTCAGACGGAGTCTGATAAAGTTGGAGCCGATTTTACGACTGGTCATCTGAATAAAGTTGATGTAAGATGAAACTTTCAATAAACTTTTAAATACATTTAAATCTCAAAAGAAAAATGCAATTGGAATGAGAATAAAATTGAATGCTACAGTTTTTCTTAATGATTTTGTTATTTTTCCAATTTGAGGCGTTTGCACAATTTTTTTCCCAATTTTAAGGGCCAGGCCCCACTTCCAAAAAGGTTGAAAAATCCCTGCAATACTTTCGATCGAAAAAATGACACTGGCTATTAAAGTTTACAAAATGCCCATAAAATATTTAGGGTCGCAACAAAAAATTAGGGTCGGTCGGGAAAGCAGAACCATATATTATATAAATTATTTTAATTGGCCTAATGAATAATGATAGTTGTTTAATGTTTGTCACCATAATTATTTTGTGTTTATAGCTAAAAGTTACGGCTAATGCAGCTGAATTCATTTGTGTTTCATTTCCAGGAAGAGGTAAGCTTATAGAAAGTTGTAAGGATCCATACAATTGTCTGTGAAAAATAGCTTATGTTCACATAAATGATGGAAAGTGGACATCAACCGGTACAGAAAATTTAACACATAGGGTAAAGTTATCCACCTTTTGACTTTAATTTCTGACAGAAATAATCGCACACTAGTCAGACACTACAGACCAATAACTACAATGTTTGTTGAACATATTTTAAAATGGTACATATATTGATTACCGATTAGTATGTGGTATTAATAATTTTGCGATAAGTAAAGAATGATATTGTTTATTCAGGTGGTTTATTTAATCAAAGCATTGTGATGTTTTAAGAATAAGATTGGGCATGGTTAATCTTGATCCTAGGCTCGCGTTAACGGGCGGTTAACCATTCGGCAAATCGCCATGAACGAAAAGTAACCCGAACTGGCGAAAGAAAATCGTAAGAAATACATAGCAACAGGGGTTTTATTTGGCTGTTTTTATAGCCGAAATTCGGTCATATTCCCATTGCCAAAACATATATTTTTTTCCCAGTTGATGAAAAAATTCCCAATTTTTATTTTTTATTTTTTTAAGTGTGCCAATCCAATGATTCAGATTGGGGTTCAAAAGCTTAAATAAAATGCTTCTGTTTATCTTGGTGGTGTACAAAAAACAGTTTTAAAGATATAATTATGAAAGAAATGCTTTAGGTCTCACTAAACAGTTATTTCCCTTGCCAGTCACGGTAGGAACTTTCTGGAGCTTAAAAAAAAGATCCGTGTTATTCGGTTCTTGCTTATTTCTTAAAATGTGCAAATATTTTCTCTTTTTTTGTTGCAGGTGACAAGAATGGGACAAGTTCATGATTTCATACAGGTTAGGATATGCCTGAATGTTTCTGAGCCCAGATCTGAGAATCTAATACTGGGTAGTGATACATTTGAAAATGTCAGTGAAATGGACAAACTCAAGCTCTTCAAACTATTGATATTAAAAAAAAGCAAATTGGTCAACCCCCTGTTTTTTGTTGGATATTACGTGCAACAGACATCAAGTTTCACAAAGAAAATATTTTTAAGAAAATTCATTAAGTTCTACAGTGGTCCAGAGGGGTCCTGCTACATATGCAGAGCTATGTAAAATTAACTGTGTTGTGAGACGTTTACTTTATATTTTTCCGAATTTTATTAAAAATCTCGCTAAAATTCCCGATTTTATGAAAAATCGCGCTAAAATTCCCAATTCCTGGGGTACGGGTCATGTTCCCAAAATCATGAAAAAAAGCACTAAGCAAATCTTGAAGTGTACGCAAACGTGAGGTTTTAGCACCTTCGATTAAAGTTCCAAAATATCTTGGCAAAAGTCTGGCTAAAGATATTCTAACCTAGCTAAAGGAATTTTTTAGGGCTTTGGCCAGTTTTGACTAAAGGGTTTAAAATCCTAGCGCTACTGGTCAGGGGCCACTTTCCGTCACTTATGTGAACATAAACTAATTTTTCAGACAAATTTATGTATCCTGACAATTTTTACTCTATTTTTTATTAGGTTACCTCTTCCTGGAAATTTGATGTCAAAGAATTTTGTTTTATATAAATTATCGAAGTGGCACGTGACCTTTTTATAAATAGACTAAAACTGAGAAATCATTTTGTTTACAAGCCCAGTTTCCGTCATGTAATTTATCGAGCGATAGATTCAACTAGATCAAGATACAGTAAACTTTTATGAATTAGAAACTTGTTTGCAAGTCTATTGAACAATTTCAATGTAAAAAAATGGTATGTTTGCAATGTTCCATCAGTCATCTCGATCGCTATAACAATGCGTCTGGTAACGTCACTGTAAAATGTTCAACGACAACAATTTACACTGTAAAAGTGGGTAACTCTGTGTAAATCAAACAGATACAGGTTGTACGAGTTGCTTCTCTTTGTTAAAATATATTATCGCAGTGTATTTTAACTGCGTCCACTGAATGTGATAAAAATATGACGTTATTTTTTTAATAGTTTATTATGCGGCAGTATGCGCACGCATCCCCACACATATAAGGAAGTAAACACAATTTTTGGAGAAATCCCTTACGTTTTATACCGTTTATTTACTTTTTGGTGTTTTTTTTTCTGTTTCCAATGTTCAATTCTAAACATCTGTCAATAAGTGACATTGCTTAAGTAATTTTCAGTGTAAACAGTTTTTAAATGACGGAAACTGGGCTTGGACAGAAACTGGCACCTAACCAGTAGCCTACTGTGCATTTCAAGGTGCCAGCATGTCAAATATGAATCAAGCTTTTTTTCTTATTACTTTACTTTGTTTTCACACCTGATATTCATATTCGAGGTCTAGGCACTCTGGCACAGCAGTGATTAGATCGACATTGTATGCTTTTCCAAACGATATAACAATTCATATTACCTTATTTCGCTTCAAAGATGATACGTTTATGTTCCTTAAACAGTTATAAACAGTTTTTATAAACATAAACTGAATACCATAACCCCACCCACTATTAACAGCACACAGCCCGCCACACTTGACTACCAGAGATGCGTGAAGCATTGTGGTTTGCGATTGCCTCAACACATTTTACCAGGTGGTATTTTATTTAAATATATATGTTTCAAGTATCATACCTGAAAATAGACTGCAGAAAAAGCTAAAGTAATTGAGGAAACAAAAGCTTGAATTTCCAGTTTTTTGTAGGATGAGTTATGCCCCTTACAGCTCTTTAGTTGTTGATTTTATAATGTTCAGAGGTATCATAACATAAAAGTAGACGTGTACGTTCCGTGTGACTGAATCAGTATCAAGCTGTTATTATTTAGATAGCTTTTGTCACACGATTATTACTGTGATTTACATGACAGTGATGGTACATGATTGGAAGGAGTTACCTATTATATACTATTCAGAACACATTCAAGGAAAATTACACATTCAAATATAGAAGAATAAATATAATCAAAGTATGAGACACCACAAACATAAACGTCTTGACCATAGGTATAACGCGCTGGAATGATCAGTAGCAAAAAGGCCGCTGGGTGTTTAAACCTAGTTCTAGTAGGCATGTAAAGCTAAAGAATCAACAGTTGAATAGTGTTCATGTAAAGCATCAATAGTTGAATAGCGTTCATGTAAAGCATCAACATTTGAATAGTGTCCATATAAAGCATAAACAGTTGCATAGTGTTGACATAAAGCATTATCAGTTGAATAGTGTTCATGTAAAGCATCAACAGTTGAATAGTGTTCATGTAAAGCATTATCAGTTGAATAATGTTCATGTAAAGCATCAACAGTTGAATAGTATCTGTGTAAAGCATCAACAGTTGAATAGTGTTCATGTAAAGAATCAACAGTTAAATAGTGTCCATGTAAAGAATAAACAGTTGAATAATGTCCACATAAAGCATCAACAGTTGAATAGTGTCCATGTAAAACATCAACAGTTGAATAGTGTCCATGTAAAGCATCAACAGTTTAATAGTATTCACGTAAAACATCAACAGTTGAATAGTTTCCACATAAAGCATCAACAGTTCAATAGTAACCATGTAAAGCATCAACAGTTGAATAGTATCTGTGTAAAGCATCAACAGTTGAATAGTGTTCATGTAAAGCACCAACAGAAAGCATCAACAGTTGAATAGTGTCCACGTAAAGCTTCAACAGTTTGAATAGTGTTCATGTTAAGCATCAGCAGTTGAATAGTGTTCATGTAAAGCATTGAAAGTTGAAGTGTTCATGTAAAGCATCAACAGTTGAATAGTGTCCATGTAAATCAACAGCAGTTGAATAGTGTCCATGTAAAGCATCAACAGTAGAACAGTGTCTGTGCAAAGCATCAACAGTTGAATAGTGTTCATGTAAAGCATCAGCAGTTGAAGAGTGTTCATGTAAAGCATCAACAGTTGAAAAGTGTCCATGTAAAGCATCAGCAGTTGAACAGTAATCATGTAAAACATTAACAGTTGAATAGTGTTCATATAAAGCATTACCAATTGCATAGTGTTCATGTAAAGCATCAGCAGTTGAATAGTGTTCATGTAAAGCATCAACAATGAATCGTGTCCATGTCTAGCATCAACAGTTGAATAGTGTTCATGTAAAGCATCAACAGTTGAATAGTGTCCATGTAAAGCACCAACAGTTGAATACTTTCCATGTCAAGCATCAACAGTTGAATAATGTCCATGTAAAGCATCAACAGTTGAATAGTGTCTGTGTAAAGCATCAACAGTTGAATCGTATCCATGTAAAGCAAGTGTCTCCATGGCCGAATGGTTAACGACGTTGCATTGTAAACCTTCGCCTCTCTCCGCTGCGGGTTCGAATCCTACTGGGAGCTTGACTTATAAGTGAGTAAGTGACGATTCTTACGGATGGTGGGGGGTGTACAGTACTGGTTCTACCCAGGAAAAGTGGGTGGTCTGACCCAACCCAAAAAAGTCAACCGTCATATATAACCTTACGTGTTGAAAATGATGTAAAACACAATACAAACAAACAAAACCATGTAAAGCATCAACAGTTGAACAGTGTTCATGTAAAGCATTCAAAGTTGAATAGTGTCAGTGTAAAGCATTCACAGTTGAATTGTGTCCTTGTAAAGCATCAACAGTTGAATAGTGTCCATGTAAAGCATCAACAGTTGAATAATTTCAACAGTTGAATAGTGTTCATGTAAAGCATCAACAGCTGAAGTGTCCATGTAAAGCATCAACAGTTGAATAGTGTCCATGTAAAGCATCAACAGTTGAATAGTGTATGTAAAGCATCAACAGTTTAATAATGTTCATGTGAAGGTTCATGTAAAGCATCAACAGTTGAAGTGTTCATGTAAAACATAAACAGTTGAATAGTGTCCATGTAAAGCATCAACAGTTGAATAGTGTCCATGTAAAGCATCAACAGTTGAATAGTGTCCATATAAAGCATAAACAGTTGCACAGTGTTGACATAAAGCATCATCAGTTGAATAGTGTTCATGTAAAGCATCAACAGTTGAATAGTGTTCATGTAAAGCATTATCAGTTGAATAATGTTCATGTAAAGCATCAACAGTTGAATAGTATCTGTGTAAAGCATCAACAGTTGAATAGTGTTCATGTAAAGAATCAACAGTTGAATAATGTCCACATAAAGCATCAACAGTTGAATAGTGTCCATGTAAAACATCAACAGTTGAATAGTGTCCATGTAAAGCATCAACAGTTTAATAGTGTTCACGTAAAGCATCAACAGTTGAATAGTGTCCACATAAAGCATCAACAGTTGAATAGTATCCATGTAAAGCATCAACAGTTGAATAGTATCTGTGTAAAGCATCAACAGTTGAATAGTGTTCATGTAAAGCACCAACAGAAAGCATCAACAGTTGAATAGTGTCCATGTAAAGCATCAACAGTTTGAATAGTGTTCATGTAAAGCATCAGCAGTTGAATAGTGTTCATGTAAAGCATTGAAAGTTGAAGTGTTCATGTAAAGCATCAACAGTTGAATAGTGTCCATGTAAATCATCAGCAGTTGAATAGTGTCCATGTAAAGCATCAACAGTAGAATAGTGTCAGTGTAAAGCATTCACAGTTGAATTTTGTCCATGTAAAGCATCAACAGTTGAATAGTGTCCATGTAAAGCATCAACAGTTGAATAATTTCAACAGTTGAATAGTGTTCATGTAAAGCATCAACAGGTGAAGTGTCCATGTAAAGCATCAACAGTTGAATAGTGTCCATGTAAAGCATCAACAGTTGAATAGTGTCCATGTAAAGCATCAACAGTTGCTTAATGTTCATGTAATTATTCATGTAAAGCATCAACAGTTGAAGTGTTCATGTAAAACATAAACAGTTAAATAGTGTCCATGTAAAGCGTCAACAGTTGAATAGTGTCCATGTAAAGCATCAACATTTGAATAGTCTCCATATAAAGCATAAACAGTTGCATAGTGTTGACATAAAGCATTATCAGTTGAATAGTGTTCATGTAAAGCATCAACAGTTGAATAGTGTTCATGTAAATCATTATCAGTTGAATAATGTTCATGCAAAGCATCAACAGTTGAACAGTATCTGTGTAAAGCATCAACAGTTGAATAGTGTTCATGTAAAGAATCAACAGTTAAATAGTGTCCATGTAAAGCATCAACAGTTTAATAGTGTTCACGTAAAGCATCAACAGTTGAATAGTGTCCACATAAAGCATCAACAGTTGAATAGTATCCATGTAAAGCATCAACAGTTGAATAGTATCTGTGTAAAGCATCAACAGTTGAATAGTGTTCATGTAAAGCACCAACAGAAAGCATCAACAGTTGAATAGTGTCCATGTAAAGCATCAACATTTTGAATAGTGTTCATGTAAAGCATCGACAGTTGAATAGTGTTCATGTAAAGCATTGAAAGTTGAAGTGTTCATGTAAAGCATCAACAGTTGATTAGTGTCCATGTAAATCATCATCAGTTGAATAGTGTCCATGTAAAGCATCAACAGTAGAATAGTGTCTGTGCAAAGCATCAACAGTTGAATAGTGTTCATGTAAAGCATCAGCAGTTGAATAGTGTTCATGTAAAGCATCAACAGTTGAAAAGTGTCCATGTAAAGCATCAGCATTTGATTAGTGTTCATGTAAAGCATCAACAGTTGAAAAGTGTCCATGTAAAGCATCAGCAGTTGAATAGTGTTCATGTATGTAAAGAATCAATAGTTGAAAAGTGTCTGTGTAAAGCATCAACAGTTGAATAGTGTCTGTGTAAAGCATCAACAGTTGAATAGTAATCATGTAAAACATTAACAGTTGAATAATGTCCATGTAAAGCATCAATAGTTGAAAAGTGTCTGTGTAAAGCATCAACGGTTGAATAGTGTCTGTGTAAAGCATCTACAGTTGAACAGTAATCATGTAAAACATTAACAGTTGAATAGTGTTCATATAAAGCATTACCAATTGCATAGTGTTCATGTAAAGCATCAGCAGTTGAATAGTGTTCATGTAAAGCATCAACAGTGAATCGTGTCTATGTCTAGCATCAACAGTTGAATAGTGTTCATGTAAAGCATCAACAGTTGAATAGTGTCCATGTAAAGCACCAACAGTTGAATACTTTCCATGTCAAGCATCAACAGTTGAATAATGTCCATGTAAAGCATCAACAGTTGAATAGTGTCTGTGTAAAGCATCAACAGTTGAATCGTATCCATGTAAAGCAAGTGTCTCCGTGGCCGAATGGTTAACGACGTTGCATTGTAAACCTTCGCCTATCACCGCTGCGGGTTCGAATCCTACTGGGAGCTTGACTTATAAGTGAGTAAGTGATGATTCTTATGGATGGTGGGAGGTGTACAGTACTGGTTCTACCCAGGAAAAGTGGGTGGTCTGACCCAACCCAAAAAAGTCAACCGTCATATATAACCTTACGTGTTGAAAATGATGTAAAACACAATACAAACAAACAAAACCATGTAAAGCATCAACAGTTGAACAGTGTTCATGTAAAGCATTCAAAGTTGAATAGTATCAGTGTAAAGCATTCACAGTTGAATTTTGTCCATGTAAAGCATCAACAGTTGATCAGTGTCCATGTAAGCATCAACAGTTGAATAATTTCAACAGTTGAATAGTGTTCATGTAAAGCATCAACAGCTGAAGTGTCCATGTAAAGCATCAACAGTTGAATAGTGTCCATGTAAAGCATCAACAGTGGAATAGTGTTCATGTAAAGGTTCATGTAAAGCATCAACAGTTGAAGTGTTCATGTAAAACATAAACAGTTAAATAGTGTCCATGAAAAGCATCAACAGTTGAATAGTGTCCATGTAAAGCATCAACAGTAGAATAGCATCCATGTAAAGCATCAACAGTTGAATAGTGTCAATGTAACGCCTCAACAGTTGAATAGTGTCCATGTAAAGCATCAACAGTTGAATAGTATCCATGTAAAGCATCAACAGTTGATTAGTGTTCATGTAAAGCATCAACAGTTGAATAGTGTCCATGTAAAGCATCAACAGTTGAATAGTATCCATGTAAAGCATCAACAGTTGATTAGTGTTCATGCAAAGCATCAACAGTTGAATAGTGTCCATGTAAAGCATCAACAGTTGAATAGTGTCCATGTAAAGCATCAACAGTTGAATAGTATCCATGTAAAGCATCAACAGTTGATTAGTGTTCATGTAAAGCATCAACAGTTGAATAGTGTCCATGTAAAGCATCAACAGTTGAATAGTGTCCATGTAAAGCATCAGCAGTTGAATAGTATCCATGTAAAGCATCAACAGTTGACTAGTGTTCATGTAAAGCATCAACAGTTGAATGGTGTCCATGTAAAGCATCAACAGTTGAATAGTATCCATGTAAAGCATCAACAGTTGATTAGTGTTCATGTAAAGCATCAACAGTTGAATAGTGTCCATGTAAAGCATCAACAGTTGAATAGTGTCCATGTAAAGCATCAGCAGTTGAATAGTATCCATATAAAGCATCAACAGTTGATTAGTGTTCATGTAAAGCATCAACAGTTGAATAGTGTCCATGTAAAGCATCAACAGTTGAATAATGTGCATGTAAAGCATCAACAGTTGAATAGAGTCCATGTAAAGCATCAACAGTTGAATAGTGTCCATGTAAAGCACCAACAGTTGAATGGTGTTCATGTAAAGCATCAGCAGTTGAATAGTATCCATGTAAAGCATCAACAGTTGAATAGTGTTCATGTAAAGCATCAACAGTTGATTAGTGTGCATGTAAAGCATCAACAGTTGAATAATGTGCATGTAAAGCATCAACAGTTGAATAGTCCATGTAAAGCATCAACAGTTGAATAGTGTCCATGTAAAGCATCAACAGTTGAATAGTGTCCATGTAAAGCATCAACAGTTGAATAGTGTCCTTGTAAAGCATCAACAGTTGAATAGTATCCATGCAAAGCATTAACAGGTGGAATGTGTCCATATGTAGCTGATCTGCTTGATTCGGACGGCTACTGCTTATCCAGGCAGAGGGGTAAAATAACCCCTGGATTCAAGTTCATTTTGATATTTCTGTCATGTTCATTAAGGTCTTCATCATCATCCCTGTATTGTTTCAGGTGCTACTTGAGTTGTGGCAGAAAACAATGATCGTGGCTCCAGCGAAAAATGGAGTGTTTACAAGAGAATTTGCAACAGCTCCGCATTTCTGCAGGTCAGAAGGTTTTAGGCCTTTATCTGGTCTGAAATGCTCATTCCTGTTGATGCCTTTTTGTGTTGGTGCACCGTAAAACCCCAATTTAATTCACCTCAGAATGCATGGTATAAATTAAAGAAAACAAAATCATTAATGTTTTGAATAATTTATTATATAATATCACATCATCTACTTTTTATATTTCGTAAAGGAAAAATAACATAACTTTGACTGGCTAATTTACCATTGTTTTCAAACAATCTTTGTTTCAAAGAATTGCATGAACTGTTTCTATGAACTTGACCAGAAATCGAGAACACTTTCAACGAAAGGTTATTTTGACTGTATGTGTGAATGATGTTTTACAACCCTTTAAGCAATCTTGATTAGTTTAAAACTCACGGCGTCCCGTTAGTTTTCAATATAACTTGCATACTTTCAATCATTAATATTAATTATTCGCATATGGGACTGAAAAAAAAAAAAATACTCAAAGTTTGCTAAACACCAAACCTTTTTAACTTTTTTTTTTAACCCAGATGAAGGATATTTATGGTTTAAGTATAGATATGTTGAGTATACAATGATAAAATGCAATCAATCGTAAACAAAATTAATGGAGTTTTATGCTGTTGGTAAAATCAGCATTGACTGTTGAATTGAAATCTTGGTGCTTAGCAGACTTCGAGTAATATATAATCAATGTTAACCCTTAACCCGCTACCTCTGTATAATGAACTGTTCTTTCTTTGAATTAAGACCATTCCATAAATGTGACTCGCAGGCTGATGTGGGTTTACAATGGACGCAGAGTCTATATAGTCACGCTTACCGGGTTAAGGGTTAATGATCCAATTTAACGAAAATCTCATTGAAATTTTGTCGTATTGAATCTCAGAATTATTAAAAGTAATTGTTACTGTCAAACAAAATAAATAAATATTATTCGAATAGTTCAATGCCAATTGTTTTGACATATTACTAACTTTTGATAATATTGCTGCAATAATTTATTTTTAAAATTTGGTAGTATTGAATTGAATTGGGGTTTTAAGGCGCACCAACACATGAAAGGTTATAAGGCACCTAACAGGCATGCTCCAGGTACATCGAGATAAAATATGGATAATGGGCCTAGAACCTTCTCACCCTGAACTGCAGAGTTGCTGCAAATTCTATCGTAGAAACTCCATTTACGCTGGAGCCAAGTTATTATTTTTCTGCCACTGCTCTTTTGATGCGAGCGAGATAGCACCTGAAACAATGCAGGGATCATGATGAAGACCTTTAATGAACATGAACAAAAAATGATCAAAAGAATATGAATTTGGGGGGATTCTACCCCTCTGCCTTCCCCTCCAAAGGGATCTGCAGTGGACCTATTCTTTGCTAAAATCTGGTAGAATATTGGAAGAATATTGGAAGAAAACTGAAATCTAAAATGTTTATTTAATCATATGCAAACAGTTTTGAAGTCAAAATGAGACAAGATTAATAAAACAATGTGCTGATTTTAATGCCTGAATAAAACTCAAGATTTCCATGTGTCCCTTCAACAACTTAATTAATCTTGATGGAATGGAGAATGGTGGGGAGCAAAAAATGACAATGATGGAGATGAGATGATTACTAGAAATGAATATCATGTTCTCAATCGCCATTCAACTCACAACCATGGTATTGATTCCCTGTTCCCATTCATACTTTTCCATTGCAGGGATGTTGAGATTTTATCTTATTTTCAGTAGGTGATAAAATTTGTGTTACTTGGTTTTTATCCTTGGGTTCTATAGTAAAAAAAAAAAAAATTGGCATAGTAAAAAGATAATTTTCAAGTTTTTGATTTTGAAAGATACATACATTGGATCAATTTGCATGAATGTACATGAAATGTGCAGGGTTTTTAAAAGAAACTCACTGTAGATACCTTAATTTTAACAGTAAACTTGGCTGAACATCAAGGATAAAGACCGAGTTTATCACCTACCAGAATGTATAGGTCTAATTTCTGGTCAATGAGTGGTCAGTTTTTTTGATGACGCTCTATCAAAATTATGAATTGGGGGAGTTCTACCTCCTGTTGGAAATGACAGTTGACTATTTCTGCAGCTTCTTCCCACTGGGGCCTGGTTAATTTGATGTAGGCCTAAGTTATAGATGATTTTTTTTATTTTATTTTTTTATCAATTTATCAATACAGTCTCCTAATACATGTGTATTGAGTCATTCATGAAAGAAGATAACAAAAACATTAACAAATCTTTTCTATGGCTACTAATATTTGTTGAAGCAGTAAACATATATAAGTAAAACAAGAACAACAGGCTCAGGAGGGCCTGTATCGCTCTACTGGCTACATGGAAATAAAAGGAAAGATCAAGTGTATTATTTATTTTTATTGCATAACTTGGGATGTGGGAGTGTAATAAAGTCATGATGAAAGGACAAGGTATGATAAGGGGGTATCAATATATTCAAAATGCAAAAAAATAATATTTACATATAATCTGTTGTGCATATTGAAGTAAATTGATCATATTCTATCTTCAAAATATATTTTTATTTATTTTATTTATCTAGAAGATTTAATACGGTCTCAAAAAACTTTATTTTTGGTAATTTTGTTAAGATTTTGTAGATTTTGGACCTTTCTGGGCAAGATTTTGATCCTAAAAATATAGAGCGCACCTCCGAGCACACACAGTTTTTTGGCTGATGATGCATCCCTATCAAGTACCTGTTTCAACAAAAAATCAGCTGTGCTCAAGGGTGCGCTCTGTATTTCCAAGACCAAAAACTGATCGAAAACTGCTGAAAATGAACAAAAATGTCATTTTTTGAAAGAAAAGGCCTTGTTTGTGAGGCTCTTAAACTCATTTAGAGCCTTCAAACGTACTTGTAATGAGTTTCAATATTGATTCAGTTCATTTGTAGCTTAGATGTTCAAAATTTGTGCATTAAAACTTTCAATATTGGGGGGCCATTTTTGTCCCTTATCATACCTAGTCCTTTATCACATTACACTATTGTAATAAATATAAATATAGCTGTACAGGGTAAAAGAACACGGAAAATATAAAATATACCTGTTTGAAATATAGTGAATAACTTCGAAAAGAAAAAAAGAAAGATGAATCCTTTGCGCAACCTCTATGAAGGGAAACACAGCACTCTTGAAGCATTTCTCAAACATTAGAATAATTTTAAGCACCTTGTTTTATTGATCAAGTTGTCATTTTCTTTTTAATATAATTAAATGAAAGATAATAAAATTCTGAGTTTCATTTTACTTTCATTTTTCTGCCACAGGTTTAAAAGGACTTGCCTCCAGAATTAAAACAAAAAACAAGAGGCCCAAGAGGAAGAGGGCCTGTATCGCTCTACCGGCTACTGCCGGGGCCCAAATTTGACCCTAGATTCACCATTTGAACAAACTTGGTAGAGGAACCAAAAGCTGATATAAATAAAAAATATTAAACCTTTATCTCTTGTAGTTTCAGAGAAGAATTTTTTTGAAGTTCTTCCCTATTATGTAAAACTGATCCAAGTGAATTAAAAAAAAAAAAAAAAAAAAAAAAAAAAAAAAAGAAATAAAAAGAAAATGAACCCGTAAATCAAGGTTTCCTGTGAAAAAAAAACAAATATGCCTCCAGTGAGATTGGAACCCACGACCCTTTGAGTTTGGAGTGTGCATTACCAAATATTAAAAACGGGCCATATCTCCGGTGTTACTTGTTCGATCTGCCTAGTTCTCAAACTCGTTACAGCTTCATTGATATCAACAATCTGGCCAAGTTTGGGAAAGATCTAATACAAAATGAAGGTGCTGGAGTGTTCACTAGGCTGAAAATGGCATATTTTAATAATACAAGGGCACATAACTCTGGTGTTTCTGGTCCGATATAGCTGGTTTTCGAACTTATCCGAGCTTTCATTGATATTAACAATATCTTAAAGTTTGGTAAAGACCGGATGAAAAATGAATGAATGGTGTTTTACGGCACGTCGACACATAAATAGGTCATATTGTGCGCAAAAAGTGAAGAAAAATGAAGAAATGAAGTATTAATTAAAAATTAATGTAAATATATAAAGATAAAACTATTAAAAAATAAGGGATGATAAGGTGTAATATAAACTATGTATGTAAATCAATGAATGCCCGTCAACGAATATAAACAAGTAAATATATATAAAAACACATTATAATGATTTATATAGTCTGATCTCTTTTAGGAAATCTAAAACAAGACTAAAATCTACAGTATCAAATAACTCTTTCATAGTATTAACATTGTAGTACCTTTGACGCATAGGATCAAAGTCTACACATTCCAATAAGATGTGTTTGACCGTTAACGGTGCAAAGCAGGGTATACATTCTGGTAATTGCTCACCTTGTAATAAATGTGAATGAGTATAACGTGTATGCCCTATCCTGCACTGGGCTAGGACAACTTCCTCTCGACGAATGGGTCTACTAAAAGAACGCCATTCTCCGAGTAACGGTTTACTTGGATGGAGTTTATTGTTAACTGACAAATCTCAAGCGGTTTGCCAAGAGTTACGAATATATGTGTTAATACAACTTTTAAAATCAGTATAAGGTAATTTGGTATTAGATATATGTAAATCTAATGCTGCCTTAGCAGCACTATCAGCTCTATCATTACCACGTATTCCTACATGGCTTGGAAGCCAGCAGAAAATAATAACATTATCAATTATAAGAGAATTGTACTTTTCTAAAAGTTGAAGCACAACTGGGTTATCATGTTTCATATTACCCAGTGCTTGAAGAGATGAAAGGGAATCAGAAAATATTACAAAATGGTCATCATCAGATTCCTGAATATAATTTAAGGCAAGTTCAATTGCCTTATGTTCAGCTGAAAAGATAGAGGCCTTGTCAGGCAGGCGGCTCTTTATGCTGTGTTTGTGAACAGCTGCTGCAGCTACCTTATCTCCATCTTTAGAGCCATCTGTGTAGATATGTTGAAAGTCACTGTATTTCGATATAATTTCATTAAATTTGCTTTGAAAGACAGTAGGGTCTGTACTGGATTTGTTATTATTACAAAGATCAAAAATAATTGTTGGAGTTTCCAAAGTCCACGGTGGAATTTGTGGTACTTTGTACTTGGCAATCAAATTTAGGTCGATTTCAGTGTCTCTTAATTTTGGTTTAATACGAAGACCAAATGGTCGAATGGCCTTCGGTTTTCGATCAAAAAGAGGTTCACAACTAGGATTAAAAACATTATCGAAAGTTGGGTTTGAAGGGTTAGACTTTAATTTAATGGCGTATTGAAGAGCTAATTTGTCTCGTCTATGAGACAGTGATGGTTCATTGGCTTCAACATATAGACTTTCGGCTGGTGATGTACGAAAGGCACCTAAGGCAAGTCGTAATCCTTGATTATGTATAGGGTCGAGCATCTGCAAGTACGACTTGCGAGTCGATCCATATACTATTGAGCCGTAGTCCAGCTTGGATCTGATAAGAGATCTGTAAAGTCGCAAGAGGACTTTTCGATCTGCTCCCCAATTAGTGTTTGCAACAACTTTAAGTAAGTTAAGAGCTTTAAGGCATTTGGCCTTCAAGTATTTAAGGTGTGGTATAAACGTTAATTTACGGTCGAAAATAAGACCAAGGAATTTTGTCTCATCCACTACTGGTATTGGTGACCCATCCAGTGTTAGATGAGGGTCTTCATGATGTTTACGAAGTTGACAAAAGTGCATACAATTAGTTTTAGATTTAGAAAATTTAAAACCATTTTCATCAGACCAGGTCTGAAGTTTATTGAGACATTGTTGTAATTGTCTCTCGATAGTATTCATGTTTTTTGCACGATAACATATAACAAAGTCGTCAACATATAGCGAACAATCCACACCTGGATTGATGCATTTTACTATACTGTTAATCTTTATATTAAAAAGTGTGACAGATAGTATGCTGCCCTGTGGAACACCCATCTCCTGTTCATGAATATCAGAGAGGGTTGAACCCATTCGGACACGAAACTGTCTATCATCTAAGAATTTCTCTATAAAAATGGGTAATCGGCCTCTAAGACCAATGTCATGTAGATCATTCATAATACCGTACTTCCATGCAGTATCATAAGCTTTCTCCAAGTCAAAAAATACAGCGACTAAATGTTCTTTTTTTATGAAAGCTTCCCTAATAAACGATTCAAATCGTATGAGATTGTCTGTTGTGCCTCGTTGGCGCCGGAATCCACTTTGATACTTTGTTATCAGTTTGTTGGACTCCAGGTACCAAACGAGTCTCTCATTAATCATTCGTTCCATGGTTTTACATATACAACTCGTTA
The DNA here is from genome assembly GCA_037043455.1 of Cyrtodaria siliqua. Taxonomy (NCBI): domain Eukaryota; kingdom Metazoa; phylum Mollusca; class Bivalvia; order Adapedonta; family Hiatellidae; genus Cyrtodaria; species Cyrtodaria siliqua. The sequence continues at coordinate 2,371 of JAWPHD010004156.1, read as the reverse complement.
AAGCGATTGGGCGATAATTTATTGGGTCCGTATGATCCTTTCCAGGTTTGGGGACTGGAATAACGATTGCTTCCCGCCAAGAATCGGGGAAGATTCCAGTCACCCAAACCTTACTAAATATATCAAGAAGGGTAGAGAGACAGGATTCAGGTAAATGTTTTAGTAATTGATAATGGATATCATCAGGACCAGCTGATGTATCATGAGCCTTTTTAAGGGACTCTCGAAGTTCTTCGAGAGTGAATAGTTTATTGTATTTTTCCAAGTTTTTCGACTTGAAGTTCAGCTTCTTCTGTTCTTTTTGTTTCTTATTTTTCAGATAATTTGGTTGACAATTTTCAGAAGAAGAATTTTTTGAAAAAGTTTCTGCCAAAGTGTTTGTAATATCTTGACAGATGTTATATCTTCATTATATGTTTTAAGATGATTTACAGAACTAGAATTACCTTTACAACTTCTTTTCCGGACCATGTTCCATGTCTTCTTAAGAGATGAGCGAGAATTCAGCCTAGAGACGTAAGATCTCCAGGATTTCCTCTTGCTATCCTTAATAGTACGACGGGCTTTCGCACGAAAAACTCTAAAGTTATCTAAATTTGTTTGAGTTGGCCACAATTTAAATTATTTAATGCAGCTTTACGATCGCTGACTGCCTTTTTGCAGTCATCGTCGTACCATGGTTTAAGTGGGCGTTTAGGATTTGCCGAGGTTTTTGGAATGGTTTGATCAGCAAATGAAATGAAGGTGCTAGCGTGTATAGCATTTTTCAGCAAATCAAGGGCCATAACTCTGGTGTTACTGATCCGATTTGGCTGGTTTTCAAACATGTTCGAGCTTTCATTGATATTAACAATCTGTGCAAGTTTGAAATGAAGGTGTTGGAGTGTTCACAAGGTAGAAAATGGCATTTTTCAGGAAAAAACAAGGGCCATAACTTTGGTGATACTGATCCAACTTAGCTGGTTTTGGAACTTGTCCAAGCTTTCATTGGTATTAACAATCTGTGCAAGTTTGGTAAAGATCAAATAATAAATGAAGGTGCTAGAGCGTTCACAAGTAAGAAAACGGCATTTTTCAGGGAAAAAACAAGGACCATAACTCTGGTATTACTGATCCGAATTGGCTGGTTTCAGAACTTGTCCAAGCTTTCATTGATATTAACAATCTGTGCAAGTTTGGTAAAGTAAAGATCAAATAATAAATGAAGGTGCTAGAGCATTCACAAGGCAAAAAATAGCATTTTTCAGAAAAACAAGAGCCATAACTCCGGTGTTACTGATCCGATTTGGCTGGTTTTCGAACTTGTCCAAGCTTTTATTGATATTAACAATCTGTGCAAGGTTGGTAAAGATCAAATACTAAATGAAGGTGCTAGAGTGTTCACAAGGCTTAATATGGCTCAACTCCGGTGAAATTAATCCGATCTGGCTGAATATGTTCGAGCTTTCATTGATATAAAGACCCTTGCAAAATTTGGTAAAGATCCGATTAATAATGAAAGTGCTAGAGTGTTCACTAGGCAAAAGTTAAACGGACGACAACGGACAACGGACAACTCACCATCCCATAGCTCTGCTGGCCTTTGGCCAGTAGAGCTAAAACCATTTAACCTTCTAAGAAAGCTTTAAGTCATAATATAAGCCAAGACAAGTGCTTGCTGCAGCATTTAATACAGATGTATACCCCAAATGGTATAAAAATACAAAAAGTATTTGTATCAGATAACTCCTTACTCATTTATGTAATTTGAATTGAACCCCTCTGCCTCTAGCGGGATTTGCAGTGGTTGTATTCTACCATGGCAACCACACGGGGAATTATGTAATTTGAAGAAGGATATCAAGAGACCTAGTTATTGCTCAGTAAAATTGTAGCAATTCTATCTAGACTTAATTACTTCAATAATAAAGATTTTTGTATTTAGAAAATGTAAATGCTCTTTGTAAAGATGTATGTTATTGTATAATTGTGTAAATTGAAAAATAAAATATTTTCAAAAAAAAAAAAAAAGATTCTATATTGTCCTAAACATTGGTATCCTTCTTGCAATCATACTCATTTACTTGCTTCTACCTGACAAACAAACATGGGTGACATCGAGAAACAACTAAAGTCTATGGATGACATCAGAAAGCTAGGGAAGGACATGGCAAAGTCGAGATACAACCCTCAGAAAATACAACTGAGGGATCAGAGAGGACACGTGAATGATGGTCCATCCAAATCCTATAGCGGTCAATCATATGTGTACAGTGGTAATTATCAGCATCCAGCAGGGTCAGACCGGTCAAACCAACATGAAGCCTTTTTTAGGGGAAAAGCCATGGCAGCAGCCGGACCAAAAACACTCCAAGAAACCTGTCAACCATCA